>BQKN01065474.1:240854-264456 GCA_022839385.1 Asparagus kiusianus
ATATATATATCCGCTTTTAGTGGATATGGATATGAATATGAATTTTCCTTACCAAGCATATCCATATGTAATCAGATACAAATATGGTAAGTATCATATCCAAGCCATATTCGAACCGTTTGTGCCCTTACTTGCTAGGAGGACTGGCTACTCTTGTTATTTAGTTGACCAGGTTGAGAATGCTAAGCTGAGAACGCGTGTAGATTTGTAATCTCATAAGTATTAATTTCTAGATTGTCATCCATATTAATGTTAATGTTATTTCTTCTATAAATTCCATTTTCTATTTTCCTAAGTGATATTTATTATAACTTTTGCGGCAAGAGAAAAATTAGTTACTGCCATATATCCACTAATGTAAAAATTTGTTATGCAGTAAAGTGTTTAGAACACTTAGAATATTCACTTTCTTGGTTCAGATCAAGGTTATCGATAGCGGATCGTCGGGTAGCGGTGATGCATCGCTAAGGCTATTTGGGGTTATTACGGTAAAATAGCGGTAAAAAGTGCAAAATCAAATAGTGATCTAATTTAGATATGTGTAAATACAAAAAAAATATTAAAGAAAAATCTAGAAAATCTAAAAGTGCATATTTGATGATTTAAAGAGATCTTAAACATGAAATAAACATGTAATTGTCACATAATACCAAAGACGACTTGAGGAGAAGTCAAAGAGTCGTCGTCTTGAGAAGATGAGCTAAGCGGTGGGAGGACTGCACTAGAAGGAGCTCACGGTGAAGGAGGTGAGAGGAAGTGCTGAGTTAGGTGCCAGAGTCTATGAGAGGCGGTGGGAGCATGCTGAAAATCGCGAGAGGCGGTGGAATGCAGTGGTTAAAAGTCGGGTTTAATTTAAAAAAAATAAACCTTAAACAGCTTTTAAATAGCAGTCAAAAAGCGGATTTTGCATGCAATCGCTCGCTATTTACCGTTAGGGCACACTATTGCCCGCTTTTGCGAATGGAAAGCGCATATTCCGCAATATGTCGGCACTATTGGGCGATAGCGTAGCGGGAAGGGACCGCTAACGATATTAGCGCCGCTATTACGGGGCTATTTATCGCTATTTATAACAATGTTTAGATAATGGCTTTTTATAGAGTTTTTTGCCGCTTACACTATTGCAATAACTATCTACATATATCATGTCCATGGGAGTTTAGATTATGAGTTTGCTAATGTTATCTAGTCTTCTTGCTAAGAAGATTTGTTTCATTGTTCCATTATCACCTATTTAGTTTTATTGGGAGTCTATATGAATTTCATCACTATCGTATAAAATTTTTCTGCATTTTATTTTTTATGGAGATCTATACTTGTTCAAAATGATAAAAGTGTAAAGGTCTTTCAATCTGCATTGTATCGTACTCCTTACAGTTCTTTGTTAAATGTAAATGGTCAGTGGAAAAGTTTATGAAGATTAATTGAAGGACACATGAGTTAATCACCAGTCAAAAACCCCAACATCAAGCTGTTGCTAGAATATGGAAACGTAACATTTATGATTGAGGTCATGTATAAAGAACAAATAAATTGATAAACAAACCTTTTTTGGCTGATTTTAATATTTTATGATTGTCTGACCAGGGAGTGTACGCTATGTGAAATTTGTTCTGCACTGAAGAACTCGAATCCCTGGCATCAAGATGGCACTCTATTTCCTCAGGACAAAAAAGCTAGACTTTCAAATTGACTTATAGATAATGTCACTACCATTTGTAATCAGACCAGTTTGATCCTTCAACCTAACATTAATGGATGCTCCAAACCAATATAAGTTCAGCTAACTTACATTGCTTTCACGGGTGGAAGTTACTGTTTTTTACCCAAAATTAAATAAATAAAAATTGTTGTACCTTTTCTGAGCATTTCTGTCATTCACCTTCTTTTTTTCTGGCTTCTGGATCTCATGTCCACTATGCTTTAATATCTTTATTTACAGCTCTTCACAGTTCATTGTTCTTGTGCTCACTGTGTATATATTGAAATGGTTTTTATATACAGATGATTATGGAACGTCAATTTCAGCCGGTTATTATTTTCAGCTTTAGTAGAAGAGAGTGTGAACAACATGCTATGTCCATGGCCAAACTTGACTTTAATCTGCCAGAGGAAAAGGAAATTGTTGAGGAGGTTTTCAGTAAGGCAATACTGTGCTTGAGTGAGGAAGACAGAGCTTTGCCTGCCATTGAGTTAATGCTCCCTCTCCTTCAACGAGGTATTGCAGTGCATCATTCAGGACTTCTGCCCATTGTTAAGGAACTGGTGGAGCTTCTCTTTCAGGAGGGCCTTGTAAAAGCTCTTTTTGCTACTGAAACAGTATGTTTAATTCCTTGATTTTTTGTTGAAGATGTTACTAACGTACTTACCCTTTCTAGTAATATGTTGTTCAACAATATATAAGGAGCCTGTTGTTTCTTAACACTACTATTGGAAGTCTGTGTAGAGTGGAAATTTGTTTCAGGAATTGTTTCTTGTTTTTCATTTTCTTGATGATCATATCTAATCGCAACTTTCGAACTGCTCTCTTATCAAATGTGCTCTGAAACTTAGAATGTTTTTATGCGCATCACAGTTTGCCATGGGCTTGAACATGCCTGCGAAAACTGTTGTTTTTACATCAGTTAAGAAATGGGATGGTGAAGGCAATCGTCTCATTGGATCTGGAGAATATATCCAGGTAAACACAGAGCATTTGTTTTTTAATGGTCCTATTTGTGCTTATTTATTTATTTATTATTGCTTACATTTGATTTCTTTTCTGTGCATGGATAGATGAGCGGAAGAGCTGGTCGTCGTGGTAAAGATGAGCGTGGCGTTTGTGTGATAATGATTGATGAGAAGGTACATTATGATTAGTGATTATCATACCCTGGAAGTTACTTGACTTTGTAATAAGGGCTAACTGCGGATAGAGTCCTTCATAATATCTTTGACATATGATCTCTTTTCTCTCCTTTTCTCTTGAAATATTTCTATGGGTTGTCTTCATAAATTGCTTCACGCTAGAAAACCAGACTGACTATTTTATTTCGATATTTGTTCCTAAGTTTTAGTCAGTGGTCCGTAAGTTTGTTTCTCCCACATTATGGTAACGCCATATTCCTCATTTATCTCGTCGTTTGGTATCATAGTTCATATCTTTATTTCTGCAGCAAACTAGCGCGCATGCACACACACATACACATATATATACACTAATGCTATATGAAGATGCTGCCAGTCAAGAGTCTGGAATATCATATAATCTAACAGCTCTGCTAGTTTTCCTCTTGATTGACAACTGTTGAGTTCACTAAGCCTATTCTCCCTGCATTAAATGGATAACCCGATTTTAGCTTAACTTCTTATATTCATTTTTCTCTTAACATCTTCAGTAAACTACTTCTTCAGCTTTGCTTAAAAAAAATTTCTGATCTTTTCCATAGTGCTTGTTTCCACCATAATAAATATCCATGAATGAAGATTTCATGAAATTCACATTCAAACTTTACAAAGGAAAACACGTGCTTACATGTTTTTCGTAAAACTAAGTGTTTACTTTGACTTTTTGTAACACAAAAGAAATACAACAAGTTTATGATAGAAGTCACTGGCTTTCAGTTTTTATGCAGACTTTCTTTTGTAAATACTTGGCAACTAAACAACTCTGTGTTGCTTTTGTTTCACAACCTTCTATAAGCTTCTCGCCTTTTCTAATTTTAGTTGGTGACTTATATGAATTATCATATTCTTGAAATTAGTTGCAAAAAACTTCTTCTTGTCTCCATCTTTTGTTGCATTGTGTTCAAAAAAATTCACTGCTTAACTGCAACTCTATACTCATGACACGCTTGTTTTATCAATTCCTCTTACACTTCCCTAATTCTACTACCACTCTCTTGACGTTGGTCCATCAGGTTTATGTCGTCCTGGATTTGTTTATTTATTTAAAACCTATATTTATTTATTTGAACTTTGTTGACACAAATAGGCATATCTTCCATTTAATCTGCTGGTTCTTATTTATGTTATAAATTTTTTTGTTTTTTAATTTTTAGAAGTTAAGTGCTAGAATTTGAAGATTCTTGTTGGAAATATTCAACATGCTTAAACACCAGGAGAGCAATATCCTATTGAAGAAAAGGAGTAGTACTTTCACCAGCCATAAGATTTTACCTTACAAACCTTCTGATGTTTTAATATCAATGGCAGGACATAACCAATCAGCACGTGATGTTTCCTCTCTTTTTCACTTGTGAAAGTTTTGCAATGTTAAGTTGATATTGAAGGCTGATGAAATTTAAATGTGCAGATGGAAATGAATGTTCTCAAAGACATGATTTTGGGCAAGCCAGCTCCCTTGGTCAGTACTTTCAGACTGAGCTATTATTCAATTCTAAATCTAATGAGCCGAGCAGAGGGTCAATTTACTGCCGAGCATGTCATCAAACATTCATTCCACCAATTTCAGTACGAAAAGGTCCTCAAGAACTTATTTGTTTCCTGATTGATTTAACTCTACTACTATGTGCTAATATGCGGTTGAAATTATATTCCTTGGTTCAGTCGCTGCCTGATATGGGAGAAAGGATCTCAAAGCTGGAATCTGAAGCTGCTTTGCTCGATTCTACTGGAGAGGTGATATCTTGACTTAGTGAACACAATTTTCTGTTTCAACATGTATTTTTGTGTATTAACATATAATATATTTATCTCTTTGGAGGCTGAACTCGCCGAGTATCATACCCTAGGACTAAGTTTAGGTCAGCTTGAAACGAAGATCATGTCTGAGATCACTAGACCAGAAAGGGTTCTGTACTATTTGGTTCCTGGTAGGCTGGTATGTATTTAACAGATATCCTGTTTCTTCTTTTGCTGATATTGAATCATATTACACTAATTTACTTTCTGGAATTGGAACTTAGAACTAGAAGAACATCTTCAATTGCTTTTAGGCTTCATATGTAGACTCTATGATATTAGGCTTTTTGCCATGATGAGATTAAGATTGTGGAAATTCAGAATCTTATTAGCACATATAGTAACACTGGATTTATGACAGAGTATATTCGCTTTTCTTGTAGGAAATCCATTACTCTTATTTTATAATTTGTGGATGTGGTGCAGTTTGTTAGAAAATGTGAAAATTATAAAAGATGGTAAAATTGTGAAGCCTCCTTCATTTATGAGTTGTTTTGAGATAATCTTCATCAACTACTAGACAAGTAAGCGTATCAACTATAAAGAACCTTTATTTGTTGATAAAGCTACGAATGAAGAGGTACTTTGGATACCAAATGCAAATTGCATGAGTTGTGTGTGAGCAGTAAAATCCCCAAATCAGGTTACTAGTGACGTTATTGTTAGTTGAGGGCTCACTTTTTGGTGTAGTATTTGATTCAGTGTTAACTTAAAGCAAGCCAATGAGTGCAGTTTTTATGGAAATTTATTTATAAAAATGGCATCAGGCTTGTGAGGTCTGGTATAAAGTAGAAATAGTTCTGTGATCCTATTCAGATTTTAGTAGAGACGAGCTGTAAACGTAGAAATGAAGCCATGAGAAGGGAATTGATTAACAATCAGATAAAGAAGGAATTGTTTGGTTATCGCATTTAAACGGTTAAAATCGAGCCATTTGAGGTTGTGGTGGGTGTTAATGAGAATATTTTTTTTTGTGTCAAGTTCTGTGGGTATAGAAGTTTGCAATGTCATCTTAAAGCTGCAAGTATCTAAAGAATATCTCATTGCCCATTTTGTTTACTCTGTTTTTCTTGGTATTTGTAGTCACAAGATGACATCATAAATACTAAATTTGGTCCATATTTACTTCGTGGTATCCATTATAGTACCTCGAGATTGTGGTGGCGCATGGTTGCAACTATTCTTTTGGGAAAAATGATTATAATTTTCTTTTTGGATATATATTTTCCCACTTCCATGTGAATATTTTTTTCTCTCTTTATTTGCTTTCATTAGGTCGCATTATATTAGTTTAGGAGTGATGTTAGTGTATAGTTGGCTTTTTTTTTTGTCTTTTCAAGTAAATCTTTGGTATTGATTTTTATTTTTTTTATATATATTACCAGAATGTATGAGCTTTTAATCTATTTGAAATTATTTGCTGTTAGAGTCACCAATGTTCTGCACATTTAAGGTCTTTCTTGCTGCAGATTAAGATCAGGGATGGTGGAACTGATTGGGGTTGGGGAGTAGTAGTAAATGTTGTGAAAAAGCCATCAGCAGGAGGCGCTTCTTCTCGTGGTTCCAATTACATAATTGATACCTTGCTACACTGTTCTCTGGGTGTAAGTGAAAATGGTTCTCGCTCAAAGCCATGCCCACCTCGTCCTGGTGAAAAGGGCGAAATGCACGTGGTGAGTTGAAGCTCATGGGAAGAACAATTTTATCAGGGTCAGTTCATGTTACTATTCATCTGGTCGGTGTAGTTGCATGATGATGTTGGAAGTCTTTAACTCGTATGGACTGGATGGGCCAAATTTATTTTACTATTTTTGATCCAATGCAGGTCCCTGTACCATTGTCTTTATTATCTGGTCTCAGTAGTATTAGAATTGCAGTTCCTTCTGACCTTCGACCTGCAGAGGCACGACAAACTGTACTCCTTGCAGTGCAGGAATTGGGAAATCGTTATCCAGTAGGCCTTCCAAAGCTACATCCAGTGAAGGTATGTCTCAAAATTGTTTGTTCCTCTTTCTGATTTGATAGCCAGTATCATATATTCAATGAAATATTATTTATTCCTTTCGCACATGTATTGATGGTAAGTGATAGAAGAACATTAAGAGAGCAGATTTAATCGAACACCTTCCATTTTTTAATGTTTTATTGAAGAAATTCAAATCTTAACCTGCTAACTAATAGATAAAGACCAAATACTCAAATCAGCTAACTAATCCTACCTAATTTAAGAATGAATAAAAAGATAACCAGTGTCTTAGAAATTTGCCTCTTATGTTATCACCCATTTGATTTTGGTTGGTATAAAGGAGAATTCTCCTGATACCACTGCATCACCAATCCATGACCTTCTTTTAACTATCTTGACATCCAAGGTATCCTGAAAGCTTCATACATTATAGTACACTTTTCATAGAGCTTGTCACCAGAGTGAGGACAGGGATGTACATATTGAGAGGGTACAATAGGGGTAGCAACAAGTCATTACCCTCAGAGAACATGTTAGATTTTGAAAATAAATACAACCAACAGAAACCTAGTGGTGACAAGAACAATGCTCATGATTTATTTGAATATATCCTGTCATCATTCTGTATTTCTTGTTTTGCCTGGCACTCCCTTTTGTTTTTCTGCTTCTATTTGCTGAGAGATATTTTTTAAATTAATGCTATAACCTGTGAAATGCTTCACTGTATGTATTAATCCCTTCTACTTTCCAACTGTTTTCGAAACTTTCACAGGACATGGGCATCCAAGATTCAGAAGTTGTTACCTTGGTTCAGAAAATTGAAGAACTTGAGCATAAATTATTTGCTCACCCATTGCATAAGGTTGACATATCACATAATAGTTCGTCAAAGTTTAATGCTGACTGTATTTTGATCAATACATATTACTAACTTAGCAATTTCTTTCCATTAGTCTGGTCAAACAGAGCAGCAATTCAAATGGTTTCAAAGAAAAGCTGAGGTGAATGATGAAATTCAGCAGCTCAAGTTAAAGATGAGGGACTCACAGGTAATAATTTCACAACATCTCTTGTACTTCGGAATAACACAAATATATGAGTTTTACTTTGTTCTTTCCATCTGTTGCATGGCATAAATATTTTGCTGTATGTATGATTATTTTTAGCCTATACAAATTACCGGCTTTAAAATCATGATAAGAGGAACTAGGTCTTACTGTGTATTTTGGACTTGGTTTGTTTTGTTACTCAATTAGAATTCTGTCTAGCCACGTGCTTCAGTGACAACAAAGCTTTTATCCCAACTCTTTTGGGATTGGCTACACAAATTGTTTTCTTCCACAGTTCTATGAAGGACTATCTTCTCAGTTAGATTATTCACTATCATATACTTCTTTGTCACGCCAGCCCTACCTCTTCTCCTCCCAAGTGATGCAAAGTTAAAAGCACATAAAATACTCATAAAATACTTCATACTTTTGCTAAAGTAAATGACACTGTTTGAAGTACTGAGAATCTTGATTGTTTGAGCAGCTACAAAAATTTCGCGAGGAACTGAAAAATCGTTCACGAGTTCTGAAAATGCTGGGTCATATTGATGCTGAAGGTGTTGTCCTTCTAAAGGGACGTGCTGCCTGTCTGATAGATACAGGGGATGAACTGCTTGTCACAGAGCTAATGTTTAATGGTGCATCTAAGAGTCAACTATACATTAACTTTTTTCTTCTAATAATGGTGTTAACTTGCTAACTAATATATCTGAAAAATATATTTTTTGCAGGCACATTTAATGATCTTGATCACCATCAAGTAGCTGCTCTTGCTAGCTGTTTCATACCTGGTGATAAATCAAATGAGCAAGTCCATTTGAGAAATGAACTTGCGAAACCTTTACAACAGCTTCAGGATAGTGCAAGAAGAATTGCAGAGGTTTATCTTTTCTCCTTGTTCTTACTATTCTTGGATTACACTTTATATGAATGCATAAATGTTGACTTGAACTGGCAGATACAACGTGAGTGCAAATTGGATGTAAATGTAGATGAATATGTGGAATCAACAGTGAGGCCATACTTGATGGATGTTATATATTGTTGGTCAAAGGTCAGTACATTCATCCATTCACTAAAAAATACTTGATATTAACTGAACAGATTAGGAGATTATGGAAATCTTGAAATCATTTTCTTCTTGGACATGGATATATCATAGGCTATTACCCATGATCTATACATTATTAGTCCCCAGTTATCATCTATTTCTTTCTTATTTAATTTGCATATTTCAGTACTTCCACTTCAGTTGTGGTTTTGTACTTCAGTTATGATTTCACTATCATAGCTGTTTACAATCTAATTTGTACCCTCACCCAACAAGAAAAGTCAACAAAATAAATTTTATTTTCTAATGTTTTTCTAGCAAAAGCATCTCACAGAGATTCAGCTGCAGATTCTAATTATTCTGTTCTTTTATTAGCATGTATATGTGTAGCAGTATTGAACTATCAGTTTTACGAGTTGAATTCTATTTACAGGGGGCAACATTTGCAGAGGTGATTGAAATGACTGATATTTTTGAGGGAAGCATCATACGCCTTGCAAGAAGGCTGGATGAATTTCTGAACCAGGTATTTTGACCATTCTGTTTAATTTTTGGGGGAAAAAGCTTCTAGCCACTTGAGTTTGAAAAGTTCATTCTCCCCTCCAAGAAAAAGTCAAATGCTTAAAACACCCTAGACTCAAAGAAGTATTCTTATGGCCCCCCTATACCACTTCACCTCATCACCCGTTAGTTCTTCCTTTTTTTACCCTTCTGTCCTCTTTTTCTTTCTTTCATCTTTTCTCCTCCTTCACGCACCCAAAAAACATCACCTCGCCCGCACCAGCCTGCTGCAACTCACCCTGTTGACGGCACCACACATACCTCGACCCCACCAGCCCACTGCAACCTCTCTGACCATCCCCAAACCCAGACTCCTGAACCAACCCTAAACTTATCCGAACCTTCCCTATCTAAATCCACAACCCAATAACTCAAATCCCTTCAACCCAACCAAGACCCCTCCGAACCTGAGTCGAACTGAACCCAAACTTGCACTGAACTCCAAAATTTCCCATTGAAATTATTTTGCCTCCTCGCTATATGTTTTCTGGGGGCGGGCCCCCCCCCCCGCCCCAAAAGATAGAATTAAGTATGAGCCGTAGCAATGCCATTTTCTATGAAAACTGTGGTGACGAACTCTAACAAAACTAAAGCCCTTACGCAAAATTCAGCTAAGCCACAATTTATGTTCTTATTGATGGAGGTCCAGCTCTTGGCAAACAAACATCATAACCCCGAAAATAAGGTGAATTGATTTTAACCTTACCCGTCTAATTGAAATTTCAAGCTTACTATGATTTGAAAACCGGCCGCTAGCTGTTTGATTAAATGCGTGGATGACTGATGTTTCTAAATTGGTGTTCTTGAGGGTTACTGGACGAAGGAAGGAGAAGAAGAGGACAGGAAAGGGTAAAAAAGGAATAAAAAATAGGTCTTCCCGAGCCTGCGGGCATGTTGGCGCTTGCAAGCTGTGGGACCCACCGAGTGTAAGACGCAGTTTGGCTCAAATCATTGTCAAAATCGACTAGCTGATGCTACACTTGAGTCTTGAGCTTACTTATTTTAGACATACAATTTCACTATAAATACTCGATACGAGACTAAAATTGAGGTCTCATAATCACCCCACTTTTCAAATGCTACGACCTCTTCGTGACATGACAATTGGCACATCCCAGTAGGGCCACACGATGTGGACTCTAGCGGTGGCTCCAACTGTGCTTACGCGGTGTAGCACTTAGCTCCATATTTCCGGTTGGTAACTGCTCTGGTACCATTTTGTCATGCCCCGAGCCAGTGAGCCTATTGGCGCTTGTAAGTCGTGGGACCCATCGATTGTAACGTGTTGTTTGTTTCAAACCACTGCCAAAATTGACTAGTCGCTGTCACACTTGAGTCTTGCGCTTAGTTATCTAAGCCAAACAATTTCACTGTAAATTTCCGATGCGGGACTAAAGTTGGGGTCTCACACCAGGTGTAAAGTTGTCTAGGGGGTTAGAAGAACAATTCTTTGGATCTAGGAAGTTTTGGTATGTTATTATTTTTAAATCTTTGCTTGACTTGCCTGCCGCCGATTGCTTGTTTCTTCATGAGAAACAAACTCAGTCTGGGTCATTAACATAGGGACTAAGGAGTAAGGACTTTAGGGGTACTTTGATCCGAAGATGAATTTGTGAAAACTAAACTGGATCAAACTGTTTCTAGCTTAGCATTTGAGTTATTTCTTTTGAATTGTTTGTTGTTTTATGCCCTACAAAGTGTAAATGTGTCGAAGAATGAGAAAACCAGTTGGAAACTGTCATCTATCAGAAAGTAAATTGCCAAGATAATAGGAAAGTGTTACAGTTCACCTCTTGGTTTCTCTTCTTGCTTTCTTAGTACGAAAGAGTCAACAAGTTGAGTTAGTTATTGTTCCCATTTTACTCATAGGCAGGCAAAATCTCAGTTGCTACAACACTTAAAAGACAAAGAAAAAGAGAAGACGGAAGCAACACATTTAAACAGGACAGGAGAAAAATTAGAAAAAGAAATAAGAATATATCTTTGTCTTTATCTTTCCTTGTCCTCTTCTTTTGTTGTCTCAAGCACTCTCTAATTGGCAGTATACTGTGTTCAGAATAATAACGAAGGTTGAACTCAAGGCCCTTTTTTTCCATTTCTTTTGCAAATAGCGAAATCCTATGTTTCTATTCCAATAGCACAATGCAAAATACAGATAATCTGATAGGCAAATCGGAGTCTTTTATTTAGTTTGGGTTTGAATTTTATTTTATCTTGCGAGCAACTCCGTGTGCTAAGAAACTAAAAACTCTAGTCCATCCCCACAAACAAAAGGGGAATAAAGCAATACAATACAATACAATACAAAAGTAAAAACAAAAAAAGGAGAGAAAAAAAGGAATACTCACACACACTATCACCACTTAAAAGAACCCGAAATTACCTGTCATATTATTCACCCACACGTTGACACACAGACAGTCTTAGAGAAAAACTGACAGTGTCCTCCATCCATGCCAGACCCAATCCAGGTACGGCTAATTTTGTCTATTCTTGCCCCAACCTTTTCATCAGATAAGACTGTAAAAGTTACTTCTTATTACTTTGTAACTGATCTTAGCGTGATTCGAACTTTTATACACAAGGGTTATGGGTGTTGATTTATTTGGTGTGGAAATTTAAAATTCTATTGATCTAACAATTTTCATGTGGAACTCAACCTGTTTGTCACTTGGTTTGTTTCAAAAGGTTACAATTTGTTACAAATGCAACGTGCAAAAGATTGAGTGTGATTAATAAGTTTGACCTGGTTTGTGGTTTACTCTCTTTAGTAATGCAGCTAATGTCCCATGCTACCTAGTGGCAAGATGACCAGCCTAGACAATTGCGTATGGCAAAGGACATTTTTGGCTTCCAAAATTACTACCACCGAAATCCGTCCAACTTCAATGTCTGTGTAGAATATGCCCAAACTACTAAGATAGTGAGCTAGTGACTCATGAGTGGTGGTCTCTAATCAAACATACGACAGATGCAGACTTCTGGGGATAGTATTCAAATTACAGCTGATGTCAGTATACAAACTCTGTTAAATGGCCAAATTAAGATACTGTTTATGGTATCGTCTTCAGGAACATTTAGGAATTAAGACACTAATCGATAGTATGTTTATGATTTTCTTACCATTTGCTAGTTCTTTTGCTGATTTTACGATCAGGCAGTTCTGTCAAATGTTACTGATCAGACACTACTGTTAGTATGTTTACTGATTATGTTATTAATCTGCTGAGTGAAACAAGATGATGAGATACAATCCCATTGATACTCTGTGGGCCTCATTTGAAAGTGGTAGCGGATAAAAGTTAGTTTAATCTCCCAAGTTGATGTGTAGTGGAAAACTGAATTACCTTATATGTACTGGATCAGATATTTTTGTGCTGTGAGTGTAACTAGTTACTCTCTTGATGTTTTGCAAACTAGTTGTTGGGATGCTGTGGTTCACATATGGGTACCTGAAACTGCTTCGGAATGAACTGCGTATCCGGCATAGGAGTTGGTTCTTTAGATGACAGAAGGTCACTGTGTGCATATTGTGTTTGGTGGATTTTCTAGATATGATAATCAAACTTAGTATAAATATTCCTAGTAATCCAATATCTTGTAGGAGTACGAAGGATATTGGAATGGCTGTCACTTCGGATTGTGACAGGTATTGGAAATAGTGGTCGAGCAATACACAAATACAATCAAACCAACAATTGGCAGATCGTCTCCATGAAATATTGGATGTTTCAAGTTTAAGATAAATTTGAAAGTTGAAACAATCTAGGGATTTACATCCTCCAGCTTTAGAGGATGTTACTCGGTATGGTGCAGTAGCTAGTGCTGATACAGTTATATAACTTTTCAGTGTGTATGTAACTAATGCATGTACTTCTATGTTATGTTTGCTATGTGCATACATTTGTTTGTGTATGTATAAATGTATATATGTAATGATGCATATAGTGTTATATATTTATCCAAGATTTAGATATTGTCATCCAAAAATTTAAAACAGTGCTTTTTAGATTGAATGTCCACACCTTTGAATGTGATCTATTATATGTAAACTACGTAGAAACTCAAAACTCAAATGATTTTGTGGAGATCCATCATGCATTAAGTGCCGACCAAAATGTTCAATTTTTTTCTGGATTTGGTTAATCTTTCACTTAATGCAACAATAAAAAACTTGTCAAACTCATTTGAATTTCGTTTCTACATTTGGAAGAACTATTCTAGCTGGTCGTATACTGTTGCTAGTGAACTATTTCAAGTTTTCAACTATTATGTTTGTTCTAAGAGAGTGATTCACATACAGGAATAAACTGTGTAGTTCCCTATCAGTTATTTACATGGAAGTTCTTTAGAACCTCGATCATGCTTTATGATAATTCCATCAAATCATAGCTGTTCTTTCTGTCTGTCATAAATATGTCCATGTTATATGACCTCTTAACTATGGCACTGCTGTCTCCTGTTACATTTCACATATTCAACAGTTTAGCTTGATCTCTTCTGAAATATTTGCTTTCATGTATGAATGGGACGATGATGATTGCTTTGATTACTTGGCTTTCAGTTGCGTGGCGCTGCACATGCTGTTGGAGAAGCTACTCTGGAGAAAAAGTTTGAAGCAGCCAGTGATAGCCTCCGACGAGGGATCATGTTTGCCAACTCCTTGTATTTGTGACATGCTCATTGAGTTTCTTCTCTGTACGTATATGTTGTTGTTCAGTCAGTGGCCTGCTGTGTTCTTGGGTCCCATATGCAAAATCATGGTTTAAGTTCCCGTGGAGAAGCTCAAGTTATGTGTACCCACACTCAGGACGGCAAAACTTCTCAGGGCAGCTTAATTACTAGTACTAGATTACCAGTAATACTGCATTAGTTGCTGACTTCTCATCTAGCAAAAGTGTACAACTGTTGAGGAGAGGAATATTGATGTAAGCTCGTCGCAGGATTGAGAAAAACGATACCTAATCGTTTGTTAATTGAAAATTTGATTTATCATGGTTTACTATACTCTTTTGTTTGTGTTGTTTTCTATCCAGCCTCAGTTGTAGAGGGTGGATGGACCGTCTTTACCTTTCCTAGTAGCGATAAACTTGAGTGCAGTGAGAGAAATAAAAATGGGTGCAATGAGCCCACCGCAGGAAGCACAGGCAGTGGTAATATTACCAATACCCTAGATCTCTGGTTGGATCCCTATCTATCTAATTTAGAGTGGCAATGGGAGAAGCTAAACATTTTCAATTTACGGGAATTTGACGTTTGTGTTACAAATGCGCAATTTTTTTTTTTGTCATTTAGTTACAAAAAAAAAAAAAAAAAATCAATGAACCAAATTGTTATTTAGTTACAAATGGGGAAAACAATCATTTAAGGTACTAGAGGAGGATAAAGTTCGAGTGGTTTCTTCTAGGGTGGCAGTGCGGAGGAACCAAACGTGAGCAGCTTGATGTTGAAGTAGTACCTTTTGTGAGGTTAGAAATTCCAATTGCAGCCTTGATGTCCCCTTTTTATTAGCCTGTTTGATGCATAATGCAATTGACGCAGTTACTCTGCCGACTGTTTCCATCTGTTCGGCTGATGATCATACTCTTCCCGTTATTGCAAATATTTCCATAGACGACGACACATGAGAGGACACAGCGAACAGCTGAGAGTGCCTGTTTGCATGATTGAGAACATAGCCAATGAATGTACATATGCTTGTCATTTTGTAGCGCGTCCAAATTTCATATCGTCGAAAATATACACAATGCCTAAGTCTTACTTGCTGGTTGGCATGGAAGTGATTCACCTTCAAGATACAGTTTCATTTATGTCACGGTCACATACCTCTGCCCAAACCAAAATGAGAACTGTGCAGACGTTACCAAATTATTTAAATTCGGTACAAAAGTAAGCACACAGAACTGTGCTCAAAATCATGAGAACGCAAGAGCAATGCAGCAAAAACATAAGCTACGTTTACGGGGAAGAACTCAACTATTATTCATCCCACAGAGAAATACTGATAGTAGCAGAAAAGTAGTTAAATATAACATCAACATGTTGATTTGCTTTACTTCAACGTTAACAAATTAATTAAATTCAGTACAAAAGTAAGCACACAACTGTGCTCGAAATCATGAGAATGCAAAAGCAATGCACCAAAAACATACGCTACATTTACTAGGAACGGGGAAGAACTCAACTATTATTCATCCACAGAATTACTGATAGTAGCAGAAAAGTAGTTAAATATAACATTGACATGTTGATTTGCTTTACTTCATGATAAGTTTCTTTATATTTGATAACTTCATAATTAGTGTTTCGATCATACATCAGATGTCATACAACTTCCCCATATATTTATAGTGCTTACACCACTGGTCTTGGTGGGTTAAATCTAAAAACCGAGGGGACAAAACTAGAACCAAAAGGAGAAAAAGAAGTAGGCATAACGTTAACTGATACCACAAACATGGCGATGCTCGCTGTATTGTCTTCCCTAATCCCTCATTGACCACCTTTATCCTAGACTCTTTCGTTATCATCTCGAATCTGCCACAGTCGTTTCTTGGAGGTGGGGAAGGTGCATGATAAGGGGATGTGACTTGAAAGCAATGTGAGCTCCAGCTATTTTCTTCTCTCTTTTAAGTCTCCTAAGCTCCTTTCTCACCTCTTTTGCAAGCTCAATCACATAATCATCTTCATGACCTGCACACAATCCTATTATAGTAAGCTTCGCTACACTGCAACAAAAGAACAGGGGGGAATGGAATGAACAAAAGGAGGCTTAATTGCATATGGACCCCCTTGTACTATCCCCATTTACGGATAGACCCCCCTAGTTCTATTTGTGAAGATAAGACTCCCTCAGTGAACTGTTTCGACACTTTTAAGAGTTTAAATAAGTAGCAATTGGGTGCCTATCCTCACCAATAGAACTACAGGGGGTCTATCCATCTCAAAACTTTCCTGACTCTTTAAGAGAGAGAAAATTCACTCAGGGGGTCTATCCGCACAAACAGAGCTAATGAGGTCTATCCACAGTTAACCCATAATATAATGGTGGCAATTTATTGGTTAATTCTCCAGTTTATTGAAAGTGCTTCATGTCAGATGCTGCATGTGTGCACATACCACATATGCGCTACTTGCTTTCGGGGGCTATGACATGGTGGGCTGCAGTTTGTAAAACATATGGAATACAAAGCATAAAGATATGCCAATAGTGGATACTCATACAAATTATCAACTTATTTTTTTCTTTTATTCTGGCACTGCCACTGAGGGAAACTCATTCATCTTGTTAGTGGTGGAACCGATTGCAGACTCAACATCTTTCTCTCTATTTCCTTTTTTTATTAGGGTGGGTGAGTTGTGGGGTAGGTTCGCAGGGTTTTTAATTAATACAAATATTGTTTATTTTTATTTTATTTTATTTTATTTTATTATTTTTTGGGGTGGGTGTGTGTGTGTGGGGGGGGGGGGGGGGTGTGTTTACAAGTGCATGTCTATGCGAGTTTCGTGTTTCTGCTTTACCCTCATATAGGGCAAGCATACTCCACTGTTCAAATTCAGTGGCTATCAAGCACTGAGAGTTGTATTAACTGGGAGCTGGTCATCAAATCTGGGCCTAACCTTTCAGGGAGTCATGGGCTGACAATCCAACCTCACAGTCCTCACCAATGGGAAATGCTTGGAACGGTGGTTTGTGCATCATTTTATTGGTCACTAGAGTAATTCATGAAAGATCTTTAAAAGGGAAAGAGGGCATCCAGATTATATTTTTGTTACTAAAAAGTTGAAGCAAGTATTGAAATGTTCATACCTATATCAAACATTGCCTTCTCTAGCAAAAACAGGTAGTCTCTGTTGTTCCCGCAAGGTCCATGTGCAGTAGCAATTTGCCTGAAATATTTGAAGGAATAATAGTTTAGAGAGAAGGAATATTGGAAGGATAATGCAAGGGCTAGATGCATGCTGGGAATTGGAAATTTTCTGCAGGCAATTTTGCTAATTCACCTGGCCATCTCCTCCAAGGGGGCTGGGCCTAGATAATATTTGTTACTTTCCTTGTCAGGAGTTGAAGTGAATCTGTAGAAATAAGAAAACTAGTTTCTTACACTTTGGATAATATGAGGTAGGAAAACAAGTTAGGCGAGGTTACTGATCTCAATTGCAGGAAAAGGAAAATGCTCAAATGTTCATGCAAGTTATGCTTCTTACACTAGAACTCCTGAAACAGCTGGAATGAGATCATCTCCCTCCTGAAAAAGAAATACCCAGCACACATGAGAAGAAAAGAAATGGTACAAGAAAATCTATAGGAATGCAGGACGGAGAAAAGATATGACTACAAGAAATTATTATCTCCACGTACCAATTATTAGATCAGAACAACTGAATGTTTGAGCTCACCTTGTAGAAGTTGACGGATGATTTAATGTCATATTCACATTCTCTTCTCTCTAGATACTAGGAAGATTAAAAAAAATCAATTAGGTCTGGATCACGGATTTTCAGTATGCAGGCAACCGAAAAAACAATATATATGCAGTACCTGCATTGCTGCTCTTTCCTTTTCTCTGTCTCCTTTGATGCAGAATGCAGCACCCCACTGACAGAGAACCAATAACATGTCATGCATAGCAAAAGAAATTTAATGCAATGCGATTATTTCTTCCAGTAAAGGAAGAAGGATAAAAGTACATAGCACAAAAGTCCCGAGGCAGAGTACACTGTTATCATCAGTGGGACAACTTTTCAGTTAACATACAGATGTAGGGATAGTACAACATCAAGGTTATCAATAGTGGATAGCGTCACGTAACGGTGAGACATCGCTAAGGCTATTTGGGGTTATTGCGGTAAAATAGCGGTAAAAAGAGCAAAGTCAAATAGCGGTCTAATTTAGATATATATAAATATTTAAAAAAATTAAAGAAAAATCTAGAAAATCTAAAAGTGTATATTTGATGATTTAAAGAGATCCTAAACATGAAATAAACATGTAACCATCACAATTGGAGGAGGAGTCAAAGAGTCGTCGTCTTCGAGAAGATAAGCTGAGCGGTGAGAAGACTGCACTAGGAGGAGTTCACGGTGAGAGGAGGGGAGAGAAAGTGTTGAGGTAGGTGCCAGAGGCTATGGTAGGCAGAGGGAGTATGTCGAAAATCGCAAAAGGCGGTGGGATGCAGTGGTTGCGGGTTGGGTTTAATTTTAAAAAAATAAACCTCAAACCGATTTTAAATAACGGTCAAAAAGCAGATTTTGCCCGCAATCGCTAGCTATTCACCGTTATGGCGCGTTATTGGCCGCTTTTACGAGCGGAAAGTGCATATTCCACAATATGCCACCGCTATTAGGCGATAAGAGCGGTGGGCGATAACGTAGCAGAAAGGAACTGCTAACGCTATTAGTGTCGCTATTGCAGGACTATTTACTGCTATTTATAACAGTGTATAACATCTGGTAAGTCACTCTCTCGTTAAGTTGTCCCCTTACTATATCTCAAGATTATCTTTCCTTCTGTTTATTATGTGCAACATACAGAAGCATGACTTACCATTTCTCTACAGCAGATTATAATTATGTTTTTCAAGAGTTAATCACCTCTTATGGCAATGGTAATCACCTCTTATGACATTGGCTTTTAGATGATAATCACAAGAGTTCTCTCTATAAATAGTGAGGAAAAAATAAAAATATTACAACTTTCAATTTTAATTTTTTACTTACATGGAAGCCTGAAATAGGATATACACGCTTAAAACTACCATGTCATAGAAGAAGAATCACTCACAATCTTGAAGAACAGTTCCATCTGTTGCATAAATTTCTCTCGGTTCATTTGCAAAGAAGATGCAAGTAAACCTCCCCGTACTCTCAGAAAGCTACAACTATTTGTGTAAAAGGGGAGGAAGCAAATTTTTATAGGAAAAGAACTGTTTTACACTGCAAAAAGCAGTCTTCGTGTATCATGCAGAGGGGAAGATCAGTATGAAAAAAGGACGAGAAGAGAAATTTAGAAGATATCTAAAAGGAGGTCAACATAATTTCATAGAGTCCAGGGATGGACTGAAGGACTACTCAGGAAACATGAGCAACAAAGAAAATTTTAACATATTACTGGTACAAATAAAAGTTTCTAGGATGACAATAGTGCATCATTGTGTTTTCCAGTTCGCTCAAAACAGTAATAGCCAAAGCAATTGCATAAGAAGCAATTTTCTTGTGAACAGGAAATACATAATAATCTTCCTTATATAGCATGAACAATGAACCAAGCAATTAGTTTTATGCCAAATTCAATAAGCTAATAAAAGTAGTAGGCTAACGAATGAATAGCAGTTATAGTCTAAGTTCAAGATATGCATACGCAAACTGCTCCTTCCATGGCTTCCAAGGTGCAGGTTCTAGCTGGATATTCAGGTGTCCCTCTGTGATCTATGCAAGCTAAAAAGACAGACAGGCAAATCCAAACTATCAGCCTTGTTTATAAGTTAAAAAACAAAAACTTAAAGATTAGATAAGGTGGAGCTTACCAAGATCGAATACACGCCTGTAGTCCTTGATGAATCCTATGATTTTCTCATCGAAATCAAAACCGGGAGTCCAGACTAGCGATCCATACCCAAAAACCCACAACACCATTCTCGCCTTTTCGTTCTTTTCACTACAATATTTGAGATAGACATAAGTAAATTCTCCTTCGACTCTCATATATGTTTAAGTTCGATATAAAGAATAATGTCATCCAAATTGTCTTTACAAAAGTCAATTATTGTCAACAAGTAATTTTATAACCTACATTTGGAAGTAGGGTCGGTGTACCTAGGCGCCACCCTCTAGCAAAAAACCCGGTATATACTAGGTTATAACCAGTTTGTGACACCACTATAAAATTGGTTAGTAGTGACCCATTTAAGATTTCTCTCTAATGGGCCAAACCTTAAATGACTCAATCCCAAAACCCAATGTACTAAATACTAGTTAACATCATTTTAAAAAAGCAAAATAAACAACTAAGTAACTTATATTGCAAATGATGTATTTACTGTTTAGAGAATGAGGCTATATTGCAATGATTCAAAGCATGGGAACACTTAGGGGTAAATTGTAAATGTAGTTAGGTAAAAACATCTTTTGTATCTCATTAAGTTCCTAATTATATTGAATATCATACTCCTTTAAAAGAACGAGTTCGGAAAAATCTTTCTATGGTCAATATTATCCTTCACTATTTTGAATTTTATTTAAATCTTAATCTATTCTAATCATAATTATATCCTATCTTAATCCTATATGAGCTACCTATAGCTCAATAATTAAAAAAAAATAAGATTGATAAAATACATGAAACAGCTCCACGATAATAGTTTGTTAAGGTAAAGAACTAGCATACTATAATATATGAATTATTATTAAAAAAACCAAATTTTTTTAGAAATTACATAAAATACCCTTAAAAGTTAAACTTACACAAAATCATTTCAAAAATTTAAACAACAAACATGAAATTTGAAAATTAACAACGGCCTCTGAAGAATATTTACAATGAATACCCTTAACATTTCAAATATTTTAGGAACACCCTAAAAATTCAAATAATAAAAAAGCGACAAGAAATTCTAAAATTTTAAAATTGCAAACCAACAAAGATGAATTCAGGGGGATTACCATCCGGCGCCTGAAAATTTAAAATTTGAAAACAATAACATCAAAATTATAAAAATTATAAAAAACTCCTTCAGAAGTAAAAAAACACAAAAAATCTTAAAATTTTAATACATATAACTAGTATATATCAAATCTAGAAATTATTAGCAGACCGCTGAAAATTTAAGCTTTACAAAAAACAATTTAAAGTTTTAATAATTACAAAAAACACCCTCAAAATTTTAGAGTTGCAAGAAATATCATGACATTTAAAAACTTACTTTAAACACATGAAACACAGAAATTACAAGTACCTAACTTAAAGATTAATTTTTTAAAAAAACACTCTCAAGGTTTCAAAATTTACAAAACACACCCTCAAAAATTCAAAATCACAAAAGGACTAAAATTTTAAAACTTAGCAAAGAAAAGAGTAGTTGTTTAATATTCTTTCATTAAGATATATAAATTTAACTTCCAATTTAAGACTTACTATTCCTTTTTAGCATTGAAAAGTAGTCTAATTTTATCAAAAAGATAAATGTAAAAAAGGATTGATATCAGTTCAATAAAAAACAAAACAGAAGGAATGAAAGACACTATTTTTAAAATATTTTATAGAATATTTTAGTTTTTGGGTAAATTAGGAATCTTTAGAATATATTTTCATAAACTTTTTTAGTACTTTTTATGCTTATGTGGATGCTTTCATCATATAAAATAATAAAAGTGTACTAGAATTAACATTAATCTTTAGTTTATGATTTTTTTTAAAGTCTATTAAGAATTAGGAATAAACTCCATATTCTCTTTTGTGTTGTTTCAAGCCACTTTTAACTAATTATCTTGTCTTATTAACTTTAATTATTTATCTTCCTTTTAAAATTTTATTTTTAAGTATTTTCTACTTTTACAATACTATATTTTTTCAGGTCAAGCTTGGTATCATGTTGGTCCAAATAACATGATAATTCAAATTGGCTTCAAATTATACTTGTTTCCTATCAATTCAATTATAAATATGAAAATTTAAATTGGGTTAGTTCATTTAAATGAACATTAAAGAAAATAAGTAATCAGAATGCTAAAAAGTTTAGAGACATGAGTGTGCAAAAACCATCAAAATGGAACGGAGGAACAAATTTTAGTAAGAAAATAAATTACAAATAGGTAATTATGTTATTTAACTACGCACATTGCACGTGCATAAAACCTAGTAAAAGAAAAATGATGAGTAATATCTTTTTTTTAATAAAATCGTGACATCAATATTTCTGCTTGGATGGATCAAATGATTCAATTAGAGACCTTCAGAAAATTACTACCTCTGGACCTTCCCAAGATACCAACTTTCCTTCAAAATCAGGCTTAATAGCTAAAAAAAACCATGAATAAAGGTTATATTTCTGAAATCAATTCTGATTCGATTCATCTACTACACAAGAAATATGGTTTCATTTCATCCACTGACCTAGGGTTTGCACTTTACCTATTCCCTGAGCTTCTAATAGTAAATGTCAACTAAATCACATCAATTAGCAAGATCGAATCAGCAGTTCAAAAGGCATTCTACAAACAGCGAAAGAAATGAACGAAATTTCTCGCGATTTCTCACCTAAATCGAGGGTTTCAGAATCGAGAAATTGGGTATCTAGTTCGGCAATGGAGCTCGATCGATCCCGAGAGAGATAACAACAAGAAAGAGAGAGATTTTGAATCGAAGAGGAAATGAAAGATTAGGGTCAGCTCGCGCCTCTCTCTCTCTCTCTTCTTTCTCTCTCTAGGATATTTTAGTTTGGGTACGAGAGAGGAGGAACAGTGAAGGAGTCGGGGTGTTATTTATATCGCGAGGGCGATGAAATCGAATGCCACGTATGCATGGTTAGCACATGTATCTTGCATGTGGAAATTCCCTTTGGCCCCTTGTAAGTATCTGGATTACATAAATATCCCTCTAGATTCTATTGCACGTAAGAAATTGGATGCTGATCAAATTTTAAGATTTGATGTATATAAATGAAGGATTTCAAATTTTTTTTTCCTACCTTTTTAAGCGTCCATATAGGCATATAAGGTTTTCAAATATGTTAATAGTATTTTGAGTAAATCTTAATTAGAGTTTGTTTACATAACATACGTCCAAATAACTATAGCCTATATACACACACACACAAATATATAACAACTTGAATGTATAATACTTTAGCAACTCATTAGTAATGTATAGGGCTGTCCAAAACAGCCCGCGGCCCGGGCCCGGCCGGGCCGGGCCGGGAGTCCAGGCTCTGGGCCGGGCCCGGGCCGGCTCTTTTGTGCCCGGCCCGGGCCCGACCCAGTCCGGATTATTTTTTTTATTTTTTTATTTTTTATTTTTATGTATTATATTATATACGTATAATATATGTATATATAAATATATATAATATGTATAATATATGTATATATAATATATTTTTATATATGTATAATATATGTATATATATAATATATGTATATATAATATATTTCTATATATGTATAATATGTCATATGTGTGTATATATATACTCTCTCTTAGTATATAAGTATATATAAGTATACTCTCTTATATAAGTATATATATGTATACTCTCTCTTATATATGTATAATGTATGTATGTATGTATATATATA
>BQKN01065474.1:269456-282102 GCA_022839385.1 Asparagus kiusianus
TGAAACACAAGAGAAAAATTATGGGGGGCTGGGCCACATCCCTTTTATTTTAAAGGGGCCTAGAAACATTTTTCCCTTTTATCTTTCAACCCACCTTTATTATCCCATTTCCCATTTTTGTGGATCATCTTTAACTTGTCCTCGTGTCAAGGAGATCTCATTCCCACACAAAAATGAATGAAATTGGCACCAGTAAACGTGGACCGCAGGACCACTATACTGGGCCACAGACCCAAAACCGACAAATGGACGTGACATCGCTCACCTAATTTAAATTCTCTCATTTTAATGCAAATAAATGAACGAGTATCCAGCGTTCAATGTGATACGTTTGAATTAAGGCATGAGATCTAGACCGTTGGTGTGATAAAGCGTCCATGTGCATTGAATCTTAGATTTCATTCAGCTGAATGTACGGTCAACCACTTCTCTTTGAAATTTAGGGCTCCTTTTTGGATATTATGGTGTTTTTGTCAAAAATAAAACACCATGTGTTTGGAAACTATGATGTTTTGCGAGCTAAATCATCAATAAATTAAAAACACAATACTTATTTTAAAACATGTTTTAGAAGTTTTAAGTTTGATATTTTGATTTTGACTTTGAGAAGGTGTTAATATAATATCTAACATCATATATTAAATATAATTAATATAGAGTTATTAAAAAAATGTTTATTATATTATACTATATTATATTATAGTTAATCTAATATATTAGTAATATTTATTAAATAATATAAAAAATAAAATAAATAAAATATCATATATAATAATATAATAACATATTAAATACGAGTATTTAATATGTTAATAATATATTATATAATAATAAATAATAATAATATATAAATAAACTAATAAAAAATAAATAAAAAAGTTATTAACAATAAATAATAATATAATAATGACATAATAATATACTATGCATAGTATAATCGTTAAAATATTATTAACTTTTTAATAAATAAATTATAATAAAGTAATAATTATAAAATATTTAAATATTAACATATTTAATAATAAAATAACAATATACTAATAATATTATAATAATATATTGTATAGTAAACGTAATGTAATATATAAAATATTAATATATTATATAAGAAATAATATATACTAAAATATTTATAATATATTAATTTATTAATAGCATACTAGTAATAACATAATATTAACATTATTAATATATTATATTATATCAATAATAGTATAATATTATATTAATAATAAAATAATATTATTATAATATATAATAACAAATTGATATACCAAAATAATTAAATATATAATTATTCAAAAAAATATATAATAATTATAATATAATATAACTCATTAAAGTATAATATAATATTATAATACATTATAAAATATTATATTACATTATATTTAATACTTATAGTATTATAATAATGTAAACTAAATATTATAACGTTTTATTTACAATATATTTTATTATAATTAATATATAATATATTAATAATATGTTTAATACTAATGTTGTAATGGGTCAAACTAATGCTGACCAAATTACTTAACATGGTGTTTTGAAAACAGTTTAATGGAAAAACACAACACCATGGTGTTTTTTTTTTTACAAAAACACAATAAGAAAAATATCATGGTGTCCAAACGAAGCCTGAAGTTATGCGTTTAGCGTTGCCCACGTCGCACGAAGATGAGTAAACAAAATCGTCTAGATTCACTTTACCCGAGCTTTTAGGCATTACTGATGCTAGTGGAAGACTGAAATGCCTTTGATCTTAGGGGTGTTTGGTTCATCCATTTTATAGAAAAGTTGTGAGAAAACACATGATAATGACATTTTTGTATATAATAGATTTCTGTAAATTTTCGTAAACTATGTTTGGTTCAAAAAAAATTTATAGAAATATTTTCTATAAAGCAGGGGAAAGTGGGGTATTTTATGGAAATCAACCTCATTTCCAAATAAGAGGAAATTGCCTAGAAATCTCACACATATATTAAAAAATAATTAAGCATACCAGTACCATTTCCCATGTGATTTCTCATGGTCATTGTTAGTAATCTATTTTCTATAAAGTGATATCTAATCAAACACAAGAAAAAGAAAACAACATATTTTTTATAAAGTTAGGAACTTTTTCATATTTTGAACTAAATAAAGAAATAACAAAAAATAAGAAATATGGTACTCTCTGAGTTTTATAAAATTTTCCTATAAATTTTATAGAAATACAAGAAAATCAAATTTTGAGCACTTTTCTTTTTCCTTTTTTATATAAATTGAACTAATGGGCCCGTTTGGTTGCTTTCCTGGAAATCAAAGAAAAAGAAAGGAGGTGAAAAAACCATCAAACAAGTTTTTCTTCAATTTTGTCAACAAAACTCACGAAATTAGCGGTCCTAAAATGTGGGTCACATCAACCAATAAGAAGTTAGCATATCACCATTTTTATTGGTTTCGAAGTGTGAACCAAACAAAGAAAAAGAAAATGCTATGAAAAACTTACAACGTGATATGCTTTTTCTCCATTTTCTTTATTTTCTGTCATTTTCCACAAATTTTGGATGAACCAAACAACCCCTTAAAACACATTAAAAGGGAAAAAGGCCTTTTATGGAGACTCACCCAAGGCTCTCTTCCTAGTTCGAATGATAAAAATATTGCTCTCTACCTAGAGATCAAGAGATCGTTTTTAGTTTTTAGGTGTGCAAATAGTTTAGATATGGCTTGAATATGATGTTTATTATATTTTAAACATCCCAAATGCCTCTTATCCATAAGTTTGACCACATAATGCATTGAATCATGCAGTGAAGTCTTCTTCTTCTAAAAAAAAAAAAAGAAAGAAAAAGAAAAAAAAAGAAAAAAAAAAAGAAAAAAGAATCATGCAGCTTCAGGCATTGAATCATGCAGTGAAGTCTTCTTCAAAAAAAAAAAAGATAAAAAAGAAAAAAGAATCATGCAGTGAAGCTTGATGTCGGGCTTAACCTTAATACAACCTTTTGTCTAAAAAGCAAAACAAAAATATATAATTGGTTTGTATATAAATTATAACATTAACAACCAATCTGTAACCTTAACAACTAAGTTGTAACCTTAACAACTAAACTGTAATATTAGCAACTAAACGTTAACATTAATAACTAACATAAAAATGTAACATTAACAACTAATTAGTATCCTTGACATCTAACAACTAACGTTCACAATTTAATAGTAACCTTCACAACTAACGCTTAACCTTAACAACTAATGAATATCATTGACAACTAACAACTAACATTCTTAAGTCAACACTAACATTCATAACTAACACATATTCTTCGAAATTAAATAAGTATCTTAACAATAAACAACTATGAAACACTACTGACTCTAAGAATTAACAACCTAAACAACTAAATTATGTATTTAATAACCATTACTAACTACTTTGATTAACGACACACTTCATCTGCATTGATTTCGTCATTCCTTCCAAATCTCTCGTCTTTGTTCTTTTCTTAGACTTAGGAGAGCTTTTATTACATCGTTCATGTTGCCCTCGTGCTGATCATATCTTTATCCACACGGTCAACTAGGCTTGTGGGTGGAGGATGAGTAACTGCAAGGTCCTTGAGAAAATTTCCTATTGTTTCTCCCACATAAGTTGACTCCGTGCTCAAGTTTGAAAGGAGTGAAGGAAGGCCTGATGAGAAGAAGAGATCTTTGATTCCTCTTTGGCGTAGGCTAATTTAGGGTTAGGATATCCATTTAGTGTTAATTTTGGGCTGGTCTCCCTCTGAGAGAGATAAGATATGGACATGGGAAACGAGAATGGCGGTTGAGAGTTAAGTGGGAGATGGTTAAATCAAAGAGCAATTTTGGGGATTTTTTAAAAGTTCGGTCATGTGGGAACCAAATTAGGGGGCTAAAATAATAAAGCATATGCTTTAGGGTTTTTTTGGGGTGTTGAAAAAATCTTAGGGGTGGGGCGAATTACATTTATTATTTTGAGGCCTAGAAGCAATTTTCCCAAAACTAATACATAAGGGCCTAATATGTAATTTTTAAAACTAACCTAGATCTTTGTCGTTACAAAAGTTATTCAACTCATTATTTTAGCGACTCAGCAAGAAAAGTTTAACATGAAGGAGAAGAAGATAACTATGGTGTTGATGGTTTATATGATCACATAGTTAGTTAAATCTAGGATAGGATTAGTTTGTTCAGTGTTGAAGAGGGGCTGCTTTTTTCTGACTTTATATCTAGTTCTTGAGTTGGGTATCTGAAGAATCTACACAAGTAGAATTTCATAAGAGAATGGGTCCCCCCCCCGTTGTACCTTCAATGATCAAGTTAGCTGATGAACTTGAGTGGGAAAATAAGAAATGTGTGTTCTTGTTACTGTACAGTATTTGTGTTAATAGATCAGATTTGTGAACCTTTTTCATGTTAGAATAGTACCTGTATTTATACTAAGGTGGCAAGGGTAAATTGGTCAATTAGGCCGAGAGTAGTGAGGCAGTGGCGAAGTATGGGCTGGCAGCCATGTCGGCACTTGCTTTATAGGTGTCGGCCAACGAGTGGAGGGAAAGTCATTTCGGTATTAAATGGGAGGATACTGGCAGCATGGTCAGGGCCCACGTGGTCTGATGAGTCGTGAATACTATCCGGGGTAGAGCCATGATGGTACCTGCCAAGTACTAAATGCGATGTTGACACGTTATCATAGAGGGAGAGGCTCGAGACGAAAACAATCCTTTAGCTTCACCGAGAAGTAAAGCCTTCCGAGTCCACTTTGCAAGGCGTCTGGTAAGTAGTCGAGTGGGCTCATGGAGAGTTGTCTTCAATAGAAGGGAGACGACAGGCACCGTCTTTCGTGTCGATATACACCGCCTTTCGTGTCGACGCTAAGGGGTATCATCTCGTCAAGTCGGCTGAGTTGTCAGCCTCGATTGGTTCTGGCTGCCAAGTTGATTGGTGCATAGCGTGTAGAAATACACTTGTCAGCCACTTGGTATTGAGTTATATTTCAGCAAAATGGGAACACCATAACAGTTGGCCCCTTTCGTTTGGAGTCGGCTATGGCCGGGTCCGAGTGAAAAATATATAAAAAATTATTTTGGACGTACGTGGATGCTTAGACTGTGATCTGAAAAGTTATTTCTAAAGCGACGTGGCTGACATCACCGCACGTCTGCTCTACTATAGCAGCTCCGCTTTTTTGACAGATTGCGGGCTGACTGAGGTAAGTGGGCCATACCTTTATCACTGAGGGCGCTTCAATTTTTGAAGATAAATCTTAGCCGCTAGATACAGATAGATCCGACGGTTCGAATTCTGACAGCTGTAAAGTCAGATGTATATATATAGGAATATGGCCATAAGAGCAGCGGTTATCATCTTTTGAAATCCCTTTTAGAGAACTGTTCATCTTCTCCGCTCATTTCTTCCAGCGATCAACTCTTCAATCTTCAATAACTTCCGAACCAGTTGATCGTCGAGTTCTTTTGGAAGATACTCACTCTAAAGTGACTTTGCCTCAGATGAAGACAATGTCTAAAAGGTTCGATATTCCTAAGGTATATGATCTGTTCACTCTGACGAGGTCGGAGGCCATATTTGACCATAGGCCAGTGTTTGTGTCGAAAACTAGTTTATTTATTAAACTCATTACAACTCGTTTATCGAATACAATGAATTCTGAGAAACAAATCTTTTTATAAGACTTCTCATTACAAACAAACAACTTCCTAGAAACACATGCATGAACGTTTATCGTTCACTGCTTGCGTGGGATCTTTGCATGTGTTGGGGGTGCGTTAGCCTGTGGGCGACTGAATCACAGATCCAAGTTGAACTATGAAGAAGGCATAAGATCAATGTTTTGTTTTATAAACAAAGACAGAAGTGAATATCTTAGCAAAGTAAGATAAAACACTCTTCTCAAGATTAAATCAAAGCTTAGATCTCAAGGAATCGCAAGAGATCTGAAAGGTTTGCACGTGATGAAGATTCTCTTTCTCCCTTGCTTAGAATGCTCAAATCTCTGCTCTATTCTGCTCAATATTGCTCCGTCCCCCTCAGTAATGGTCCTAGAAAGGTATTTATAACCCATAAGAACCGTAACTAAAGTCTGAAGTTAACAAGAAATTGTGTTGAAAAACCTCTGTTTTCGAGACACTAGCAGCTGTCTTGGAAACATGGCTCGTTTTTGATAATTTTGTAACTACTTCAACCATGTTTAATTGCCATTATTCAGCAGTTAAGGGCGTTATTTTTACTTGTAACATCTCCCCCACGATTATGGATGGTTCCCAGTAGTTATGAAGCCATGTGGATCGTCCAAAACTCGAGAAAACCATCACCAAGTCCACTCTAGTTTCCAAGACAGTCGCAAGTGTTTCGGAAACTATGATTTGCCTTCATAGCTTCCAAGACAATCGCAACTATCTCGGAAACTATGAGTCTTCTCATAGTTTCTAAGACACGTTTTGTGCCTCGAAACTTGTGTGATGCGCTTCTTGTACATTCCTTAGTTGATCTTTGGCTTTGGATGATCCTTTATAACTTAGAAAATGACGTTTATCACCTTCTCTTCATCTTGAGCTATGTGTGATACCCTATAGGAAATTTTTGACGCCTATAGATACCCCATCCAAAGTATTTCAGCTTTATTCTTTCATAGAGGAGGCTAGAATACTTTATATATGATACGCTCAGCCTTCAATTCTTTAGCTTCTTCAGCTTTCGGTCTATTTAGTATTTTGTCGAATAGCCATAATTCTTTCGATGCTGTGTTTATCATCTGACCGTTGTCAAAATCTTGAACTAAAGTTGGTGTGTTGATTTTTGAATTTAGCTCGTGTTGTTGAGTAGACGATGAACTGATCATCTTGGTCGAGAATTCATATCTGAATTATGATTAAACTCCCAGGGATTATCATTGGTCTTGGAATTAATCTGCGCCTTATTTCGGCGAAGTTATCAACACGTTGATTGGCGTCGACCTTTATTGTGACTTGAACATAGTTTATACTCATACGTAACTGGAGTCTACACAGTTTAAGATCTTAAGGTGTTAGAGTAGGGAGAATCAGTTTAAACTCATATACTCGGAGTTTTCAAGAATCAGTTTAACCTCGTGTACCCGTTGGAGGTTCAAGGAGGTGCAATTTATACTCGTATACTCATCGAAGTGTTAAAATATACTGAAAATAGGTCGAGAATGCTCTACGAACATAACCGAGAACACGTCGAGTTAGCCTTTCTTCTGAGACAGTTGCAACTGTCTCGGAGGTGTGAGACAATTACAACTATCTCGTAACCAAACCGACAATGTATTTACAGTGGCTCTATTTAAGCCGACACTTAGCGATTTTTTTCTCATTTTAGGCCACCTCTTTGCGTTCAAAAAACCTCCAAAATCTTTCCTAAAGGGTCCTCAACGCTTCCTCTTCTCCTTTGACTTGGATTTGATCGGATCTCATTCGAGAGATTAGGGTTTCATCACTTTCCTTCGAGGTTTGTTCTTCTAATCCTCATCTTTTCTTGTCAAAGTTCATTCTTTCTTGATTCTTGATGGAAACCGAACTCCTAGATCATATCTTAGGGTATTTTCATAATTTTGTTTGATTTTAACCTCAAAACCCTAACTTTTTCTTGATTTTTAGGTCAAATTCATCTCTCTTTGCCATGTCTCCTAAGAGATCTCGCATGCCCCGATGTAGATCTGCCTCCCATGTAGCTGAGGGAGAGGAGCCCACGATTGCTTCCTATGGAGGTGATTTTTCTAAACTTTTGTCAATTCAAAAATTAGAATTTTGTAGATAGATCCTCGTTTCCTATCCTTTGAGAGGCATTCGGGAAGAGCCGATATCCTCCTTTGTGGGGATTGATGCTAAAAGATATTGTTTTGCTTGGCCAAAACACATCTCAAGGCAAAATAGGTGATTTCATATTGTTTCGTATTTTATAAGGCCGGATATATCATCGTAGTGTTCGCATACAATGATGTGTATTACCTTTTGTGCGTGTAACAATTGAAACCGTCTCGCCTATCACAGGGTGGTGACTCTATTTCGTAGGTTTACGAGATGAATTCTACCTCTTGTTTGGCCTTAAAATACCCTTTTAACTGGATTCCGACAAATATATATTTTTATTCTCTTTCCAGTCAATTTTCCTTCCATGGCCTTCTCTGATACAGAGGTCACGGGTCAAAGCAGTGCTACACACGCTCATCATGAAGGGGTTCTTTTGATTGAAGAGGCCCCCCAATTCAACTCTGACTGTCCGGAGGACGTCCCTGAATTCATACGACGAGGGGATCGTCGTATTTTATGTCGGTTGATCACCAACGTTCCATTAACTCGGGACAGGGTTCTTCTCAACCCCTGAGGAAGCCACAATACTTATTTGGAGACTCCATAGAGGATCCGGAGAATCTTTCCTGTGAATCAGCACAATGGTTGAACAAGTGTAGCTTAGTATGCAAATATTTACTGCCGATTCCCTGCCAACACTCTTCTACAATTCCGGAATTTGGCGGTAACCCGAGAGATATCTTGGAGATTGACTGAGGATCATGAGCACGTCCATTGCTGGTTTATCAGTAAGGATGCTAAGACCCCAGGCTTGAGCGACATGCATTCTATCAGAGGGCTTCACCCTGGTATATTTAGCCAAGATAATTTGCCTTAGAATGAGCTGATGCTTAAGGCAAATATAGTGAAGAGTCGTCTGGCTTGGTTGGGAAGAGATCTCCCAATCAAGAAGTTCAAGTGATATGGTTGGGTCCACTCTTCTGTGGATAGGTGGTGAACGAAGATGACCAGTTACGTGCTTAGTCGTTGGGGAAACGAGCTGGCTGATAAAGGATTATTCATCCCCATATGTGCTAGCATGTACAGGCTGCCGATCAGTGTTGACTACTTCTTTGCCTTGTTCGAGACTTACAATCCAGACACTAATACTTTCTTCATTAAGAATGGAGAATTAGGTTTCATTCTTCATGAAATGATGAAGGTTTTCGGGCTACCAATGAGAGATGTACCTTACCAAGAGTTCTTCCCAACAATTAATCAGCTCAACTGAATGAAAGAAAGAGCCACTGTAGCTTATGATACTCTGTGGGAATTAACATGTCATTATCAGACTGTTATGGCAGAGATGGAGTCAAGGCTAAAAAGAATTCTCCGCAACTAAGCCTGAAGCAATTTGTAGATTATCTCTTCAAGAATCTCGAGGATCATTCGGGCCATGAAGTGTGTGAACTACCTCCCTTAAACCCATCAGAGATCAACAGGCTATTGTTGAAGACAAACGCCCAAATGTACACTTCTCGCTCAGAAGATGGATTCCCTCATGGCACAAGGTTCGAATCATTTTTATGGCAAGGCTCACAAAAGAATCATGCCAACAATTCTTTTGGATGAGTACTTAGCTATTTGGCTAAAGAAATGTGTAGTCCCTCATCAGCCTTCTGATGCAATGCTAATTAAAGTTTTATATCCGGCCGTTCAATTGGCGACTGGATGTAGGTTATCTCTACTCCCGACGATGATTGTGGACATTCACTACGGACTCTGTCACTTAGCCACCACTTTCACACATGAAGGGAAAAAGTCCTCGAATGAGATCCCAGTTCCCAAGATCGAATTACCTTATACCTACCTAATGACTTGGTTAGTTCTCCACCGACCTGACCTGATGTCAGCTCCTGAAGCCGCTAGTCCAGATCTCCCTTTGTTGTAGATCTTAGAAGAATGCAGGTGGTCGACCAGGCAATGGCATGATATGTCTCGACAATTTTGGGTTCACAAATATTAGGAATTCTTCCCGTGCTTTCCTCAGTTTTTTGGCACTTATAATGATACACTCTTGGACACCGAAGAGCCGAGGAGGGATAAGACTATGTTAGATGTTGGATGTTTTAGGTGGTTGGTGAACATTCGTCCTGATTATCTGATCTTTAGAGTTAAGGACATCTGCAGCATCGAGCCGTATCTACCTTGCAGGTTTTTCTGTCAGTTTGGTTATGACCAGTTGTATATTGGCAACCCAAACAGACGGCTAAAAGTTTGTGGAGGTCTCATTGATGGAGCAAGGGCTTGATTTCGGAGTATAAGTGGCTGCACCAATGCTTAGTTTGATCTTCCTCTGGCTGTGCCTCCCCTACAGATGACCTTTCTATATTGTAAGTGGCTTATATCTGCCAATGCTGCCACTAGGAAGAAGAGACTCTCAGAGTTGGAAGCAGAGGCTGCCTCTCGACTTGCTACCGAAGCGGTCCGGGAGACCGTACTCTCAAGGAAAGGAAAGAAACCCGTCAGATCTTCCAGTAAAGGAAAGAAAATTGCTAGTTCTAATGAGGACGAGGGAGAGTTCCATACAGATATAGTTGGAACATCTGAGAAGAAGGTGAGGATGAAGTTAGGGTTGAAGGTGAAGCTGAGGGTGTTAGAATTGACAGTGATGAGGAGGAGGAAGTGGCTGGTCTCCCATCTTCTTTCTTTCAAAGAGGATATGTGAGTTCTTCCATTTCTCACAGGACTCATCATGCTGACCTACCTCAATCACCAGAAGCTCCAAAAAGGAGGAGGGAGAGGGTTGTTCTAACATCTCCCAATCGGATCACGGTGGAAGTCCTTAGCAGAGATGAAGAGGAGGAAGATACAATGCCCCTCACTCATAAAAAGAGATCCCGGTCTTCAACTCAGGCTCAAGCTCAAACGCAAGTTTCTCCAAAAGCCGAGTTGCACACCAAATATCGTCATGAAAGATCTGATATTCTGGGAGAAGCGCGTTCATCAAAGAGGAGTAAGAAGGTTGTACATCGACAACGTACTCCTATGCCTGCCTTAGAAGAGAAATCCGCCCACGATGTTCCTTTTGACGAACAAGGTAATGACTCATCCTTATTTACATTTTGCTACTCCTTTTTTTTTAAGATTTGAACTTATTCCGTACTTAGTTTTTGTAGGGGGTCGAGAAGAAGGAGAAATTCAAGTCGGCATCACTTCTCCCGGACTTATAGAAACCGAAGAGCCCAGTTTTGTTCAGCAAATACACTATGCAATGGATGACGAACCTGTTGGTGTTCAAACGACCTCCCCTACTGAAATTATTCTACCAACTCCTAGCGCAGGTATAAGTATTTCCTTATTCGGAGGGCAATTCCGAGAGATGAGTGAGTCGGAATGCGTACCTCTTCTAATGACCCGTGCACTTTATCTCCTTTTAGTAAAACTAAAGGAAGCGGGTGAAAGTAGTAGAGTTATCGAACCCATCGCGGATTGAAGGTAATGCTGATTTCTATTTTGTGTGGGCTCATACATGTATATATATGTGTTCATAATTGAGCATATTCCGTAGATGCCACGATGAATGAATCAGCGGAATAGGAGACCACTCATGCTGCTGAGTTCGAGGATTTCAATGAACACAACGTCGATCTTGATCTTTCAGAAGACGGCCATCAGTATATCTCCGATTAATTATCAGGAAAAACTCCTGGTGTGGCTACAGGACGAACTGCTGGAGTTGGTTCAACTGAAGTAGGTTCTTCTGTAGGTATGGGTTTTATTCTATAATCTCCATTGTCTCTTTGTTAGTTAACTTTAAATAATTATATGAGAGTTTTAATATTTAGACCCTAAGGTCGCTATGAAAGAACCCTAGAGGGGGGGGGGGGGGTGAATAGGGTTTATGCTAATCTAATCCGATTTAAATGCCAATTAAAACTTATTCAAGAATTATTCTTGCAAGTTAGATATACAATATGATATGAGCAAGAATATGCAATATGAGCAAAGGGATATATCCTAGCAATGAGATATATGGTGAGATATATGCAAAGATATATAAATAACACAAGGGTAAACAATCTATAAACAAGATAAATAAGATAGTGAGCAATATAAACAATGAGCAATTGACAAAGACGATATAATGATAAACAAGAATAAATGCGCCAATGCCAAACTCAAACACAAGGAAATGATCACGGAGTTCGAACCTTCCGTCCTACGTCTCCGCTCCCCACTCCCAGGGAGAATCCACTACACAACCCGATTTGAAAGCCGAAACTTCTCTACACACTCGGTTTTCTAGCTAACCGAAAACTCTACACACTCGGTTATCAAGTCAATCGACAACTCTCACAAATCCTCACAAAGTACATACACAAGCTACAACCTCAAGTATTGGTCCTCACGTATCGACTCCCTCAAGTGGGAATTATCACCTCTCACTAGGCCACCAACGCCACTCCTCTCGGTATTGACTCCGTCCTCACCACACATTCCTCTCGGTGTACAAGTGTATTACAAAGTGAACTTCACAAATTAAGCACAACAAATGATTGTTCTCTAAACAAGGTGAGGACTCAATTAGGCACAACTCTAAGTCACAAACCCCACAATCCAAAATATACTATGAATGTAAATACTATAAGCTCAATTGGTTGTGTGTGAACAAAGAGATTCAATAAACGCAATTTAAACTCAACATGAAATTTAGCTTATGAAATTAAGATCAAACATATAAAATGCTAGAATTGAGTTTAAGAAAAACTTCTCTATAGATCAAAAGAGAGAGGGAGAAGAGTTGGATGCTCAAACACCGATGGATGATCTTCCTCAAGCCCTTGTGAAATAGTCTTCACAAAACC
>BQKN01065474.1:287102-329762 GCA_022839385.1 Asparagus kiusianus
TAGACAAACAACATTAGTAATAAATTATTTGTTAAACATCATCAAAACAAGAAGGCCAACATTAATCATAGGACCAGATACTGAAACCAATACAACTACCATTATCAGGATGCCTAATCAGCCTGAGGGTCTTGGTTTCTTGCTGTTGGCAGAAACCAAGGCCGATGCTTAATCATCGGTTCCTGAATCTCAACCTCTCATCCCTTCAGGCTCGAGGACGAAATAAGTTACCGCCTCCGCCAAGGCTAGTCATGCGGCAACAACTATGAGACCAACTAAAGAAGTTGGTATATCGATGGTTGTTGTATCCGGAACACCTCCATCTGTTCATGAAGTTGAAAAGGTGGGGACAAGAGTGGAACATCAAACTGATGAGGCCTCGCCCAACATTGGTGAGTTTTATCAGTCACTTGCTTTAAAATTCTGATTAATACTCCAAAATGCTTATTTGTAGAACCTTCATCCCATCAATCCTAAATTATTATAGATTCAGATCCGAAGCTGATGGAGGTTTTGGCTACCTAGTCAACTGATGTAGCGGGTATGTCAACGGTTGCTATTCCTGAGAAATCCCCAGTTGCTCAAGAAGCCAAATTGATATCATCGGGGCAAGAAAGCCATGCTGAAGGTTCTTCTGCTAGACTTGGTATATTTCTGTTCACCATTGCTTTTGGATTCTAAGTCTCGAATATTAATTCAACTATTCTTTCGAGTACTTATTTTCTTTTCTCCCCTTATAGTGCCTCCTTCATCATTACTTAAGCCCATCCGAGCCTTGATATTTGATGAGGATCTGGACAAAGGCGTTATCATCTTGGATGTCTAAAGCTTCGTCTACTTCCTAAACCTCATGATTGATCAAATTCTTCATAAAGGCTCTTCTTTTGATAGTTTTAGGAGATCACTCGATCGATATGTGTCGGTGAATAGAGACGAGGGGTATCCTGAGCTGGCTGATTCCATTGAAGTCTATTTGGTTCAACTGGAACAGCAAATCGAATATTTGAAGGACCATCAGAATAGTGGTGTTTCTTCTTATGTAGTGGCCCAGATAGATCTAAGGCTACAGGCATGACGTGATTTACAAAAATCAGCTGAACTTGATCTTTAAAAGTTAAGGAGCCGTGTGACCCAAATGAGATTGAGTATCACCAAGAAGGTGAAATTTAAGGATGATTTGCTTCAGTCTTTAGAATCATGTCGAGCCGAAATAACCTGTTTAGAAAAGGAACTTGCGGAAGCTAAGGATGTTGAAGGTATTTTGGAGCTTGATTTGGCTGAGGTGGAACATGTTGAAGCAGACTTATTCAACCAACTAGAGCTCCAAGATAAAAATTTTACCGAAACAGAACAAGAAGTCCTCAAGGCACATAATACTAGCAAGGAATCTTTAAGAACTAGCCTTATAACTGAGTTTGAACAAGCTTATGCAGAAGAGCTTTCAATACTTGAAGAACAAATTCGCAGTTATAAGCTATCTATTACTTAAGAACATTTTTTCTTGTATCAGAACTTCTTTTATACTTTTTCAAGTTCTTTTCATGAACAAAGTGAACTTTTTGCTCATTTGAAGTCTTATTATGAGTACCCATTCTTGTCTGGAATAAATAAACATAATACTCATAGGATTTTTGGCAAACCCTCAGCCGTCAACGGATTTGATATGTCTTTACCGACTACCGTTTGAGTCAGGCTAGTATGTAAATTATCTAAGTCCATTTCACATAGTCAAATGGATTTAATATGCCTTTACCGACTACCTTTTGAGTCGGTCTAGTATATGAATTATCTAAGTCCGTTTTATATATAACGTTGTGCTAAAAGAATTAAACTCTCTTAGACTGTATACTACAATATTGAATATGTAGGCTACATGTGTTAGATGTAGGTTTATCTCTAATAAGGGATCAAGATAACATCCCCCATGCATAAAAGATATGGATTCAAAAATTATTAACTTAATAATAACCATTGGCTACGATATTAAATACGTAGGCTTTGTTGTTTTTACGGGAACGTATCATCTGACAACATGTGTTAGATACAGACTTATCTTTAATAAGGGATCGAGATAACTTCTCTCATGCATAAAAGACATGGATTCGGAGATTATTAACTTAATAATAACCACCGGCTATGATATTGAATATGTGGGCTTTGTCATTTTTACGGGAACGTACCACCCGACAGTGTGTGTTAGACGTAGACTTATCTCTAATAAGGGATCAAGATAACGTCTCCCATGCATAAAAGGCATGACTTTCGGTGTTGAAAAATTATGTCTTCTCTTGGGGCAAAAACGAACACGATGCCGGAGAGGAAGAATTTTATATTCTATCTCCTGCTTGTCTTCTCTTGGGGCAAAGACTAACCTGATGGTAGAGAGGAAGAATTTTATATTCTATCTCCTGCTTGTCTTCTCTTAGGGTAAAGATGAACCTGATGTCAGAGAGGAAGAATTTTATATTCTATCTCCTGCTACAAGAGAAACTCAACGTGAGATCTCCATTTCAAGAATCCTGAAAGGTAAAACTAAGAGTGGGATCTCCACTTCGAGAATCGAAAAGATCCGAATAATCTTAACTTTTATAGTATTGGTTACCCAGTCTGAAGATGAATTTCTCGTTTATTGAGATGAAATTCCAATTTCAGCCCAAACTATAAAAGGGTTTGACTGAAGAGGAATAAATGGAAGCCTTTCATTTATCGAAAGGGAATTCTGGTTCTGTAAATGGACCTCTCGTTCATGAAAAGAATCAAGAGGGGATTTTGGTTTTGGCCTTAACTGTAGGAAGGTTTGACCAAGTGGGAGTTAAGATAATTCTACCTTTTATAGGCTTGATTGTTCAAATTGGGTGGAGACCTTTTCATTTATTAAAAGAGGATCTCAATTTTGTAAGTGGACCTCTCGTTCATGGAAGGAATCGAGAAGGGATTTTGGTATTGGTCCTAACTATTCAAAAGTGACCAAATGGGGGTTTGAGATGACATTAATTGTTTAAAGGTTTGATCGCTTGATTTGGGTGGAAGTCTTTCATTTATCGAAAGGGAATTCTGGTTTTGTAAGTGGACCTCTCATTCATGGAAGGAATCGAGAGGGGATTTTGGCTTTGGCTCTAACTGTAGAAAGGTTTGACCAAGAAACAGTGAGAGTGGAGGTACAAATAATAGTGAGAATGTCGATTTGTACAAAACACTCATTAGGAATTTTTGGTGTCAAGTGATAAGATCTTGACACGAAGGGGGTTCAATGATTGCTATGGATTAGCAGATTAAAATTTTGAATATCGTGTTAGGACTTTGACAGTGAGAGTGTTAAAGGTTAGACATAGTAGGAGTTCGAAAGATTTTAATCCATGAGGAATTTTACTGAATCCACCGCCAACTGATTTGCTCAGTGAGGGATTTTGAGGTAGGGGTTGTGAATCATCAAGCATTCCACAACTAAACCATGAGAGTTTTGTGAGGAAAGATTGACCAAATAAGTCATTGAATCTCATCTCGACGAATAAGTGCTCAGAAAATCACAATGGAAGAGTTTTAATCATCTTGGAAATGATTAAATAGACACAATAGGAGATTCTTAATCATTTTCATAATAATTAAGAATGAATTATTTAGATGATTAGCTTCTATCTAGAATAAGCAACTAATTTCGGGTTATCCTTAAAAATACTCTGTACAGTATTCTCTAGGAACTTCCCATTTAAATAGGTTATCCCGAACGTACTAGGGGTAGTACTTCTTCATGAACTTCCTCTTTATTGGCATCATGAGTTTGTTCCTATCTTGGGTGATCAGGCGATATGCACCGTTTGAATAGACTGTCTTTATTATAAACAACCATTCTTATTTGGGTTAAAATTTATCTTTCTTCTTGGAATTGAGTATCATTGGTCACCGGACAGCAAGAACTAAGTTTCCTTCCCTGAAGCTTTGTTGTCGGACTTTCTTATCGAAGGCCCTAGAAATCTTGGCTTGGTAGAACTCAATTTGTTGTTGAGCTTCTAAGCACCTTTCGTCTAACATCTTGAGTTCTTCGAGACGTTTCTGATATTGTTCTTCCGTCATCATACTCGATATGAGAGCGATACGAAGGGAAGGAATTATGATTTCCAATGGGAGGACAGCTTCACAACTATATACTAGGGAATACAGAGTTTCTCCAGTAGGCGTGCGGACGATGGTGCGATAGGCCCAAAGAGATTCACCAAGTTTATCATCCCAGTCTCGTTTATTGGTTCTCATAAGATTTGACAAAATCTTTATGATGGTCTTGTTGAAGGCTTCAGCCAATCCATTCACTGTGGGATTATATGCTGTCGATGAAATATCTTGAATTCTAAATTTTTCGTAGAATTTGATGAAGGCATTACTAATAAACTAAGAACCATTGTCATGTACAATTCGTCACTGAACACCGTATCAGTAGATAATATGGTGTTTGATGAATTTAATGACATCGCTTGTCTTTACTTCTTTAAGTGGAATTGCTTTAACCCACTTGGAGAAGTAGTCGGTGATTGCTAAAATGAAGCGGTCACCTTTGGCCGATGGAGGAAAAATAGGACCAACGACGTCCATTCCCCATGTCTCGAATGACCATGATGTAGCCAAAGGGTGTAATTATTCCGAAGACTGGTGCATATAATTTGCATGTATTTGATACGCATAACACCATCGGGTATAGTCAACTACATCCTTGACCATGGTTGGCCAGTAATATCCCATTCTTCTAAGTCGATCATAGGGTTTGGGACCGGGTTGGTGCGCACCACATGTTCCATCGTGCGCTTCTTTGAGTGCCTCTTCTACCTATTTGGTTGAAAGACACCGGAGTAACAGACTGTTGTATGCATGATGATATAACGTCTGAGTCGTTGTGTTGTAATAGAATCTCGGTGCTCTTCGTCGGACTGAGTCCCTTTCCTTTATATAATTTGGTAAAATACCATGCAAGACATAATCAATAATAAGGAATCGCCAATCTTTAGACTCAAGTTCGATTTTGGTCGAGTGCACTTCTTTGATGTCTAAAGCACAATTTGGTATAAAAAGCTGGTGAGTTTTTACCGTAACAAGTTATTCTGTCTCGGGAGGCTGTGCCAAAGATACTGCTAATGTCGCCAGTGCATCTGCATACGCGTTCTAGAGCCGCGGGATGTACTTAATGAAGAATTCTTCAAATAAGTCTGCCATTTCGATGGCCGCCTGGTGGTACAGGATTAGGTCTTGGTTTCTGACTTCGTACTCTCCTCGAACTTGATTGACTATCAGTTAAGAATCACCAAAAGCTTCGAGATATTCGACCCCTAGCTCTTTGGTAAAACTGAGTCTAATGAGCAGCCGGCTATATTATTGGATCATGGCTCAGTAATTGAATAGGCTCGAGGCAATATGTGTTTCTCTGGGGAAACTATGATGACTCTGACTCCTGAAGATATTTTCGAACATCCGGGAGTGCTCGCCGCATTGGTTGCTTAGGAAGCCCCGTCGAAGCACAGTTGCCACACTTGTTGATGCGAAGTAGTACTAACTTCGTGGGTTTCATATGGCAAATCTTCGTACAATTTGGCCATATCCTTCGCAGGGTTAGCCACTAGAAGATCGCAAATTGCTTGTCCTTTCACCGACTTCTGTTGCTTAAAGTACAGGTCATACTGAGATAGGAGTAGGGCCCATCTCACTAACCTCCAATTTATTGAAGCCGGTTGAGTCATGAACACCTGGACTACGTTGACATTAGAAATGACGTAGATCGTCTGTCCAACAAGGTAATGTCATATTTTTTGGATAGCGAACACTATAGCGAGACACTCCTTCTCGATCATAGGATATCGAGATTCAACCCCTACCAAGGTACGACTCAGATAGTACACTGCATGTTTGTGACCGTTGTCATCATCCTTTACAAGTAAAGCACTTAATGAGTGGTTCGTCGCTTTGACATAAATCAAAAAATGGTTAACTCGATTTCGATGCAATGAGAATAGGAGGATTCACTAGATATACTTTGATGTCTTCAAATACTTTCTGACAGGCATCATCCCAAATAAATGATACACCCTTCTTTGCGAGCTTGGAGAATGGTTGGCATTTTCCGAAGAGGTTCGAGATGAACCGACGAATATAAGCCAATCGTCCTTGCAATCTCCTGAGTTCTTTGAGGTTCTTCGGGGGTTACAGTTCGTATATCGCCTTTACTTTTTTGGGATCAATATGGATACCCCTTATGGTGACAACGAACCCAAGAAATTTACTGCTAGATATTCCTAGGAAGGATTTGGTAGAGTTCATCTTTAATTGGTGACTCCGCATGAGATCGAACATCGTCTTTAAGTCTTTAATATGGTCGTCTTTGCTGTGACTTTTCACGACCAAATCATCAACATAACACTCGACGGTCTTCCATAGGTGTTCTTGGAAAATCTTCATCATTGCATGTTGATATGTAGCGCTTGCATTCTTCAAGCCGAAGGGCATGATAGTGTAGCAGAATACGCCAAGGGGCATTCTGAATGCGGTATGTTTTCATCGTCAGAGTACATCTTGATTTGATTGTAACCCGAAAATCCATCCATAAAGGACATCCTATCGAATCCGCACGTGTTGTCAATGATAACATCTATGATCAGAAGAGGGAAATCATCCTTTGGGCAAGTGGTGTTCAGGTCTCTGAAGTCGATGCAAATCATGATTTTTTCATTCCTTTTAAGAATCAAGATAATATTCGCTAGCCATTCGGGATCTTGTTCTTCCCTGATGAAGCTTGAATCGATTAATTTTTTGACTTCTGCCTTAATCGCCTCCATGATTTGCGGACAAAACCGTCTCTGTTGTTGTTTGATAAGTTTGACATCTGGTTTGATGTTGAGGTAATGTATCGTGACATTTGGGTCAAATCCTGGCATGTCCTAGTAATTCCAGGCAAAAAATCGATATATTCCCTAATGAGAGAAATTAACTCTTCTTTCTCGTCTGGTGGAAGACTATCGCTGACGAATATGAGTTTCAGATTGACCTCACTTGGATCACTTTGTCTTTGGTGGGAGGTTCCCTTTGTTCGAATCGATCACCATATTGCATATTCAAGTGATGGATCCAAGGGTCTTTCCAAGTTGGCATTTGATTATCTTCCCCCGTTGTGGCAGGATCATAGCCATGTTCGACATTAGGCCTTTGAACATTTCTCCAAGGCTGACATCGGAATCTTAATCTGTAGAATCTGATGAATATCCATCTTTACTCGGATAGGATGACTGGTTGATGACTTTCCAACAACATTCATCATCGGATAAAGAAACATAAACTAGACCTCTCTTATATTCATAATAATTGTCAGGCTTCCCTCTAGGTACATCAGCAGGACGGGGTGGAACCCGAATACCTTGACCAAAATGAAGACCTTCACCGAGCGTGAGGTTGTATCCTTGCTTCTTCATATAGTCACATGCTTATGAGCTGTATCTGAAGAAATATTGTCCAGACCCTTCATCATCAGTATTGATTTCCAAGAAGAGATCGGGGGGGGGGGGGGATGACTCCCCTTTACCAAATATTATTTCTTTTCCATCCCCTGCCTTTGCAGGTAGGACAAGGGTTGTTCCGAAGGAGTCCTGGATGTGCTTTTTTGTCATGCAAGACGACCGAAGCGGCATGTGTATGTCAGGGATATCATATAGTTCCTGTATTACATTACTAAGATAAAGCGAGTACTCTAAATCGTCATTTATTGCATGATCGGCAAATTATCAGTTATAACTTTCGTCTGACAATTCGCCACCATCAAGATCGATTACAAGAGGTTCAATGTCATTGAATACAAGACCTTAGTCATAATCAAGCCCGGTTTCGGTATCAGCTTCTTCTCTGTTGTCCGTGACTTGGGTCGATAGTTCAGTATCGGATTCACTACCGTAAAGAAGGGAATCAGTAAAGTAATTTTCTAACCCCTTAAACGGTTGCTTATCCACGACCACTGTATTGACCTTATTATTAGTGTTAACATATTTCAGACACTGATGGAGGGTGGAAAGAACTATAACATTGCTATGGATCCAAGGTCGACCCAATAACAAGTTATAAGAAGTTTCAGCATCAATCACATAGCATGTGACCTCAAACTTCAAATCTCCAAGCTGACATTTCACTCGGGATTTTCCCAGAGGCCTAGATCCACTGGTATTGAATCCATAGATTATAGTACCCATAGAAGCCAATTTGCTGACGGGAATTCTGAGATGATACATCAATCGGAGTGGCATGATACTAATAGCGGAACCCGGGTCGACTTGGATCTAGTTGACAATGCTGGAGCCAATGTATCTGGTGAAATACAAAGGCCTGTCATGTTTTGAATTTCTCATTTGCATATCTTCTTTGGTAAAAGTAATGCAAGGGAATTGTGTGGCTGTGAGGTTGCAAAGTTGAACTGATGGCCCCGGCTCCTCAGGGGTTGGCTTAATTTGAGTGAGAAACACATCAGAATCGGCCAAGGCTTCTTGTAAATCTTTCCTGGTGTCTTTCGAGAGGTGCAACAACTCATATAAAGTGATCCTCGCTGGGATGTTGGCCAATTGCGCCATGACATCGAAGCGATACGGGTTATTCAAACTTTCCAGTTTATCTCTTCCAATCGGTCGATTGAAACACGACTGCTTCAGAACTTGAACCTCTTTGTGTTGAAGCTCTTTCTCCTTTTGTTTGGCAATTGGCTGCTGCTGGGGTTTCTGAGCAAGCGTAGGTGGAGTTGTAACCACCCCCAGTTTAGCCAACGTTTTGGCATTCGGATCAGAAGCTTCAGGATATTTGTACTGATATTCATTCCCACTCCTGGTAGCAAAGACTTCGTGTTCCTCTTCAGAAAGTGAAAAAGTAGGGACGCTTTCATCATCTTTCTTAGGGATTGCAGTAGCAGGACAACAAGATTTGCCTTTGTTCTTGGCCTTCTTTTTAGAAGAGGATCCTGCCTACTATTCATCTCCAAGCAGATCTGGATGGACCTAAAGAACTTCGTTGTTAGGTGCAGTGTGTGGTACTAGTCCCTTCTGATGCTATCCATGAGGGTTGTCGTTCACTACCTTCATCTCTACATTCGACACGGGCTCTGGTTAGAACCACGATAAAGGAACGGATCCGAAACTGATGGACACGGCATTCGCACCCGCTTTCTTTTCCTTAGGCTTTGTAGTGATGATACCAGCACGATCAAGGCTTGAATTCGATCTTTAAGGACATAAGAAGCCTTCGTAGGATGGTGGACTCTTCTATGAAAAGCGTAATACTTCAGATCCGAGGTTTTCCTAGCTTCCTCTTCATTCATGATTGGTGACAGTTTGATCTTGTTGTTATCCAAGAGATACTTGAAGATAGCCGACACTTCATCCTCTTTAAAAGAATACTCTTTCGGGAATCTAGGTTCTGAAATCTTTGGTTGCCTTGGAGGTTGCTATGCTTGATGTTGTAATTGGAATGACAACTGCTACATTGACTGCTATTGCGGCTGTCATTGTGATGTTTGGTGAGCATCAATAGTAGTTGCAGGATCCTTTTCTATGCCTCGAATATTAAAATTCTGCTTTTGAGGATTAGCTACCGGCTGACCCCTCTCAAGCTTCTTTCTCTTGAGGAAGCATTCAGCCTGTTCACCACACATCTTCAATTCTTTTCAGGACTTGGAAGGAACGACCCTATGGCTTCTAAAACATCCAAAGAGAGGTTATTGTGACACATTTAGAGAATGAACTCCTCTGTGACCGGGTCTCGACAGTTCATTGCTTTATTCCGGAAACGTTTGACGAAGTTGTCAACTGACTCTCCATCTTTTTGCTTCTCATCCAGGAAAGTTCCAATTGATACTTCGGTGTCGTCATTGAAGAAATTGGTGAGGAATAAGCTTTCCATATCATCCTAACCGTTAATGCTTCCAAGCTTGAGACGTCGATACCAATCGAAAGCTGCCCCGCGAAGGGTGCCAATGAATGACAAGATAATCAAAGCTTTATTTCCAGAGATCATACCCAAATGAGACTTGAAATAAATCAAGTGTTGAGTGGTTGAACCTTTCTCGTCAATTGGAGTAAAGTTAATTAGACTAAATTTTGGCGGGTATGGAATTGACTCCCACTCCCTCGGATATAGGCATGGAATACCCGTCTTCTTTATTTCTTGAGCCGACATCAAAAAGTTGACATTGTTCTCTAGCTCTTTCATTTTCTTGTCCTATACCGTACTTTTTTTCGGGGGATGTTGAGGATGTTCAACTGGACCACCCCCAATGTTATTGTCATTGGGAGGAGGATCGACCAAGATGTGCTCATCTACCTTTGAATCACCGTTGACTGTATTCGTTCGAACCGGAGCAATATTATGTTGGCTAGACTCAGCCCGCTGACTTGACTCAGGCTGTTGACGAGATTGTTTAGTTTATAACTCTCTCATCTGTTGCATAGTCAACTCCATCTCCATTCTCATCTCAGGTCTAATTTCTTCTTGCTGCTTAGCCAGAGCTTCTTGTAGGCTTGAGCTAATTGATCAAGTGTTATAGTGAATACCTCTCTAGCCTGTCCTACACTGGACAGACAACCACAGAACAAGTATATGAGAGCTCCTGATCTGAAGACAACCCTTCGTGTATTCTTCTGTAATCTCTACGTCTAGTGGCCCTTAGTTGTAGCCATGACATTCTATGAAAGAGCCCCTGATCAACTTTTCCTCCTGGAGAAAAATCAGTGTCAGAATTGGTTGAATGTCATTTTCCTCTATCTGTCATGTTAATGGTGACCTATAGAAGCTCATCATCTTGAACAGTAGATTTTCTCTTGCGAAAACACCTCGGCTTGGGCTTTAACGTTTCAGTAGAAAGTCTTTAGAATACAGAGATTCTTAGTGGTAAGGCTTTGGAGCAGCTATATTCAGATAACACTGCTTTGATGAGCCTCTCCCATGCATAACGAGGACTTGTTTTTCGAACATTTCTCTTTCGAGACATATTCTTACATTTAGCCTGATAGTACAACTTGTCGGTATGATGACCGGAGCAACCTATTAATTGTTGGTGTGGTTGGGCCTTGTGGACTTTCTCAAGATGACTTGCTATCTTTGAGCGATCCAAGATCATATCAGGAGTCACACATTTAGAATTACCCCTTTGCGGGTACAGAGTTTTAACGGGCTCTTGAGTTCCGATATGAACTCCCAAGCGTGTGGAAATTGGAATTTTCCTCTCCTGGGATTGCTTTGACTTAGCGGGAGGACGCGAACAACCCCCAGCGTGAGAAGTCACTTGGGATTTATTCATCAGACCCAAGCATTTTTTAGCTGGAGCTTTGCCTCGATCCTTGTGCAAAGGATCAAGGTGATCCACTATTGTAATTTTGAACTTTGACAGGTCAGGACTGATCCAAGGCTTCATTAGTAGAGTAGCAGATGTGGTTGTAGCAGACTAGCGAGGAGCTGACGTCAACATAGTCGAAGGAGAGCCCTCGGGAGATGGCCTTTGTCTGAGACACTTGTGTGTGTCTCGGATATGGCTCCCTTTGCCGAGACAGCTGCTAGTGTCTCGGATAAGGTCCCTTTGTCCGAGACACTCGCAAATGTCTCTGTTGAAGGAAGTATTCTGCAATTCTGATTTTCACATAAGTTCAAATTTTGGGATCCAAACTTTGCGAGTTCTCTGTGATTCTTTGGACACCATTTCCTTCTTCCCTTCTTGTGATTGTTGCAAAAGGGCACAATCACGAGCGGTATTTGTACGACGCATTTGAATGTGCTCCTTAAGGGTCAAACAGACTCTTTTGATAAGAATTCATTCCTCTATCATTAACTTAGCAGAAATATGAGTGGTTTATCGTTGAGGCAACTGGACCACTCGTTGTTTGCTCGACTCTAGATCCGCATAGTAGCGAACACCGTCGACTTGTTCTAAGGCCTTAGCCATTTGACGAGCATGGCATTGATGTTGTCTTTGACGAGCCCTCTTCGTCAGTACCGGTGGACTTTAATTTAATGACTCCTTAACTAGAGAAGAACCATTGTGAGCAGTAGTTCTGTCCTTGTTGATTGCCGGAGAAGCATTGTGAGGGGTAGCCTCAAGAACAATCGGACGAGAGTCTTCACCCATAGTCTTCATTGGAGATGATGACTGGAAAATCTTCTTCGTAGATGAAATATTCCTGTATTTATGATGTGAGGAAGATCTTGATAATGAGGATGCTAGATTCTCCTCAAACTTTGCTTTGTCGAATTCATACTCGATCGTGGATTCAACCAGGATCTTGATTGGTTGTGACACAGCAATCTCGACAGCGATACTGTTACCTCCCCCTATGGTCGTAGCGTGTTTGTGTCGGAAATTAGTTTATTTATTAAACTCACTACACCTCGTTTATCAAATACAATGAATTCTAAGAAACAAATCTTTTTATACGACTTCTTATTACAAACAAACAAATTTCTAGAAACACATGCATGAACGATTATCATTCGCTGCTTACGTGGGATCTTTTCCTGTGTCGGGGTGCATTAGCCCATGGACGACCGAATCACAAATCCAAATTAAACCATGAAGAAGGCTTAAGGTCGATGTTTTATTTTAGAAACAAAGACAAAAGTGAATATCTTAGCAAAGTAAGATAAAACACTCTTCTTGAGATTAAGTCAAAGCTTAGATCTCAAGGAACCGCAAGAGCTCTGAAAGGCTTGTACGTGATGAAGATTCTCTTTCTCCCTTGCCCAGAACACTCAAATCTCCACTCAATTCTGCTCAATATTGCTCCATTCCCCTCAGTAATGGTTCTAAGAAGGTATTTATAACCCATAAGAATCGTAACTAAAGTCTGAAGTTGATAATAAACTGTGTCGAAAAACCTCTGTTTTCGAGACACTCGCAGCTTTCTTGGAAACAGGGCTCGTTTCTGGCAGTTTTGTAACTGCTTCAACTATGTTTAATTGTCATTATTCTAGTAGTTATGGACGTGATTTTTGATTGTAACATCTCCCCCATGATTATGGATGGTCCCCAATAGTTATGAAGCCACGTGGATCACCAAAAACTCGAAAAAACTGTCACCAAGTCCACTCTAGTTTCTGAGATAGTTGCATGTGTTTCAAAAACTACGATTTTCCTTCATAGCTTCCGAGACAGTCGCAAGTGTTTTGAAAACTATGATTTGCCTTCATAGCTTCCGAGACAGTCGCAACTATCTCGAAAACTATGAGTCTTATCATAGTTTCTGATACACGTTTTGTGCCTCGAGACTTGTGTAATGCGCTTCTTGTATATTTCTTAGTTGATCTTTGGCTTTGGATGATCCTTTATAACTTCGATAATGACGTTTGTTGCATTCTCTTCATCTTGAGCTATGTGTGATACCCTATAGGCAATTTTTAACGCCTACAGCCATAGCGAAATCCGCTTTACATGAGACATCTAGAGTGCGGTCTAAGGTTGCCCCTGCATCCTTTTTTAAAATAGGTATTCGAGGCGCTAGGGGTATCGCTGGCACAGATGAAAGTGAACACCATTGCTATTTTGGTAGTGTCATGGTGATTTGCCATTGGTTAGGGATTAAGCCTTCTCTAAAAGTTTTTGGTCGGTTGATGGCCATGAAGGTGAATCAAAAAGAGTCTCACTTCTACTTCCAGATGGTGGGGAAGTTCAGGCTAGTCAACGGCCTTCCAGATTCGCATAAGGACTGGAAGGAGAAGCTTGTGTGGGTCGTAGGAGACGACCTAGAGATGGGCTGCTCTAACTGGCCCGAAATAAAGAGGGATGTGCTCATGGGGGTGCGATGTCTACCGATGAGAGGGTCGAACTCGATCTGATCAAGGCGTATGCAGGCTCCCGTTGATTCGAAGATCTGCTTAATAAGTCAGTCTTGCGGGTCGTTAGGGTACCGATTAAGCCTTTCACTAACAAAGAATATGACAGAGCCTTGGCTCTCATCATAGGGATAGTGGAGGCGGCACCAGCGCCTGCTGTTCCTATGGAAGATCCCTAGGAGGGGCCGTCTGCTATGCCCGCACAACGCTGTTGTCAAGATATTCCTCCAATAGAGGTCGAAGCGATATAGAAGGATCCTGCTCCCTCCCTTGTTCAAAGATGGAGGTGGAGGTACGTAGAACAAGAGCCTCAAGGGGAGGATGAGGAACAATGAGTACAGGCGGCGGCCGAGCCAACTGAGGCAGTCGTCCATTTGGACGAGTCATCTTTAGGAGAACCAGTAGCCGCTCCTCAAGAAGAGGGAGCTAAAGCTAGAGCTTCAGCTGGAGGAGGGGAATCATCCGACTGTCAGTGCAAGTCGACTCGTTGAGGGAAGGAGCCAGCTGAAGAGGAGATGGTTCCTCCTGTTGGGTCAGAATATCCCTTCCCCCATAGGGTTGCCGACGTTAGATAAGAAGAGTGGGATAAGATGAGGAGGTACCTCATCGGTCTTATTGGGTACGACACTCGACATGGGGAGGAGCCCAAATCTGAATTCCGCTTCGAGCCTGAACGCCATCTCGACATCCGGGGGACCGTCCTTAGATCTCGTCAGATCCAGTCAAGGGCGGTCGATCAATTTCGACTTCCTCAAGATAAGGAATATCTGGAAGATGTACCCGATATCTATCTCCACCACTGCCTTCGGAGCTATCTCATTCGAGGTGCTTTAGTGGAGAACGACCTATACAATCAGATGGAGCGGGTCTGGACTGCATATCACAAGCTTCTCGGGGAGGTCAATTCCCTAAGGACTGACAAAGAGGCCGGCTCAGAGCAAGCTGCTGGGATGGTAGCCCAGAGTGCTATCGAGGTCGACAAGCTCAGGCGGGAGCTAAATGAGAGCTAAGGGAAGGCTGAAAAAAATGGAGGAGGCTTTGCGAGAGAAGGATTGAGCTGAGGCCCTAGCCAAAGTGGAGAAAGAGGCGGTGGTGTATGCGAGTCCTCGACTAGGCGAGGAGCATGCAATGCTCGTCAAGCTCCAAGAAGAGGTTGCTCACCTCAAGTTTGAGTCCTATCGCTAGGAGATCATCGAGGACTATCGCCAAAGTTTAACTAGAAGAACTGAAGTGGCGATAACCTGTAAGGCTGGGTACGACTATCTATCAGCGCAGCTTCCAGCTGAGATGAAGAACCCGTCCGATCGCTTTCACTATCCCCTGATGGTTTCCAACTGCTTGGATGAGTTGAAGGAGGTGGAAGTGCTCGGGGGAGGACTTGATCTGGACGAGGAAGAGGATGACTCGGACGAAGGACAAGATCGCTCGACTCCTCTGCCGATTACACCCAGGAGCTCCCTGCCTCACACTCCCGGAGCTGGAATGGACTTCCCTTGGGTCTCTTAGGAATCTTCCCAGCTTTTGTTTTTGTTGTATATATTGTATACTTTGTAACTTAATATACTTTATCAATGAATGAAAAAGTACATTTTTGAACTTGGAATTGTATTTTCTTGTGTCGCAAATTTTCGAAGTGTTTACTGAATGACTGTGACGCCCCTGGGTTCACACAAGGCTGCAGTCCGAGGTAAAACCAGGAATGTCAAACCTGCCATGCACCACACCGTGTAATAACACGTTTCACCATCACAATTAATATCTATCTAGTAGAGTCAATAACAGGTGTAGGTACAAAGGCAAGTAAAAGATAATACACAAAGGGCTGATGAAATAATAGTGACCAAATAAATGTCTCATCATCTGACAAATGGAGTTACATGATCAATGTCTGAATAAATAAACTGGAGAAATCATCAAGTCTCAAATACAGATATCTGACAAGAATAAATAAGGCACTCAGCCTTTACAAATTCTGGAACAATACCCTCGAATGTCTAACCATACTACAGTGGAGCTCAATAACATAATACATAACTAGAAAGCGAGCTGAACACTAAAGTAGTCCGCTCTCAACCTGCGACACTCCGTGCTCTGGGCTCGTGACCTGAAATAGGGGAGGGACAACGAGCGTCAAAGCGCTAGCGAGTAACATCACAACCAACCCCAAGGGAAGAGGGCTCGTTGTATAAGAAAATACAAATAATATTTAATAGATTTAAAATCGTTGATCTCACTAAGGAGGGTTTTAGTATTTAGGAGTTTACAACACGAGAATAGGTACGTCGAGCGAAATAATCCAAACAAGGATACCCTCATGTATATACCTTATATCTCAAATTTATAAACTCCTAAGTACTAAACCCAAGGTTCTAATACAGTAATAATGATAAAAGAAAATACCACAAACACCCGAGCATAAATACAGTGCTGAAACATAGTCAACGTGAATATCACGATGTTAGTTACATGAAAATTGTGTCCAAAACTACATAAGTGTTATACCAAATCTACATAATCATCATGTTGTGAAAAGTAGTATAATGATCACATACCGGGTTAAGAACCGTGTCCGAAACAAGAACTAACAAATCGTAGTTTTCCAAACTCATGGAATAAGTGTCAATTGTCCAACACGAGGACTGAGAGGGATTATAGTCCAACACAAGGACTGCTATGGATTATAGTCCAACACGAGGACTGTGAAAAAAATGATAAAAGAATGCTATAACTCGTGGAGTGAAATCTGCTTATCAATCCCACACCCAAAACTATATATATATCCCAGAATTTATACCCCAGGTCATTCATCATGCATGGATACGCAGTGGGGCTAATAACCAAGGTCAGTTGGTCCAAACAAACCCCCGAGGAGGAATAAAAATACTCAAATACACCAAAACTGGAAATCTGCAACAGAGGATCGTCGGTCGACCGGTCCGGTCGACCGAACTCTGATACAAAATTTTGGCGGTCGCCCGCCAGACACTTCGGTCGACCGAAATTATGTCGCGGTCGACCGAATTTGAGTCGCGGTCGACCGAATAGTTATCGCGGCCGACCGGAACTCCTACTCGAACTCAGCAGTCGACCGCATCGGTCGACCGCCGAGCGAACAGAACCCAACCTGGGTTCTGTCAGTTGCTAAACCTGATACAAAATAAAATCTTCGATAACATGGGTTTTGATGAAAAGGGGATCACACTGAAAATACACAACCAATTTCCAAAGCTTAAAATCTATATTTCCAAGATTTAAACTTATGAGAAACAAATCCAAATCGTTTTAATAACTGTAAATATGTTTTAAACTCTTTTAGACAAAAACTCAGATCTAGATCTTCTTTAACAGAACATGGGTGAGTTTTTTAAAACATATTAAGCCCCAGATCCATATTCTATAATATAGTAAACTATTAGCTAAACAAAAATACGAATTTGGCTCCATAAATTCAATGAAAACTCAGTTCTTGACATTAAAATCAAAAGGGGTGGGGGTTGGGCGAGAAATTACTCGCCTTGGGTGCTGATGGTGCCCTAGATCTGGAATAGATTGATCCCCTTCGCTGGAAACCCCAAATCTCGCTGAAAATCTCCTAATCTGCTCCCAGATCGCCAAAACCAGGCTAGGGTTTTTGAGAGGGAAGAGAGAGGCTAGGGTTTACGTTTTGGGGCTGAGGGGATCTCTCTTGGGTTGAGTTGGTATAAATACTAACTCCCCAACCCGACCCGAAACCCAAAAGCCCAAAGAAAACAAGAACCCGAACCCAAACCTGGAAACTCTCTGATCGCTGATCGGTCGACCGCGCCGGTCGACCGCGTCGGTCGACCGATCAGCACAAAATCTCCTGCTGATGGAATTTTACCTGCTGATCGCCAACTCACTCGATTCCCCTCACTTGCAAACACTTGCTGGGTCCCCAAACACAGATATACATATATATCTTATGTTTATATAGCTATTCATCACAAGGGAATTATCTACTACTAATAATTCACACATATATATACATATATACTACAGAAATTTTCGGGGTTTTACAATGACTTAGCCTCTTTATGGATTTGAAAATTTTGCCTGCTGACTTGAGCGTTGACTCACCTTCTGTTAAAAAGGACACGTCTCGAACTCGAGTAATCACCTGATACTTTAGTTTTTAGTCTAAGTGTAGAACTAATAAAACCAATTGGGCCGACCACTTGCTAGTCGGCGTCTGAATGCCTTGAGATGAGTGCCTGAGAAACTTTCTTGAAGTTAGTTGTTGGCTGTTGGGGGTCGACTAGGATATGGTCGAGTGCTCGCTTAGTAAATGTCGTTTAGTGAGTTTCTTGAAGCCTTTATTAGACAAGTGAAAAGTCAATGTTTGAAATGACACGATGCTATCAATTGTCAGAGAGTTAATGATGACACTTTGATTTTTTAGCAACATGGAACGGAATAAAAAAAAGGGGGGGGGGTGACGTTTTGAGTTTCATGTGAAACGTTTAGAGTTTCAAGATGAATCTCATTTGTTTACTTCGAAATGAGGTAACCGTCCAGACAGCTCCACATGTCCCTTGAATACTATAAATAGCCCGATGGGGACAAGAAGAACTCTTTACCAGTTCTTGCTTCCAAATCTCCAGTATTTCTTTCTCTCAAAACTTCCCAAAGTTTTCGCAACCAAAAACTTTTCATGGCTTCTCAAAGTTTCGCTGGTGGCTGCAACCAGGAGAGGATTAATCTTCTCCGGCCTATCCGTTTGAGGGTCTTGATTGGGAGTCTTGAAGGGTACTATGGGCTCTACGACATCCCAAGAGCCTTCACACTGGCAGCGTCGAACGGGAATGATCTAGTGTATCACCATGGGCACAATAGAGCGCCACTATATTTGCCCCACCTCGAGCATAGGCTCTGACTGCCACTTCATCCCTTCATAAGGGATGCGTACATCGCAATGGGGGTTTCCCCTTCTCAATTTGCCCCTAATGTCATTAGGGTCCTAGTGGCTTTCATCGTCATCTGCCACCGAGTCGGTGTCTTGCCCAGCATGAAGTTGCTTGGGCATTTGGTCGGCATCAAGTCGACAAGAAAGGACTCGCATTATTTCTTCCATTACACTAGCAGCTTCAAATTCATTTCGGACGCTCCAGAGTCCAATAGGGACTGGAAGGAGCATTTCGTCTGGGTTTTTGGTGCCGACTACATCCTCTCATGCTTTGAGTGGCCCGAAATAAACAAGGATGCGTTGAGGCTGAGCCCTCTTAATGCTGAGGAAAGATGACAGTTAGAGAAGATCCGGTCCTATGCCGGATCCCAGGAGAGGAGCAACCTTTTTGACATAGCATCACTCCGGGTGGCGCATATCTTGATAATCTTGCTTACTGAAGCCGACAAGTCTAGAGTGAGTCTGCTGGCCCTCCCTCTTGCTGGAAGCCAGGAGACAGAGTCAAGGGGTGAGGAGTCGGGCTCTACCACTAGGCCCTAGAAGCGGTTGAGGGGTACCTAGAGCCAGAAGAGGCGGCCAACATGAGGTCTCAAGTGGCCAAAATCACTGCCGAACTGGCAGGACAATGGGTGAGGTTAAAAAAGATAGCGACCAAACACCGAGTCCAACCAGCTACAGAACAGGCGACAGGATCTGTCCGGGTCAAACCAGCTACAGAATAGTGGCCAGTCGAGGAGCAGTTAGCCGCTCAAGCTAGTCAGCATGATGAGGTTGATATCATCGACATCTCTTCCTCTCTTGTGCTCGGGGAGGCGGCTCCAGTAGCTAAAGTCGCTGAAGCTGGGGCCGCTGTTGAAGAGGCTATTGAGTCAATACCTAGGCTCGAGTCGACTTACAGACCAGGCAAAGAGCTAGTCGGGTCAGCTGGGGTGTTGAGGAACAAGCAGCACTCCTTCTCGAATCCAGGGCGGATGAGGCTACTGAAGAGCATGAAGCCGCCAAAGAGCAGGAAGGCTTCTGACCTTTCCCTCATTGGATCTTGGATATCGATTCTCAAGATTAGGAGGAGGCAAAGACGATGCTGGTGGGAGTGCCGCTGGGCCCTTGTTCACCTAGGAGGGAACTTCTTGAGGGCAATAAGTTCATCCCACCGGCATTTCTCGATAAGGAGACATCGATTTTGGGGTCCTCTTGACCCCAATCACAGCTGTTCAATAGTTTACCCTGCCGAAGGATGAGGAGGTCCTGAAGAGGATGCCAAGCTTTAGCTTGCATCTGGCTCTTAAGGCCCACTTGGTTTGGGGGGCTTTACTGGAGCAAGAGCTGTATGAGCAGCTCAAGTATATGCACGATTATCTGCGAGAGTGGTAGGCATAGCTGGCCAATGAAGAGGCGGAAATGAAAGTTGGCACCTTAGAGGCCAAATTAAACAGCGTTGAGGCCCGCTGGCGTTGAGAAGTGGATGTTAGGGATAGATTCCTTGAGGGGCTCCGATCCCATAGCACCAAGCAACCGTCCTTGGTCATGGAGCTTAGGGGCGAGGTGGCCTTGCTGAAGGGGGAAGTTAGTCATCTCTAACAAGGAATCTTTGAGCGGGATGGCTAACTAACTGCTTTGGCTAAGGAGGTTAAGTTCGAGAGACGCCTCAAAGTGATGGCTAAGGAAGACACTCAATCTAGTTGTCTCTCAGTCGAGCGACTAAGGCAAGGTCTTAAGGAGGAGTGGTCGAATCACCAAGCATCCGCGACAATTGTTAAGGACTTGGAGGATAGACTTGCTCGCCTTGACTCAGAGCAGTACAGGGTAAAAATTGTCGACGAGTGGCACCATAGCCCCTTAGGTAGGGCTAAGGTGGCTTTGGCATGCTTGGCCGGAGTCAACTACTTCGTCTCACTGTTGCCTTCTAGCTCTCATCCTTCACCCGACCGCTTTTATCCTTCCCGAGTCTCCTGCTACCTCGATCTCCTAAGGGATATCGAAGCAAGTGGAGGAGGGTTGAATTTGGTGTTGGGTAATGGTGATGACGAGTCTGGGAGTGGCTTCGATGAAGAAGCTACTGTTTCCCTTATGCTGCTACGGCTGAAGCCCCTACTAAGTCTTCTACTGCTGCCGAGGCTGCCACCTCGACCGAGATTGCCACCCCGGGCCAAGAAAGTTAAAGGACTTGTATCTATTTTTTTCTTTTTCTTTATAAATATTGACATGCTTTGTAAATACTTTGGCATGGATTATTGTAAAGAGTTTGTAATGAAGTTTGCGTTTTGGAATGAAAATTGACTTTGTTCTCACCCTCAACTTGTTTTGCTGATTGAGAGAGCCGAGTGTTTTAGCTTTGTAGTAAGCCAATCATGTTGTGTCAACCCGAACATTAGGGGTTCGAGACAAATGGTTCTCTTTACACCTTACTTTAGCCAAGTGGTCGGGTCTTTGGTCGATGAGGATATGGCAAGTTGTAGTGCCTAAGTCCCTTTGTCAAAGACGAGTGAGTAGTTAGACTTCATACCTTAGGTTTATTCAAGATGATACTAAGGGCTTTTAGATGGAATGAAAACTCTAAGGTTAGGTGCCTAGGTCTTACATAGACGCCTGGGTCTTTCAGATAACCAAAATAGTCGAAAGCTGACTATGAGAGTCGACCATATGGTGAGTGCCATGGGTTTATTCCTGAAAAGGCACCAAGGGCTTTGAATTCAATCGAAGTCAAATGCTCAGACCTTACTAAAGTTGACTAAGTCTTTTACAACCCTGAGGCTGTGCCTAGGACTTGCTAAAGTCAACTAGGTCTTCCACCCTACAGAGGGAGGCCCTGGAGGCAATTGGATAAAATGACAACCCTGAGGTTGGGTGCCTAGTTCTTACGTAGATGCCTGGGTCTTCTAGATAACCAAAATAGTCAAAAGATGACTATCTGAGTCGACCATATGGTAAGTGCTTTGGGTTTATTCCTGAAAAGGCCCCAAGGCCTTTGAATTCAACCGAAGTCAAATGCCTAGAACTTAATAAAGTTGACTAGGTCTTTTACAACCCTGAGGCTGTGCCTAGGACTTGCTAAAGTTGACTAGGTATTCCGCCCTACAAAAGACCACCCTGGAGGAAATTAGATAAAATAACAACCCTGAGCTTGGGTGCCCAGGTCTTACGTAGACGCCTGGGTCTTCCAGATAACCAAAATGGTCGAAAGATGACTGTGGGAGTTGACCATATGGTGAATGCCTTGGGTTTATTCTTAAAAAAGCACCAAGAGCTTTGAATTCAATCGAAGTCGAATGCCTAGAACTTACTAAAGTTGACTAGGTCTTTTACAAACTTGAGGCTCTTCCTAGGACTTGCTGAAGTTGACTAGGTTTTTTACCCTACAGAGAGCCATCCTGGAGGCAATTGGGTAAAATGATAACCCTGAGGTTGGGTGCTCAGGTTTTACGTAGACGCCTGGGTCTTCCAGATAACCAAAATGGTCAAAAGATGATTATAGGAGTCGACCATATGGTGAGTGCCTTGGGTTTATTCCTGAAAAGGCACCAAAGGATTTGATTCCTACATAGATTAAGCACTACAGGAGTGCGAGATAGTAATTAAGTCAGTCTCAATAAAAATTTCATTAATATTTTTAAATGAAATTTACAAAGTTGTTAAAAATGATACAATGAGATTATTGAAAGTAACACCGCAAGTGCTCAATATTCTAGGGATGTTGGAGGACTCTCCCGTCTGGGGCCCTTAGTTGGTAGGTGCTGGTTCACAGCTCTTCTAGGACTGTGTAGGGGCCTTTCTAGTTGGGAGCTAGCTTACCTCTCTGAGTGTCTTTGTCGAAGGCAACTTTGTGGAGGATGAGGTCGCTAGCATTGAATCACATTGGTCGGATTTTGCTATTGTAGTAGCGAGCGATTCGTTGCTGATTGGTGACTTGGGTCCGAAGTGCTTTCTCTTGGGTCTCGTCTAGGAGATCGAGCCTAACCAAAGCCCTTCTGAGTTGGAATCCTCGTCGAAGTGCTGTAGTTGAATAGTTGGCATGCTGACTTCAACATGAGTGACTACTTTGGCGCCATAAGCTAGCTTGAACGGCATCTCCCCAATCAAGTTTTTGTGGGTCATGCTATACGACCAGAGGATGCTAGGAAACTCTTTGACCCAATTCCCTACCGTGGCGTCCACCTTCTTCTTTAGGACTTGCAATATGCATTTGTTGGTAGCCTCTATAAGTCTGTTGGATTTCGGATGGACGACAGAGGAGAATTTAAGGTGAATGTTGTATTCCTCGCAAAAGTTGCGGGAGCCTCCACCATCAAATCAGGCATCGTTGTCAGTCACAAAGGATCGGGGTAGTCGACTCATGACAGGGATGAGTCGACTCAACCTGATGAGTCGACTTATGTGCCTGTATGAGTTGACTCACAGGCTAAAATCTGGATACTTTGACTCTTTGATTCTCTACCTCGTTTCTCGCTCCAACCTACGTTCCCTTACACTGTTTGACACCTCTATTCTCATGCTATCATGAGAATCATCTATCCTCAAGCTCTCATGAGGATCGCTAAGTTTTGAAGAGAAGATACACCCGTATCAGTGAATAAAGGTTTTTGTTCTCTAAACAAATGAGAGCGAAATATAAGCATTCTTAATGAAGCACTCTCACAACCCAATAATACTAGATGTGAAATACTAAAGCTCAAGTGGGTGGGTGTGTAAACAATGAGTAAAATGAAATTAAATACAAATAAATATATCAAAGTATAGATTAGCTGAAGAGAGGGTTTAGAAAACTTCGCCAAAAAAAGGAGAGAGAGAAAATTGAAGATGAACGCCTCAACAATGAAATTGAGATCCTTCTCTTGTAAAACTCTTTTTTACATAAACAAACACACTTGATTTATCCTAAAACTATGAAACAAACTACTCAAACTTTGTTCTTATATTTCCATAACGTTCAAAAGGGTCTTGAGGGTTATTTATAGCCTCTCAAACAAAACAAATTAGAAACCAGTCGTTACAGTAAAAAGGAACACAATCAGTCGACTAATCAACTGATCGGTCAACTGAATAAACTAGACATTACTGTAAAATAGCCATTGATCGGTCGATTGAAAAACACTTGGCCAGTCGACTAAAAACAATGTTCGGTCGACTGACTCTATTGGTCAGTCGACCGATCCACTGTAAATAAATGATGCTGTAAAAATGCTTCTGCCAAGTCGACTAAGTTAAATAGTTGGTCGACTGAAGTACTGTTTGGTCGACTAACTCGAACAACCGGTCGATTGAAGACTGACAAAACATATACCTGAATTTACTAAAAAGTTGATTTTCTAAATTCAAATTAAAATAGCAAAATAATTCTAAAAATAGTAAAACTTGGAAAAACATTTATACCTATGAAAATAAACACGTTGGAAGAGAAATTTCTAAAATAGCATTTCCTATTTGTGAAAACTCACTATTTACAAAACGGTCAAAAATACAAGATCGTTAAACAGAATCAAGTGTTTAACAAGTTGAGATATTTTAAATTCAAATAGAGTAATAGACTTTTAGAATAGACATAAAATAGTATCATTAAGTCTAAATCCGAAAACACATTATCTTACTAAATAGATGTATAAAGTGATAAATATGAAACTTAATATATAAATTTGAATAGCTAAACATATTCACAAAGATATTTGAAAGTCTTTTAACAAGGCGAAACAAACAATAAAAGCGATAAATCGAAATAATTTTTATGTGTATGGTTTGAGCTTTAAGTATAAACACATAAAGTAAAACACCTAAACTAACAAACACCATACCAAGCAGATGATCTTCATTAAGCTTGATCTTGGTAGGGGGGATGAAGCGTGATAATGTGTCTTGACTTGAATGACAAAGGCTTCATTCCGATTTTCTCCAACATCCATGAATATCATCGTTAACGCTCAAGTCCAACCAACCTCCAACAGAGGATGAGAATCTTGAATACATGGCGAGGAAATGCAAATACTTAAAAACAATATTAAAAATAGTTTGTTAATCATCAAAACCAGATTTGAAATAGGCTCATAAACATAAGACCTAACAATCTCTCCCTTTTTGATAATGACAAATAATCTACACAAATCATGCATGAAAATATAATTGATGACAAACAATCTACACAAGACATGCATGAAAATATAATTTAGAATATACAATTTAAAATTCCTTTGCATGATACCAAAACGAACGAGATACTCACAGAATGCATACACTTTTTCTCCCCCTTTGGCAACATCAAAATGGGGGCAAGAATAAGTGACAGAGAGCGAAAGCTCCCCCTACATATAAGCATGATGAGTATAAACAGATATAGAGAAAGCTCCCCCTATCAAAAAGTCTCAGATCATATATCAAAGCTAATAAGGCATCTATATGTGAGCAAACATACACATATATAAGAACATACTAAACACAACTCACACTCAAAATGACCTAGAAAGCACATATATATGTCATCATGAAAGGTGTTACAAGGTCTCAAGATGAAAAAAACAGTCTAAGTAAAGCTAAAAACAGACTCTTGGGTCACCGTTTCGTCGATTGACAAAACGAGAATCCAAAGGAACTAGTACAAATAAAACTCCAATAGTAACAAAATGAGGATCCAAAGGCGTCATCCGAAAATATTTATCAAAGAAAATCTATGAAAGAAAATCTATAAAAGAAAATCATAAAAATTATTTATGAAAGTATTTATGAAAGTCCATGAAGGAGAATCATGAAAATCTATGAATCCATGAAAGCCAAATGAAGGTCTAAAAATCAAATGAAAGTCAAAAAATCATAAATTAGTCGACTGATGAAGGTATCAATTGACTGGACATGTCATAAATCGATCGACTTAAAAGTATCTGATAGCGGTCGACTGAACATGAAAATCAGTCGACTGATTATACATATCGATCGACTGTCCAGAGAGTTTTGTGAAACTGTCTAGCCTTGATCAGTATTATCGGTCGACTGGTTAAGGATTTGGTCGACTTATGACTTCAAAAATCCATAAACATTCAAACATAAATCATGATTGATTAAGAACTTAAAATACAATAACATCAAAACACACTTGATCAACAAATCCATAAAACATTATTTTTGAAGAATATAAGTAAGTGATCAAACAAACATGAGTCAATGGATGCACATGCCTAATCCACCTCTTATACGATAAAAGGTTTCTTCGCAAAGAGGCTTGGTAAAGATGTCCGCTAATTGAGATTTTGATTCAATATAAATAAGAGACATATCTTTCCAAACTTCATAAACACGGCAAAAATTAATATTGAACATTTATATGTTTGGTTCGAGAATGAAGTACTAAATTTTAATTTTTTGGAATATTTATAGCACTAGTATTACCACAAAAGATTTTTGTATCATGAAAATATAAGTCAAACTCGACCAAATTTTGTTTCATTCATTTTAAAAATTAGCAAATGCTAGAACATAAGAATTGACTTCATCCTTACAACTGGTGCAAATATTTTGTCATAATGTATCCTTGGGCAACCATTCTAGCTTTTCATCAAAATCAAAACCAATAAAAATCATAATATCTAATGAAAAACAAAATATGCATGGAAATCAAAATAAAGTTGCTATTTTGTTTTCATTTAGGTAAATTTTTTTGATCAATCTATGTTTCCAAAAAAAGTTTTACAAAAACGTTTTTCCTAAAAAGAAGTAAAAACGAAAACGCGAAAAACTTGTTTTGAAATTAAACGAGTTTTGGCACCCAAACAATATTGGTGCCGGAGAATTTAGGGACATGACCCCTATCATTATAATCCAATACCCTTGGGTTATGACCTCATTTGGGCGTATTTAGTGCACAGATCTAGTCATAGCAAAAATTACGTAAATGACCCATCCTATTGTAATAAGTGCAATGGAATGGATGCACATGTTTTGTTGACCATTTAATTGTGCACGAGAAAGAATTTTAAACAAAGGTGGTCTTTTTGAAACTTTTTGCGATTTTAAAACTTTTCGCAAATCAAAACAAAATTTTGTCAAATGACCAAATCTACCATAAAAATTACATTTAAACACATTAATATGCTTAGGATGAACATTGGATGGATGTGTGTGTGTGTATGTGGTGAACAAACTTGATTGAATGCACAAGGAGCAATAATATCGAAATTAATGGGTTTTTGTGCATCATAGCAAAATTTTGCAATATGACCGTTACTACTACAAATAGAGCATTTATAAACTTTGCTATACATGTGTGTATAGTGAGCGGGTGGTTTGGAAGTAGTTGCATGTGACTCAGCACACTTGTCCATAAGTTTCTTGTGATTGTCAAATGCATACATTTAAAGTTAAATCTAAAGATGAAATACAGTTTTTTCATATTATTCAACTTATTATTTGGCACAATAGCATTAGCAATAGAAGTAGAGCAAACATGATCATTCTTGAATGAAGTAAATTCATTTCTAATAGCTTCTACTTCTAACATGGCATCAATCTTATCATGAGATAAGCTAGCAATATCCAGTTTTAATTTATTAGTATTATCTTTAAGAATCACATTCTCTTTAGCAATGATATAAAATTTAGATGCTAGCAAATCATGATTGGATTTTAACTCTACATGCTTGCTTTGCAAACTCATGAAATTATGATGCAATTTGTTGTAGGCATTCATTAATCTCTCATATGCAAATGCAACTTTATCTATAGATAGTTTACTTTCGGATTCGGACTCGCATACCTCACTAGGGCAATCGCTTAGTGGTCATGTGTATGAAGATGCTCCGATGTTGTCAACAATCGCACTTAAAGTGGAATCCACCGGAATGCGTTGGATTTCCTCCAAGTTGCCATGATGTACCTCTATATGTTTCCACAATGTATAAGCACTATCAAAAGAAGTAAGTTTGTCAGAAATAGATGGATCAAAAGCTTTAAGCAAAAGTTATAACAATAACTTGTTCATAGTAAATATCTTCTTATCATCTTTGCTCCACTTGGATTTCTCTGACGTGGACACAACATAGGCACAATCAATTACTTCTCATAAATCGACATGTTTAGATCTAACAAATAGTTTAAATCTAAAAGTCCATTGAGCATAATGGAAAGCATTGAACGAAGGAGCAACATCTATAGCATAGCCTAAACTAGATGGACCGTATATATCCATGATAATGATGCAAGCAAGAAAATCCACAAAACTAGATTAGCAAAAATATAAAGTGATGATCTTTGACTCTAAGCGATTAAGCCACAAATCAAGTGCATCAAGCTCTGATACCAAATAAAAGTACCCTTGAGGGGGGGGGGGGGGAAAAGGGTAAAGCTAATCTAATCCGATTACGATGCTAAATTAAAACTTATAAATCAATATCCTAGCAATATGATATACAAAGATATATGCAAGGATAAACAAAGAGACAATAGGTGATATAAACAAGCACAAGATGTAAAGGGAAAAATAGTGCGCCAAACAACACTCGCAAACACAATATATGATAACGGAGCTCGGTCAACCCACGACCTACGTCTCCGCTCCTCACCTCAAGGAGATCTCCACTATATCTCAAGAACTACACAATAATGGTTTTCAAAGTTCACCGATAACTTTTACAATGCACACGATGTCAATCACACAAACCACACTTCTCTAAATGTTGGACTACCCGTGTTAACTTTCTCAAGTGTTTGGAATTACAACCTCTTCCTAGGATTTACAACCAACCCACTCCTCTTAGAATTGACTCCGACCTTTCCTGACCACTCTTCTAAGTCAACGTGTATAACAATAAGTACGAATAAAGGTTTTTGTTCTCTAAACAAATGAGAACGAAATATAAGCACTCTTAATGAAACACTCTCACAACCTAATAATACTAGATGTGAAATACTAAAGCTCAAGTGGGTGTGTGTGTGTAAACAATGAGTAAAACGAAATCAAACACAAATAAATATATTAAAGTATATATTAGCTGATGAGAGGGTTTAGAAAACTTATCCAAAATAAGGAGAGATAGAAAATTGAAGATGAACACCTCAACACCAAAATTGAGATCCTTCTCTTATAAAACTCTTTTTCACATAAGTAAACACACTTGATTTATCCAAAAACTATGAAACAAACTGCTCAAACTTTGTTCTTATGTTTCCATAACATTCAAAAGGGTCTTGAGGGCTATTTGTAGCCTCTCAAACAAAACAAATTAGAAACCAGCCGTTATAGTAAAAAGGAACACAATCAGTCGACTGGTCAATCGGTCGACTGAATAAACTAGCCGTTATTGTAAAACAGCCACTGATCAGTCGACTGAAAAATACTTGGTCGGTCGACTGAAAACATTGTTCAGTCGACTGACTCTATTGGTCGGTCGACTGATCCACTATAAATAAAGGATGTTGTAAAAATGCTTCTGCCAAGTCGACTAAGTTAAACAGTCAGTCAACTGAAGTACTATTCGGTCTACTGATCCACTGTAAATAAAGGATGCTGTAAAAATGCTTTTGCTAAGTCGACTAAGTTAAACAGTCAGTCGATTGAAGTACTGTTCGGTCGACTGACTCGAACAACCGGTTGACTGAAGTCTGACAAAACATATACATGAATTTACTGAAAAGTTGATTTTATAAATTCAAATTAAAATAGCAAAACAACTCCAAAAATAGTAAAACTTGGGAAAATGTTTATACATATGAAAATAAACATGTGGGAAGAGAAATTTCTAAAATAGCATTTCCCATTTGTGAAAACTCACTATTTGCAAAACAGTAAAAAATACGAGATCGTTAAATAGAATCAAGTGTTTAACAAGTTGAGATACTTTCAAATATATTAATAGACTTTAAGAATAGACATAATATAGTATCATTAAGTATATAATCCAAAAACACGTTATCTTCCTAAATAGATGTATAATGTGATAAATATGAAACTTAATATATAAATTTGTATAGCTAAACATATTCACAAAGATATTTGAAAGTCTTTTAGCAAGGCGAAGCAAACAATGAAAGCGACATATCGAAATAATATGTATGGGTATGGTTTGAGCTTTAAGTATAAACACAAAAGTAAAACACCTAAACTAACAAACACTATACCAAGCAGATGATCTTCATTAAGCTCGATCTTGGTAGCAGGGATGAAGCATGATAATGTGTCTTGACTTGAACGGCAAAGGCTTCATTTCGATTTCCTCCAACCTCCATGAATATCATCGTTAACGCTCAAGTCCAACCAACCTCCAACAGAGGATGAGAATCTTAAATACTTGGTGAGCAAATGCAAATACTCAAAAATGATATTAGGAATTATTTGTTAATCATCAAAACCAAATTAGACAATAGGCTCATAAACATGAGACTTAACACTCCTGTCTTGTAGGGGGCTCTGGCCAGCTCGGGTACTGGTGTCGCCATAAGTACTACTGTAGGAGTCAGCAGGATGGATGGGATTGCTGGTGTTGGTGAAGCAGTGGCTGGAGAGGTCTCCACGGTCCTGGCTGACACCTTATAGGCACGAGCATCCTTCATATCCATGTACCCAAGCGCCTTGGCCATCAACTGCTCATAGTTGGCGACATACTTCTTGGCGAGCGAGTTGGCCAACTCATTACTCTATGTAGGCATATAAAACTACTTATAGGTCCCTTAACACAGCTCGACACGGTGATTCGACAAACCAACGAACCATCGGGCGATGAATCCAAGAATGATCGTTAAACCACAATATCGAAGCCAAGTGAGACGCGATGAAGCGGATTAACGAGGTGACGAGGTTAACGAATCGCATGCAAACAACAGAACACTTCCAATCGCGTGCCTAATCAAGCTAACAGGTTGATGAATCAACGAATCATCCAACCGTAGAGTCCACCACATCAATCAAGATCGGGAACGGACTCGAACGAATCAAGATCAAATCAAGATCGGATCTGAACTCAAACTCGAACACCGAAGCGGATTTACTGCCAAATTAGGATCTGGACCGCCAAATCAGAGTCCAGATCAACAAATCAGAGTTCGGATAAACCGCAAACCAGAAAACGTCAAAAACCAACATTTGGAGGACTCGGCCAAAACCGAGCCACCTTTTGGTGGCTCGGTGGTTGAGCCACCAAGGTGGCCGGTCACCTTGGGCCAGGGCACAGTGATGAGAGCCTATAAATAGACCCCTTGGCTCATTTGTGGGGGTTGGTTAGAATTTTTAGAGGCGAAGCTCTGCTGAATTGAGATCTCAACCTCGAAGTTTCAAAGCTTTACTCTTTCAGATCCGGTGCTCGACGATCGTCCACGCCAAATAAGGCAGGAGTTCTAGAGGGATCAGATCTCAGATCTACACAGTTATCCTCCGGATCAAAGCTTGGTCTTTGATCCCGAGGAGAGTGTCGATTTCGCTTGGTCGATTTTGATTACTTCGGGCGATTATTTCTTTGGTGAACTAATCCCCCCGGCTATTATTTCCTTGGTGAAATAATACCCGTTATACTGTGTAGATCCGACAGGATCTAGATCGTGCAGTGGTCCACGGATTAACCCCGGCGCAGGCGAAGAACCCACAAAAGCAAGAGACCGTAAAACAGGATCTTGCGATTCGTTCGAAAAAGGAAAGTTGTAATCTTTTTTTATTTTTTTCTTTGATTTTGTTATAACCGGATCTTATAAAAAGACCGGATCTTTTGTAATCGAAAAAATAGTTACTTGAGAGAACAATGAACTCAATGAAGAAAGCAATTTTTCCCGTGAACAATCTGGCGACCACAGTGGGAGCCACCGATCTCGCTGCCGAGATCGAAGCGTCGCAGCCGCGGATCTCAATCCCGATCGAGGAGGAGGTCGAGTATGAATTCGACCGAGGAGTACCTGTCATCCTCGTCCGGATCCACCTCCCCTCGCAAGTCCAAGAAGTTCTCCTCTAGGAGAAAAGTTCGTTGGTATGAAGATGTAGAGAACACCAACGAAGATCTCACCCCGATTGATGCCAAAGTTGCATCGGGTGAGATTCCACCAACCTCCAACCAGGTCAGATCTGTTCTGGCCAACTCTTCCACCGCCGAGGGCGTGGTGACTCTCTCAAAGAGAGCCCGCCAGAGGCAACGTCAACGCCTAGCGTGATAATATGCGAAGGCAATGGAGTCCGACGGAGTCCGCTACAAGGCGGATCTGAAGAATAGAAGAGGCAAACAGCCTCAACAACCGATGAACGGCAACTCTTCCAAGCCGCCAACGATGGAATGGATCCGTGTTAAACAGAATCGTTCAACGCTTGAGGAGCGCATTCGCAAGTGCCACGCACTGTCGGCGTAGGCACGGGCTCAAGTCCAAGAAACCCGTAGAAGACTGCAGAAGGAAGTGGCTAAGAAACCGCCACCAACCCGCCAAATATGGAGGCCAAAGTCTGAAGCGGCGATTCAGCCTCCAACGCAAGTTCAATCTCCGGCAAACCAACCTAAGTCGCCGGTAGCTGCTCCGGGAGATATCGCAGAACCATCCCGAGGAAGGAGGTCGGTTTTGGAGTGCCTCAGTCCACTTCCCAAAGCTCCAGTTCAAGAACGTTTGGGCCCGATGAAGAAGCCCCGAACGACTCAACATGCTGGGGGTCGCCGCCACCCTCATCATGACGAAGAGATGATGGCAACTACGCGCACCAGTTTGCGCATTGAAGTCCAGGAGCCCGCCGAAAACTCACGCCCACAAAGGCGTATTTCGAGACGTGTGACTCTTGAAAGCCCAAAGAAGGCAGTTCATCCTCAGAAGGAAACATTGTCATCTGATGATGACAGCGTTATACCTGAGAAATCGTGCCAACACACGATAGGTTACTCCTGTAGGCATCAAAAAAATACTTACAGACATCCAAATATCAATCAAAACAACATGGAAGAACAATTTACACGTCATCAAACAACACTTACTGGCGCGGCAGGACAGAGTGCCGCGGCTAAGGCGCGGCAGGATAGAGTGCCGCGGCTAAGGCGCGGCGACCTATGATACCGCGGCAAAGGCGCGACATCATATAGTGTCGCGGCGTAAGCGCTACAACCTAAGGTGCCGCGGCTGTTTTATAGGAGTGTTGTAACGGTTACGAGGCGGTTATACGATGATTTCTGAAGTCCACGTGGCGATATATCAGAAATAGAACGTGCGCTGACGTGGAAAAGCTGTTAAATCACGTAAAAAAGTGGTTAAAGATCGTGGGAGAGCAGATTGGAGCAGAGGAGACTTAAACTTTTGGAGATTTTGAGAAAGAGAGAAATCATTTTCACCCTTTGACAAGTATCATTTGGTGATTCCTAGAGATCTAGCACAGACTTGATCTTTGGAAGAGTGAATATCTTACATCGATAGGATATTCGCTTCAAATCCATACTTCGATAAACGAAGGAAGGATATCAAAACAACCTTACGATCTTCGAATCGGTGGTCCACGAGCCAAAGCACTCCCGACACAGGCAAAGTCCCACAAAACAGTGTTCGATAAACAAATTCTGTGTTATTTTCTTCAAGAGTTGTAATTTTTCTTATTTTCATTGTAATTTTTCTGTAATCGAAAGAAGATTAATGGAATCTACGATGGAAACAACTTTTGCTGAAAACAAACTGGCGACCACAGTGGGAGCCAGCGGCTTCGCTGCCGAAGCCGCCGTGTCGCAGCCGATAAAGATTATCGTCACTGAAGAGATCGAATACGAATTCGATCAAGCCAAATTCGAGGAATACTTGTCGTCCTCATCCTCAAAATCCTCCTCACTCCGCAGGTGCAGGAAGATTTCTTCCCCTAAGAAAGTTTACAAGTCTACAGTCTCTACAAAGGCCGCAGATGAAGAATCCGGCCCAATAGTTGATGAAAAATCTCTCTACAATACCTCTGCCCCGAAAGACTCCAAACCCATTAAAGAGTCGCTGATGGATAGTTCACCAACATTGACGAAGAGAGCTCGTCAGAGGCAACGCCAACGCCGTGCTCGACAACTGGCTAAGGCCATGCAACAAACTGACGGGGTCCATTACTACGCGGACCTAAAGTCAAGGAACAGAAATGTGGTCCAGTTGCCTCAACAACAAGATAATCATGTTTCTGCAAAACTTACAAAGGAAGAATGGACCCTAGTCAAAAGGCCTCGTTCAACCTTGAAAGAACGGATTCAACGGCATAAAGTAAAAGCCGCTCGTGCCCGTGCACTTCGTCAACAAAATCAGAAGAACAAGAAGAAAATGGTGTGTGAAAGAACACCAAAAAGCTGTAAGATTTGGGTCCCCAAAACCGAAAGTACCCAAAAATCACAAGACGATGCAGTCTTCAACCGCGGCAGCACAAACCGCCGCGGCAATTCATTCAACCGCGGCAGCACAAACTGCCGCGGCAACTCATTCAACCGCGACAGTTTGGATTATCGCGGCACTTCAGCTGGTCATGATGCTCGTCGCAAGGCTACAGCTGCATCGACACCTATTCCTAGTCCTTCTGTTACAACAGCGTCTGCTTCATCACCAACGAAACCCTGGGTTAGCCCAGATTTATCCAAGTTCAAGATTACTATGGCGGATCGCCTCGGTCCTTTGGCTGACGATCGAGGCAAAGCCCCAATGAAAGAAATTTCGAGCACAGTAAACAAACCCTTGGTAGTTTCCTACACAGGGGGTCGTAAACACCCTCCTGTCAGACTTAACCCGGTCCAAGACAAAAGAATACCAGTTCATGATCGTTTAGGACCTGTGAAGACTCCACTCCCGCAAGGGGGTGTATTTAAAAACTTAACCTTGGATCGCTCAGAAACGACAAATAATCGTCCTGTGCATGTTAACAAGGTTCGCAAACCAGAGATAAGTTGCTCAAATCACGGCAGTGATGAGCTGTACTATCAAAATAATAATTCAAGAAAAAGGATTGCCCGAGAAGGTGAGTCTCATTGCGCATGCGAAAGACTCATCAAGGCAGTATTAACAGAATGCGGCTGCTCACAAACCCCAAGACGAGTTTCTGTGTTTCAAAGACTGTCAACCGAAGCGTCGAAATCCAAAATGAGACGTTTTAACCAGAGAAAGCCTGCAAGGCGGCAAGATGAATTCCCTGAGGTCACCATTAATATGACCGGCAGAGGAAAACAACAAATAGTCAACCCTGACCCTGATTTCTCTTCAGAAGGAAGAGTTGAGCGGGGTCTTTCTCAAAGAATGAAGCGGTTGCAACGAAGGGCCAACCGACGCTGAGACTACAAGAGGATGCACGAAGGTTTATCGTCAGAAGAAGAACTATCAGATACCTGTTCTGCGGTCGCTTCGGACGATACCGCATCCAGTGTGGGACGAGCGAGAGAATCATTCGCCATCACGCCGGACCAGTTAGCTCAGATACTGCAGGAAGCGTTGGCCAAACAACGCGAAGAGATCAGAGCTGAGATCAGAACGGAGATGGAGCTGACAATGCAGCAGGTACGAGACTTGCAGGCTCAACAGCACCAACCGGAATCAAGCCAAAAAGCAGAATCCAGTAAACGCAATGCTAAGCCTGTACACATAACTGAGGATGATGACAAAGAAGACGAAACTGTCTTTGATGATCCTCCTACAGATAAAGACGATTCTGGAAGCGGTCCGACCAAATCAACTCTTCAAGTTCATCTGAAAAAGACTGAAGAGGAAGACAAGAAAATGCAGGATCTTGAGAGCAAAGTCAATGCTCTAATGACGGCCCAGGAAGTGAAGAAGACGGGCATTCCATATCCATACCCGAGGGAGTGGGATCTAATTCCTTATCCCCCTAAATTTAATTTGATTAACTTTACTCCTTTTAATGGCAGTGGTTCACCAACTCAACACTTGATTTATTTCAAGTCGCATCTCGGCGCAATATCAGGGAATGAAGCCCTGATGGTACGGTCATTCGTAGGAACCCTGCGCGGGCCTGCCTTCGATTGGTACCGACGCCTGAAACCCGGAAGCATCAATAGCTGGGGAGATATGGAAGAACTGTTCCTCACTAATTTCTTCGACGACGACACGGAGGTGTCCATTGGCTCGTTGTTGGACGAGAAGCAGAAGAATGGGGAATCAGTTGACGTCTTTGTCAAACGATTCCGAAACAAAGCGGTGAACTGCAGAGATCCACTCACCGAAGAATTCATCCTGCAGACATGTCACAACAATCTGTCTTTGGATGTGCTGGAGATAATGGGGGTTGTACCCTCTAAGACCTGGAAGGAGTTGAAGGTTAGAGGTGAACAGGCTGAACGATTTCTCAAAAGGAGGAATTTGGAAAGGGGTCAGCCATCAAACAATAATCAAAACCAGAAACAGAACTTCAATCCTCGAGGCAGGGGAAGAGGGCCAGGAGCCGCTGTCGACGCGCATCAGACGTCACAACAGCCGCCTCAACAGCAGCCGCAGCAGTCGTCATTCCAGCTGGCGCCAAATCAGAATCAGCAGCCTCAGAAGCAGTTTAAGCCTTCTGAGCCCAGGTTTCCAAAGGAGTATTCATTCAAAGATGATGAAGTGCCGGTCATCTTCAAATATCTGTTGGATAATAACAAGATTAAGCTTCCACCGGTCACAAACCAAGAGGAAGCGAAGAAAACCAATGACCCGAAATACTGTGCGTATCATAGGAGGGTCCACCATCCCACTAAGGCGTGTTATGTCTTGAAAGACAAGATACAGACCTTGATTGATGTTGGTATTGTGACCCCGAAGCCAAAGGAGAAGAAGGTGGGCGCCAATGCAGTCTCTATTAGCTTTGGATCAGTTCCATTATCCTGGTTTCAAGCCGAGCCAGTGTCAGAGGTCAAAATGCAAACCATCAACGATGACCCTCATGGACAGCGCCAAAAAGGGTTAGTATCACATACGGCCCCTAACGGCGAAATCCTTTGGGTTCATCCGGATCTGCTCGAAGACGAACAGTGGACGACATCCACATCGAAGAAGAAATTGAAGGGCAAAGGAAAGGAGAAGTCCTGTTACGGAGCCTCGGCGATTCCTGAGAAGAACGATGAGGAGATAGCAGCTTTACCACTCTCGGATGAAGAGCAAGAAGTTTTCGCAACAAGAGGTGGAAATGAATATCATTACCAGTATCCTGAAGCTCCTAATCCTAATGGTAAAACTCTAGTAGAACTGGGGGTGGATACGACCCCACCCGTAGCAACCGAGAGACCTCAGAGAGTTGTTAAGCAGAAAGAAAAAGAACCTCAACCCAAAGAAGTTCAAATTCCGAAGCAGTCTCGTTTCAGTAAACCAATTGGACGAGACAAACCGGAAAGTTCAAATGCCCCATACCGCTTCGATGTCATGACTCAGTTAGCCAAAATCCCAGCAAGGATCACGCTGTACGAGTTATTGCGCCTCTCGAAGGAAACCAGGATAGCTTTACAAGAAGCCTTGGCTGATTCTGAGGTATTCCTCACTCAGATTAAACCAATGCCTGAAGAGCCAGAGTCGTCGGTGCAGCATTGTAATCTGGCAGCCACTAAATTCCCTTGCATCGCTTTCACAAAGGAAGATATGCAAGTCAGGAACTCAAAGCATGATAGACCGCTATACTTTACTGGATATATCGGTTCGAGCATGGTCAACCGGATTCAAGTCGATCCGGGTTCCGCTGTTAGCATCATGCCACTTCGTTTGATGTACCACCTCGGGATTCCCGCCAGTAAGTTAGCCTCAACGGGAACTGTCATTTATGGATTCAACACTAGCGGATCAAGACCGTTAGGAAAAATCCGGGTGAAGTGTCAACTCGGAGATTTGAAGTCTGAGGTTACATGCTATGTGATCGATGCAGAAACTTCTTATAATTTACTGTTGGGTCGTCCATGGATCCACAGTAATCTTATAGTTCCCTCCACCCTCCATCAGTGTTTAAAATATGTCGACACTAATGAGGAGGTTAAGACAGTGGTCGCGGATAAGCAACCATTCAAGGGGTTAGAAAATTATTTTACTGACTCCCTTTTATATGGTGCTGAGTCCGAAACTGAACCATCAGCCCATGGCACGGACAGCGGAGATGAAGCTGATACCGAAGCCGGGCTCGATTATAGTGAAGGTCTTGTATTAAATGACATTGAACCTCTTGTAATCGATCTTGACGGTGATGAATCGTCGGACGAAAGTTGTAACTGGCAACTTGCCGATGAAATAATAAAGAATGATTTAGAGTATTCGCCTTGTCTTAATGATGTAATGCAGAAATTGTATGATAATCCTAATCTACACATGCCAATTCGTTCGTCCTGCACGGCGACAAGATATCTGCACAATTCAGCTGGGACAACGGTGATTCTACCTGCAAAGACAGGGGGTGAGAAAGAAATAATCTTTGGGAAAGGGAATCCATCCCCAGCTACTAATCTTTTCTTGGGTAGTAGCTCAGATGAGGAAAAGCCAGGACAACATTTCTATCGATATAGTTGGCAAGCTAATGATTATATGGAGAGGCAAGGTTATGACCTCTCGCTTGGCGAAGGTCTTCATTTTGGTCAAGGAGTTAGGGTCCCACCCCGTTCTACTTATGTACCAAAAGGAAAACCAGATAATCATTATAGTCATAATAGAGGTCTAGGTTATGCTTCGTCATCTGAGGATGAAGATTGCCAACAGATCATCAGCCAGTTGATAAATGGAAGCGGGCATTCATCCGATACTTCAATGTGGGACTCCGACACGAGTATCGGAGAGAGATTCAAAGCCTTAATGTCAAACATGGCGACAGTTGATCCTTCCACAATTGAAGAGGACGATCAATTACCTATTTGGGAAGACCCATGGACGCATTACATGAACATCCAATATGGCGATCGATTTGAACAAAGAGAACCTCCTACGGAGGATGAAGTGATACAAATTAATATGGGTGACGAAGCTAATCCGAAACCTATATTTATCAGCGGTGACCTTCCACCAGACGAGAAAGAGGAGTTAATCGCTCTCATTAGAGAGTATATTGACGTTTTTGCTTGGAATTACGAAGATATGCCGGGGCTCGATCCGAACATAGCAATGCACACCCTCAACATAAAATCGGATGTCAAACCTGTCAAACAACAACAAAGACGGTTTCGTCCACAAATTATGGAAGCGATAGAAGCTGAAGTCAAGAAGTTGATCGACTCAGGTTTTATCAGAGAAGAACAACATCCTGAATGGCTAGCTAACATTGTTCCGGTTCTTAAAAAGACTGGAAAGATCAGAATCTGTATTGATTTCAGAGATCTGAATGCCGCCTGTCCTAAAGATGACTTCCCACTACCAATTACGGACGTCATTATCGACAATACTTGCGGATTCGAGAGAATGTCATTTATGGATGGTTTCTCAGGGTATAATCAAATCAAGATGCACCCGGATGATGAAAAACATACAGCATTCAGAACACCCATGGGGGTCTTTTGCTATACGGTTATGCCTTTTGGTTTAAAAAATGCTGGCGCCACGTACCAACGAGCCATGACGCAAATTTTCCAAGAACATCTGCGGAAAACCGTTGAATGCTATGTTGATGATTTGGTCGTTAAGAGTCGTGATAAAAAAGACCACATTAATGATCTGAAGACGATGTTTGATCTGATGAGAACTCATCAGCTAAAGATGAATCCGACTAAATCCTTCCTAGGAATGTCGAGCGGTAAATTTCTCGGATTCGTCGTCACCACAAAAGGTATTCATATTGATCCTGACAAAGTGAAGGCGATAAATGAGCTGCAACCCCCGAGAAATCTTAAAGAACTCAGAGGATTGCAGGGTCGATTGGCATATATCCGTCGGTTTATATCAAATCTGTCCGGAAAATGTCAACCATTCTCTAAACTTGCAAAGAAAGGCGTGTCATTCATTTGGGATGAAGCGTGTCAAAAGGCGTTCGAGGATATTAAAGCATATCTAGCGAATCCGCCTGTTCTCGTTGCACCGAAATCGGGCAGACCGTTTCTGATTTATGTCAAAGCGACGAGCCATTCGTTAAGTGCATTACTTGCACAAGACGACGATAACGGTCACGAGCAAGCAGTATATTACTTGAGTCGTACATTGGTAGGAGCTGAATCTCGCTATCCAATGATCGAGAAGGAGTGCCTTGCATTGGTATTTGCCGTCCAGAAAATGCGACACTATTTAGTGGGGCAGACGATTTATGTCATCTCCAACATAAATCCTGTCCGCGTATTCATGACCCAGCCGGCTTCTATGAATTGGCGGTTAGCCAGATGGGCTCTACTTTTATCGCAATATGACTTGTACTTTAAGCAACAAAAATCGGTTAAAGGACGAGCTATTTGCGATCTTCTGGCGGAAAATCCTACAAAGGATATAGTCGAATTGTATGACGATCTGCCAGATGAAACTCACGAAGTTAATACTACCTCACATCAACAAGTGTGGCAATTATACTTCGATGGGGCTTCTCGCGCAACCAATGTGGCAAGCGCACCCGGATGTTCTAAAATCTCCTCAGGAGTGGGGGTCGTTTTAGTATCCCCGGAAAAGCATGTCTTGCCTAGAGCATACTCGTTGACCGGACCATGTTCTAATAATGTGGCCGAGTACAACGCGTTAATAATTGGACTCAATTTTGCCAAAGAGCTGGGGGTCGAATACCTTGAAGCTTTTGGGGATTCTCAACTGGTAGTGAATCAAATACGAGGAGAGTATGAAGTCAGAAGTCCAGACCTGATTCCATACCATCAGGTGGCTATTGAGATGGCAAACTCATTTGAAGGATTTTTCATTGAGTACGTTCCACGTCTCCAAAACGCGTATGCAGACGCATTGGCGGCATTGTCGGTATCATTGGCTCAACCTCCCGAAACAGAACAATTGATTACGGTGAAGACTCACCAGCTTATCGTTCCAATCTACGACTCGGATGTTAAAGAAGTATACTCAACAGCAGTTGAACCTGAAATTCGAGATTGGCGCTTTCCCATTATCGACTACGTCCTACATGGTATATTGCCTGAAGATGTAAAAGAAAGGGAATCGATTCGGCGAAGAGCACCGAGATTTTATTACAACGCCACAGCACAAATGTTGTATCGACGATCGTACGACGGTCTTCTACTCCGTTGCTTATCCGGCAAAGAAGCAGAACAAGCACTCAAAGAGGCGCATAACGGAATATGCGGTGCGCATCAGCCCGGTCCTAAACTTTGTGATCGACTTAGAAGAATCGGGTATTATTGGCCAACGATGGTAAAGGATGCAGTTAACTACGCACGACGATGTGAAGTATGTCAGTTACATGCAAATTATATGCATCAACCTCCTGAGTATTTGCACCCATCGGCAACGTCGTGGCCATTCGAAACTTGGGGAATGGATATCGTAGGTCCTATCTTCCCACCATCGGTTAAAGGAGACCGCTTCATTTTGGCAATCACCGATTACTTCTCGAAATGGGCAGAAGCAGTTCCACTTAGAGAAGTAAAGACGAGTGATGTTATTAAGTTTATCAAACACCATATTATATATCGGTATGGTGTTCCAAGGCGAATAGTGCATGATAATGGTCCTCAATTCGTCAGTAACGCATTCATCAAGTTCTGCGGCAAATTCGGGATTAAGGACGTTTCATCGACGGCTTATAACCCTACGGCTAATGGATTGGCTGAAGCTTTTAATAAGACCATCATCAAGATTCTGGCAAAATTGGTGAAAACCAATAAACGAGATTGGGACGACAAACTTGGCGAAGCCCTATGGGCTTATCGCACAACCGTCCGTACACCAACCGGAACAACCCCATATGCCTTAACATACGGATGTGAAGCTGTTCTGCCACTGGAAATACAAATTCCTTCTCTCCGCATCGCTCTCGCAACGGGAATGACGACGGAAGAACATCATCAGAAACGTCTCGAAGAGTTAGAGATGTTAGACGAAAAGCGCTTGGAAGCTCAGCAACAGATCGAGTTTTATCAAGCTAGAATTTCTCGGACTTTTGATAAAAGGGTTCGACGACGAAGTTTTAAAGAAGGAGATCTAGTTCTTGCCGTCCGAAGACCTATGATTCTCACTTCTAAGAAGAAAGGAAAATTTGAACCCAAATGGGAAGGACCATTTGTAATAGAAACCGTCTATTCAAACGGTGCATATCGCCTGATTACCCAGGATGGCAACAAATTAATGATGCCAATAAATGGGAAGTTCCTGAAAAAATATTACCCATAATACGTTCAGGATAACCTATGTAAAACGGAAAGTTCCTAGAGAGTCCTATACAGGATATTTCAGGATAATCCGTCATCAGTTGATTATCATGAATAAAGAGTAATCATGTGAATAATATGTTCTTATTGCTTTTGTTGAGATAAGTTTTAATAACAGTTAATCTTTCCTCACAAAACCCATTGACGCAATCATGGAAGTAGAAACTCGATGATTCGTAACCCCGTACCATGAAATTCCCCAATGATCAGATCGATCAAAAGTCATCAGTCTGTATCAGTTGACCCGTTATTTCATGTCAAATTCTTATATTTGAAACCAAAATTTCTCACCGAGTAGTTCGTGCAAATTGACAAACTCATTGTTATTTGTACCTTACTCCTATTCCTCTTTTGGTCAAACCTTACTACAGTTAGGACCAAAACCAAAATCCCCTCTCGATTCGTCCCATGAACGAGAGATCCACAAGTCGAATGATCAAACCTTTAAACAGTTAGGATCATCTCAAAACCCCCACTTGGTCAAACCTTCCTATAGTTAGGACCAAAGCCAAAATCTCCTCTCGATTCATTCCATGAACGAGAGGTCCACAAACTGAGTAATCAAACCTTATGACAGTTAGGATTATTCAAACCAATCCGGATTCCCCTAAGTGGAAACCCCACGTTGAGTTTCCTCCGCACCGGGAGATAGAATATAAAATTCTTCCTTTCCGATTCTGGGTTTATCTCTACCAACAAACAAGAGACCAGGAGATAGAATATAAAATT
>BQKN01065474.1:329772-376752 GCA_022839385.1 Asparagus kiusianus
TTTATCTCTACCAACAAACAAGAGACCAGGAGATAGAATATAAAATTCTTCCTCTCCGATTCTGGGTTTATCTCTACCAACAAACAAGAGACCAGGAGTTGGGATATGAAATTATCCCTCTCCATTTTTGGGTTTATCTCTACCAACAAACAAGAGACTCTGAACTGGAATATCCAAGTTCTTTCTTCACAAACTCAAGTTCGTTTTCATAAAAAACATGACCGATCTACACTTTAAAATCCATGTCATGGGGGATGTTATCTCTACCCCTTATTAGAGATAAGTCTACATCTAACACATGTAGCCTATACATTCAATGCTGTAGTTTAAAGTCTAAAAGAATTTAAGTCTTTTAGCTCAACGTTATATGTGAAACGGATTTAGATAATTCACATACTAGCCCGATTCAAACGGTAATCGGTAAAGGCATATCAAATCCGTTGATGGCTGAGGATTTGCCAAAAATTCTACAAGTATTATGGTTATTTATCCCAAGCAAGAGTGAATAATCATAATAAAATTTCAATGAACAAGAACGTTCACTATATTAACCAAAAGAGTTCAAACAAAACAGCATAAAAAAGAAATGTTTTCAAAATTACAACAATTTGTAATGGCGAAGTTCATCTTCTAATTGGGAAAGTTTTGTAGCATAAGCCAGTTCGAGCTCAGGTATCAGATTAGCTTTAAATTTTCTTTCATCGATGCTTTGAATTCTGGCCATCTCTTGTTCCTTGTCAGCGAAAATCTTATCCTGAAGATTCAGCTGTCGGAGTATGTCCACCTCAGCCCGAGTTACCTCCGCTAAATCAGACTCCAAAGTCTCACAAGCTTCCTTAGCTGCAGCAAGTTGTTTCTCTAATTGTGCCACCTCTACTCGACGTGACTCCAAATCACGATACAAGTCTGCCTTAATTTGCGTCTTTGTGGTAGCACTCACCCGGAGTTGATTAATGCGAGTTCTCAGCATTTGAAGTTCAGATTCAGCGGATTTTTGAGAATCACGCCACTCCTGCAATTTCAGATCTATCTGGGAAGTAATGTATGAAGACGCACCACTAACACGAAAGCTCTGCAACCGTTCGATATGTTGTCTAAGATCGACCAAGTAAGCTTCAATTGAGTCTGATAATTCAACGCATCCATGCGCTCTAATTCCGGATACGTGATGATCGAGAGACTTCTTGAAAGGTTCAAAGGATGAACCTTTAAGGAGAATTCGATCAACCACGATGTTCAAGAAAGTGACAAAGCTTTGAACGTCAGCACCGATAACAGCTTGAGCCGGATCTTCATCCGCCAATAAAGCTTGAATGCGATCAGACAATGATAAAGGAGCTATAAAATGAACAAATGAAAGGAATTTAAGATATACAAGCCTGCGTATAACAGCGAACGGAAACGTATTAAGTTCGTTGGAGAACATCACGATTGAGTTACCTTGGCTTGGCAAGACTACAGCGGGTTCTATAACAACTGGGGCTTGCTCAGAAATGGCGCTCGACTGTTGATCAACTACTTCAGATATTGGTTCATCTGAAGCCCCTAATGACTCCGGATCCGGAGTTATAATTCCGTGAGGGACAACTTCTATGAAAGAGAAAGGGATGAATCAATATTCTACCCTATTAATCTGACTTCGAAACATATCAAAGTGAGACATACCAAGTTGAGGTGAAATTATGGGAGGTTGCTCTTCTACGGTAACCTTCGACCCTCCCGTTTCATGAATAGCCGAGGTCGGATCGGAAGCTACAACAGGTTCAACTTCGACGACATCAGAAGTTGGAGGAATAGTAGAGGGTGGTTCAATTACAGCTGGAGGGCCTGCCAAAAGTATAAAACCCAAGCCTTCAGGTTGATCACATTCACAAAGGATAGTAGATGCATCACCTTCATTTGTTGGTCCTACGTCTAAAATTCCCATTTCAGTCATAAATAAATGGGAAATACAACTTAGTTAAAAATTTAAGTCCGAGAGTACATACCTTCCGACGTACCTACTTCAGTTGAATCAACTTGAGTAGTTGGTCCTGCAGTAGCGGAGAGAATCGGAGATGACAATATATCGGAAATCTTCTGATGTGCATCATCGGAAATATCAAGATCAAAATCACGTTCATCAAAATCCCCGATATTTATATCATGAGTAAGTTCTGTGTCTCTCGGTTCATTGACAGGCGTGTCTGTTAAGCGGAAGGATCCGTCAGTACATGTGCAAGGAATATGAGGGAATCAAGACAAACAAAACCAAGATTACCTTCAACAGCGGGTATAGGTTCAGCGGCGCTACTACTCACACTCACCTCCTTTAGTTTGACTAAAAGAAGATAAAGCGCACAAGTTAGTAGAAGAGGAACACGTTCCGATTCATCTATTTTCCGAAAATATCCTCCAAATGAAGAAGCACATGTACCTGTCTCGGTAGTTGGAGAGGACGGTGCGACAACCGGAGGAATGGTGGCGTCCACATTGATGGGTACTTCACTCATTGCTTGGTGTACTTGTTGAGTGAAACCAGATTCATCAACGTCCATCAAACCCGGAGAAGAGGGCTCTGGCATAATTTCCCCTTCCTCTTCTGGTTCAACTACAATAATGAGAAGAATGAATAAATTTTAACCTCAAAAGATAAAATGACGGAGAGGAAATGACAAAGAGAGTTTACCTCCTTCATCAGCTGGAAGGTCTTGGAGGATTTCCTCTTCACGTAAAGGAGAAAGTCGGCGTTGCCGATGAGCAGCCTTCTTGATCCTCTTTGACAAACGAATATCCCCGGAAGCTTCTGAACCTTCATGGCGAAATTTGGTTCGTGGCTCAATTCCTTGAGCAGGACGGGATTGAACTTCAGAAGGAGCAGAAGGCCGAGACCTCTTTCTACTAAGGAGCGGAGCAACTTGTTCTTCTTCTTCTTCTGTTTCTTCCTCCCCCACGGGCCATCTAATAGTCATTTTGTTGGCAGACGACAAAGGAATGTCCTTCTCCATCATTCGTACACCTTGTGAGGGAATACTTGGCGATTGGGGAGAAGATGCCTGACGAGTTCGGTGAGCCACAGGAGAAGAAGGAATATTGGTCTCTCCTCCGCTTCGCGTTTCATCCTCCTCACTAGAGGTGTCAAAGTCGTCGCTTTCTTCAGAGTCAAGTGCTTGTTTTCCTTTCCGGGAAGACGTAGCGGGCTCCTTTCCTTTCCCAGATACAATTCTCCGAACCACAGCTTCAGATTCTAGTTCGGAAATCTTTTTCTTTGGGACAAGAGCATTGGCGGCTAAAACCCATCGACAATAGAGAAAAGTCAGAAGAATATCAGGCTCAGCAACAGGCAAACTAAATTGAGCCCCTGTACATCCAGCAACATTCCAGAACCAAGCTCGTACTCCGTCAATGAGGCCTCCGCAGGTGATCAACCACTTGTTGGAATTCCCAACATACAGTTGATCATAACCAAATTGTCGTGCAAAACGACAAGGAAAATAAGGCTCGATCCTACAAAGGTTCTTCGATCGGAAAACATTATAACCTGGTCGAATGTTCATAAGCCAATGAAAGCTACCCATGTCGAGAGAAGTCCTGTTGACCCCAGGTATTTCCTCATCAACGAGTGTATCATTATATGCGCCAGAAAATCGAGGGAAACATTTATAGAACTCCCAGCACTTGGCATTCTTGAACTGCCTCACTCGTTCAGCCCACGATCGGGAGGGATATAACCACTTGCATCCTTCTAAAAGCTGCAGTAAGGGGATTTCTGGATCAGACACGTCAGGTGCTGACATCATGTCCGATCGATGGAGAACTAGCCACGTCATTAGATATGTGTATGGTAACTCAACGCTCGACAAAGGAATCTTGGTTGAAGGCTCAGCACTTACTTTTGTAAAAGTGTTAGCTAAGATACGTAAACCGCTATGAAGGGCAGCAATCATGGCGGAGAGAAGAGATAACCTACCTCCAACAGCTAATTGCACGGCTGGAAAGAGAACCTCAAGAGGAAGCGCTTCAGAAGATTGGTGCGGCACTACACATTTCTTTAACCATATAGCTAGATATCCAGCAAGAAGAGTCTCAGGTTTCATTTTCTTCGTGGATTGCCATAAGAAAGTACTGAATTTGGTGCCTCTAAGAAAACCGCCCTCAGACGACTCAGTCCTATAAGACTGAGCGTTAATCTTTGTAATCAGCACATTAACTTCATTGGGAGTTAGAATCGGTGATTCACAGACAGCTTCACCGGTAGAACTCTCGAGGTTCTGAAACAAGTAGTCAGCGAATCGTTTCAAACTGACCCGAGCTGCTTTCTTACTCTTTACTTCAATTTTGGCTATTGCTATTTGATAGTGACAAGTCAACTCCCAAAGGATGTCATAAGCAGGAGAGCCAGCCTTCTTCATCGCCATGAGCCGACGATTGTTGGGAAAATATTCTTGATAAGGGGTATTCCCCAATGGTAATCCGGATACTTTCATCATTTCATGGAGCGGAAACCCTAACTCCCCATACTTGGTAAGAAAAGTATTGGTTTCCGGAATATAAGATTCAAATAAGGCAAGAAAGTGATCTACACTCACTGGGAGACCATACATGCTGGCTCGAATCGGAACGTGTAATCCCAAGTTCTTTAACTCTTGATCCCAACGATTGAGTACGTAGTCAGTCATCCTAGCCCACCATCTATCCTTAAGAGAGTGAGCCCAACCATAACACCTGAATCTTGGAATGGGAAGTTCTCGGCCAATCCGAGCGAGCCTATTCTTTACTGTATTGGCCTTGGTCATCAGTTCGTTCTGGGGTCCGCTATCTGGTCCGAGTACTCCTGGGTGGAGACCACGAATGTTATGCCTACTGAGGGAACCAGGAGCGCTAATATCTCTACCAATGAATCCACAATGGACGTGATCATGGTCTTCTGTCAGATGCCATGTCATTTTTCTCTGAACAGCCAAATTCCTTAATTGCAAAAGTGAACATTGTCGAGGGAACGGAGGAAGGAATAAAAAAGCACCTTCGTGTTCATTCAACCAGATTTCGGGGCCACGGCAAAGACTGTCTGGATCTTCTACCGAATCTCCGAACAAATAATCAGGCTTCTTTAACGGTTCGGTAGAAGTTAGAATGGGAGTTAAAGGTGAGTCGGTCAACAAAGCACGCAGAGTGCGACGACTTCCTTCACGGATCAATTCGGGAATGTTATCATCATGATCTTCATTAAACTGACGGGCCTCTCTAACCAAGAACTCGCCTTTGAAAGAAGCATGAAGGGTACCACTCTGTCCAGGATCTTCTCTATTAGAGAAGGTTGCAGAAGGGAAAGGGACTGCAGGAAGAAAAGTCGAAGACAGTTGAATAACAAAGGCTAAATGGCTAAGCGGCTGAAGCGGTGATTACCGCCAAACGTTACCGCGGCAGCATACACTGCCGCGCTCAGCCGCGGCAGTACGAGCTGCCGCGGTAACTAACGACGAATCTGGCTTCGAAAAGAACGACTGTTCGAGCCAAGTTCATACTTTTGGCTGAGATACCTATCTTGATCGAGCAAGATATGTATATTGTAGCGTCAATCCTCTCGATGGAGGATGTCAACTCTTCCCGGATACCCCTCAAAGGAGGCAAACGAGGATATACAGACAGAAAACAGTGATTTTGAAAGGGGGAAACGTTGAAAACTCACCCCCAAAGGAAGGAACAGCAGCCTCAACCTCCTCAGGTGCTGGTGTCGTCGACTTACCCTTCGGAGCACGAGTTTTCTTTGGCGACATGATGAAAACAATCTGAAAGCAAGGAGAAATTAGGGTTTTCGTGAGATCCCAAACAAAAGAACGAAATCAAACCCTAAAACACAACATATGAATATGGTTTTACCTGGGGATGAACGAAATCAAGTTTCGGTTGGAGAAAAAAGCTCTGAATCAGATAGATCTCAAAACCCTAGATCTTAAAACCCTAAATTCGCCCTGATATGAAAAGGTGGAAAAGAAAAAAACCAAAAAAATCCTTTTTATAGGGTATTTGGAGAGGTTTCGAACTCAGAAAGGCGGGGAAAAGTGACCCGAAGAAGCCCAACATCAGACTTATAGCCCGTCAAACTGAAGCGGTGCGCGGCACTCGACACCGTCGCGCTCAAGCGCGACAGTATACGTTGCCGCGCTCAAGCGCGACAGTATACGTTGCCGCGCTCAAGCGCGACAGTATGAGCTGCCGCGGCAGTTAACACACCATGGTCCACTCTGTTAGGCAGAAGCACTGTGTATACATGATGATCCCTGGGGCATTTGAGCACATACATCTCCCTCTGTATTTGGAATACACACCTGAATACTCCAATGGGTACACGAGCCTAAACTGTTTACCACACCCAATAGGAAGTTCCTGGAGAATATTGATCTGAATGTTCTTGAGGATAACCTGTTGAACTCTCAGTGAACGTGTCAATTCAATGACAAAAGTTGAACCTACAAGACCAAATACCAGCTTCGATTCAAGACTTCGACAATGGTCATGCGATGAACGCAGCACCGGAGAATTCTTAGCTATTCTACAAAGCGCTGAATAGACTAGAAGATGGAGAAGTCTAGGATTGAAGCTATTCACGGACCATTCTACGCAATTTCCTCAACAAAGAACTGGAGAAAATTGCAGAAAAAGCTCATCATATCCAAAGTGTCCCAGACTCCTCTCTAAAGAAATGATGAGTCTGAGATACTTTGGAGGGGGTATCTGTAGGCATCAAAAAAATACTTACAGACATCCAAATATCAATCAAAACAACATGGAAGAACAATTTACACGTCATCAAACAACACTTACTGGCGCGGCAGGACAGAGTGCCGCGGCTAAGGCGCGGCAGGATAGAGTGCCGCGGCTAAGGCGCGGCGACCTATGATACCGCGGCAAAGGCGCGACATCATATAGTGTCGCGGCGTAAGCGCTACAACCTAAGGTGCCGCGGCTGTTTTATAGGAGTGTTGTAACGGTTACGAGGCGGTTATACGATGATTTCTGAAGTCCACGTGGCGATATATCAGAAATAGAACGTGCGCTGACGTGGAAAAGCTGTTAAACCACGTAAAAAAGTGGTTAAAGATCGTGGGAGAGCAGATTGGAGCAGAGGAGACTTAAACTTTTGGAGATTTTGAGAAAGAGAGAAATCATTTTCACCCTTTGACAAGTATCATTTGGTGATTCCTAGAGATCTAGCACAGACTTGATCTTTGGAAGAGTGAATATCTTACATCGATAGGATATTCGCTTCAAATCCATACTTCGATAAACGAAGGAAGGATATCAAAACAACCTTACGATCTTCGAATCGGTGGTCCACGAGCCAAAGCACTCCCGACACAGGCAAAGTCCCACAAAACAGTGTTCGATAAACGAATTCTGTGTTATTTTCTTCAAGAGTTGTAATTTTTCTTATTTTCATTGTAATTTTTCTGTAATCGAAAGAAGATTAATGGAATCTACGATGGAAACAACTTTTGCTGAAAACAACTCCAACCTTCAAACTGACGTGTTGTACTATCGTGTTGGGGGTACGAGTAAAACCAGAAAAAGGAGTCCTCGAAAACCGAAAACTCAGTGCCCCTGTTCCAAACTCATTCGGGCAGTGTTGTCTGAGTGCAAATGCATCAATACAGTCCCTGAAAGAGTTTCGGTTTTTGAAAGGCTCAGCATCGAAACGCCAAAACCAAAACCTAGGCGTTTCCGACGAAGAAGAACGGTGGTCGAAGATGGAGAATTTCCGAGGGTCACCACTAATATGACCAGCAAAGGGACATCGACACAAGATAATCCCGAGTCGATTCTGGAAATACCTCGGCGGGTAACTCGTCTGCAGTCCGGAGCCATCATACGAGCCACTTATGGTAGGGTTCGGACAAGATTACCTTCAGAAGATGAAGAATCGGATGCCTGCTCTGCAGTCGCATCAGATAATACAGTGTCGAGTGAAGGACAACCCCGCGAGTCACTGATGATAAGCGCGGAACAAGTGGCCAAGATGCTCGAAGAAGCCATGGCCAAACAACAGGAGAGCTTCAGGTTCGAAATGCAGATGGCCATGCAGAATATGAGAGAAATGCATGACCAATAGATCCAAGCACTGACAAACCGGCAAGGCGAACCAAGTCGTCATAACCAGGTCAATCAGGAAGAGGAGAACGCACATGCAAATGAAGCTCATAATGCCAATAATCCTCTCGTCAATGCAGGGGGTGGTAACGAGAGTGCCAACGAAAATACAGGTGAAAACTTGAAGATTAAGAACCTCGAGAGCAAAATAAATACGTTGATTTCCGCTCAAGAGATGAAGAAGACGGGCATTCCTTGTCCATACCCAAGAGAATAGGAATCAATCCCATATCCGACGAAGTTCAATTTAATCAACTTCACGCCGTTTGATGGGAAGGGTTCACCCACTCAGCATTTGATTTACTTCAAATCGCACCTAGGGGTTATCTCTGGTAATGAGCCTCTGATGGTACGGTCCTTTGTTGGCACTCTTCATGGAGCCGCCTTCGACTGGTATCGCCGCCTCAAGCCCGGGAGCGTGAATAGCTGGGACGATATGGAGACTAAATTCCTCACCAACTTCTTCGACGATGACACCGAGATATCCATTGGGTCATTGCTTGATGAGAAACAGAAAGACGGGGAATTAGTCGATACCTTCGTCAAAAGGTTTCGGAACAAGGCAATGAACTGTCGGGACCCGATCACTGAGGAATTCATCCTCCAGAATTGCCACAACAACCTCACATTGGACGTGTTGGAAGCAATGGGGACAGCACCGTCCAAAACATGGAAAGATTTGAAGGTCCGAGGGGAGCAAGCCGAGCGATTCCTCAGAAGGAAGAAGGCGGAGAGAGGCCAGCAGGCGATGAATGCTCCAACACAAAATTTCAACCCACGGGGGAAAGGTAAGGCACATGCTAATGCAGTTGATGTTAATCAAACTTTCCAACTGCAATCTCAGCAACGGCCGCAGCGGCAATAACGGCCTCAGAAGCAGAAATCTTTGGAGCCAAGATTTCCTAAAGTTTACTCCTTCAAAGATGATAAAGTTCCCGGCATCTTCAAGTACCTGTTGGAGAATAACAAAATCCAGCTGCCGGCGATCGTAGATCAAGAAGGGGCCAGCAAAGTGACGGATCCGAAGTACTACGCGTACCATAGAGCGGTCCATCACCCTACGAGGTCATGCTATCATCTCAAGGATAAGATTCAGGCGTTAATTGATGTGGGCGTCATAACCCCGAAGCCACCCAAGAATGTAGGAGCAAATGCAGTATCAATCAGCTTCGGATCAGTACCCACAGCGTGGTTTGAACCAAGACGCATCACCAAAGTGGGAATGAAGACAATAAACGACGACCCATACGGACAGCGCCAAAAAGGACTTGTGCCACACACAGCCCCAAACGGCAAAATCCTCTGGGTCCATCCTGATCTTATTGGAGACGAGCAGTGGGCGACTTCCTCAACCAGAAAGGGTAAAGGCAAGGCCTACAACGCTACTTCCGCAATCTTCGAAGAGGACGGTGATGAAGCTCCTACTTTCCCGTTATCCGAAGAAGAACAAGAAGTTTTTGCCTCTAGAAGTGGAAATCAATACCACTTCAACTATCCATCGCCTAGTGATCAGTTAGCTGAGCAGGGGGTGACTAAACGGGGACCGGCCAAAACTCTCTCGGAGTTGGGGGTGATTGCGGCTCTTAAACCGGTTGAAGAGGCTCGACAACAGCCGGGTGATAAACAGAAAGAAAAGAGGCCCCAAGAGGTGCAGAATCCGAAGCAGTCTCGATTCAATCGTCCGATTGGAAGAGATAAACCGGAGAGCTCGAACACTCTGTGCATCTTCTATATCATGGCTCAACTAGCCAACATTCCAGCGCGGATAACATTGTATGAGTTGCTACGGTTGTCTAAGGAAACCAGGGAAGCCTTGCAAGAAGCCTTGGCCAATTCAGATGTGTTCCTTACTCAGATCAAGCCGATACCCGAAGAGCCGGAACTGTTAATTCAACACTACAATATAGCGGCTAAAAACCTTCCCTGCATTACCTTCACCAAAGAGGATATGCAGACGAAGAATTCGAACCATGATCGACCCCTATATTTCATTGGGTATATTGGCTCCAGTGAAGTCAACCGAATCCAAGTGGATCCGGGTTCCGCTGTGAGTATTATGCCGCTTCGCTTGATGCATAGCCTCGGCATTCCGGTTAGTAAGTTGGCGTCCACAGGCACTGTTATCTATAGATTCAACACTAGCAGATCAAGACCCTTGGGCAAGATCCAGATAAAATGTCAAATGGGTGATTTGAAGACGGAAGTCACGTGTTATGTGATTGATGCCGAGACTTCATACAACTTACTATTGGGTCGACCTTGGATCCATAGTAACGTTATAATTCCCTCCACTCTCCATCAATGTTTGAAATATGTCGACACTGATGGTAAGGTCAGGACGGTGGTCGCGGATAAGTAACCATTCAAAGGGTTTGAGAATTATTTCACTGATTCTCTCCTTTATGGTAATGAATCCGATACTGAACCATCGGTCCAGGGCACGGACAGCGGAGAAGAAGCTGATACCGAAGCCGGATTTGATTACAATGGAGGTTTTGTTTTAAAAGACATTGTACCCTTTGTAATCAATCTTGACGATAAACAATCGTCAGATGGCAGTTGTAACTGGCAACTTGCTAATAATGAAATAAATGATGATTTAGAGTACTCACTGTCTCTTGATGATGCGATAAAGGGATTGTATGATAATCCAGATTTATATATGCCGCTTCGATCGTCTTATATAACAAAGAAACACCTCCAGCATTCTTTCGGAACAACCCTGATCGTTCCTGCCAAAATAGGAGGCGAAAAAGAAGTGATTTACGGTAAAGGAGAGAGTTTTCCATTACCTGATCATTTCTTAAGGGAAGATGAGAATGAAGACAAACATGGTCGACATTTATCTAAGTATAGTCCGGAAGCGCGCAATCTCATGGAAAAACAGGGATATGATTTCGCACTCGGAGAAGGTTTATACTTCGATCGAGGTTCCCGTGTTCCAGCCAAAGCGGCATATGTACCGAAAGGGAAACCGGATGATTATTATAAGTTCAGACGATGATTAGGGTATGTCTCTTCCTCAGAAGACGAATGTTGCTGGTTAATCAATAATCAATCATCTAAGCAACACAAAGATGGGTACTCGTCAGATTCCTCGGAATAGGATTCCGATACAAGTCTGGGGGAAGTATTCAAAGCCCTAATGTCGAACATGACTACAGCTGATCCATCTACAATGGAGGACGACGATCAAATGCCAACGTGGGAAGACCCATAGGTTCATCACCTGAACATGCAGTACGGCGATAGGTTTGAACAGAGGGAACCCCCCACTGAAGATAAAATAGTCCAAATTAACATGGGCGATGAGGCCAACCCAAAGCCCATATTCATCAGCGATACTCTTCCCCCAAATGAGAAGGAGGAATTAATTGCTCTCATCAGGGAATACATTGACGTCTTCGCTTGGAACTATGAGGACATGCCAGGGCTCGACCCCAATGTGACAGTGCATCGCCTCGATATCAAGTCGGATGCCAAACCTGTCAAACAACAGCAGAGACGGTTTCGTCCGCAGATTATGGAAGCCATCGAGGTAGAGGTTAAGAAATTGATCGACTCAGGATTTATCCGAGAGGAGCAACATCCAGACTGGCTAGCCAATATTGTTCCAGTCATGAAGAAGAATGGTAAAATCAGGATTTGCATCGACTTCAGGGACCTGAATGCGGCATGTCCAAAAGACGATTTTCCTCTCCCAATCACGGATGTCATTATCGATAATACATGCAGATTTGAGAGAATGTCCTTTATGGATGGCTTTTCAGGATATAACCAAATCAAGATGCACCCGGATGACGAGAAGCATACAGCGTTCAGAACACCCCTCGGTATCTTCTGCTATACGGTGATGCCTTTCGGTCTAAAGAATGCAGGCGCCACGTACCAACGAGCAATGACGAAGATTTTCCAAGAACATCTCAGGAAAATAGTTGAATGCTATGTTGACAATTTGGTTGTAAAAAGCCGCAACAAAGAAGATCACATCAATGACTTGAAGACGATGTTCGATCTCATGCGGAGTCATCAATTGAAGATGAACCCCACTAAATCCTTCCTTGGAATGTCCAGCGGAAAATTCCTTGGATTCGTCGTCACCACTAAAGGCATACATATTGATCCTGACAAGGTGAAGGCGATACATGAACTGCAACCCCCGAGAAATTTAAGAGAACTCAGAGGATTGCAAGGGCGTTTAGCTTACATTCGGCGGTTCATCTCAAATCTTTCTGGGAAGTGTCAACCATTCTCTAAGCTAAACAAGAAAGGTGTGTCATTCATTTGGGATGATGCTTGACAAAGAGCACTCGAAGATATCAAGACATATATGACGAATCCTCCTGTTCTCGTCGCACCAAAATCAGGTAAACCGTTCTTGATTTACATCAAGGCGATGAACCATTCGATAAGTGCTTTATTAGCACAAGACGATGATAATGGTCACGAACAAGCAGTCTATTACCTAAGTCGGACTTTGGTAGGTGCCGAGTCTCGATATCCGATGATTGAGAAAGAATGCATCGCATTGGTATTCGCGGTACAAAAGATGCGGCATTACTTGGTTGGACAGACGATTTACGTTATCTACAACGTTAATCTAGTACGGGTATTTATAACGCAACCGGGTTCGATGAATTAGCAGTTAGCGAAGTGGGCCCTTCTCTTGTCCCAGTATGATTTGCACTTCAAACAGCAGAAATCGGTCAAAGGACAAGTGATTTGTGATCTTTTGGCGGCAAACCCGACAACGGATACGGCAGAAGTATATGATGACTTGCCGGATGAAACCCACGAGGTTAACACCACGTCGCATCAATAAGTGTGGCAATTGTACTTCGATGGTGCTTCGAGAGAAGCTAATGTGGCAATAACCCCTGGATGTTCTAAAGTCTCCTCCGGAGTTGGAGTTGTCTTAGTTTCCCCAGGGAAGCATGTGATGCCTCGGGCTTATTCACTGACTGATCCGTGTTCCAATAACGTAGCCGAGTACAACACGCTTCTCATTGGACTCAGTTTCGCCAAGGAGCTGGGGGTCGAATATCTCGAAGCTTTTGGGGATTCTCAATTGATAGTCAACCAAGTCCGTGGAGAGTATGAAGTCAAGAACCAAGACCTGATCCCATACCACCAGGAGGCCGTCAAAATGACAGATTCTTTTGAAGAATTCTTTATTGAATACATCCCTCGTCTCCAGAACGCTTATGCGGATGCACTGGCAGCACTAGCGGTATCACTTGCGTAGCCTCCCGAAACTGAACTGCTAGTCACAGTAAGATCACATCAACTCTTCATACCCATATACAATATGGATATCGAAGAGGAAGATGATAGAAACGTAAACGCCAAGGAGGTAAATGCAACTCAAATTGGGTCTGAGTCCCGAGATTGGCGTTTTTCTATCATTGACTACGTCCAATATGGTATTTTGCCAGAGGATGTAAAAGAAAGGGAATCAATCCGCCGAAGAGCACCAAGATTCTTCTATAATACCGAGACTCATACATTATACCGTCGAGGGTATGATGATTTGCTACTCCGATGCCTTTCGAACGAAGAAGCAGAAGAAGTTCTTAAGGAAGCACACGAAGGAGAATGCGGTGCGCATCAGCCTGGTCCCAAACTGTATGATCGCATCAGGAGAATGGGATATTTTTGGCCGACAATGGTTCGTGACGCGATCGAATACGCCCGAGGATGTCACGCCTGTCAAGTACATACGTCAACCACGTCAACCACGTCTTGGCCATTCGAGACAAGGGGTATGGACATTATCGGTCCTATTTTTCCCCCTTCAGTCAAAGGTGATCGATTTATTCTCGCAATCACGGATTACTTTTCAAAGTGGGCTGAAGCAATTCCGCTTAAAGAAGTGAAGACGAACAACGTCATCAATTTCATCAAGCATCATGTCATATACCGACACGGTGTGCCAAGACGGATCATTCATGACAACGGTCCACAGTTCATAAGCAATGCTTTTGTCAGGTTTTGTGACAAGTTCAAAATTCAAGATGTTTCGTCAACAGCTTATTATCCCGCTGCGAATGGATTAGCTGAGGCTTTTAACAAGACGATCATTAAAATCCTGTCAAAGCTTGTGAAGACCAATAAACGAGACTGGGATGATAAACTCGGTGAAGCACTTTGGGCTTATCGTACCACCATACGCACACCTACAGGAGCTACCCCATATTCATTGGTATATGGATGTGAAGCTGTGCTACCGTTGGAAATACAAATCCCATCCCTTCGGATTGCTCTCGCAACTGAGATGACGACAGAAGAACAACATCAGAAACATCTCGAAGAACTCGAAATGTTGGATGAAAAGCGCTTGGAAGCTCAACAACACATTGAGTTTTATCAAGCCAGGATATCTAGGGCTTTTAATAAAAAGGTCCGACAGAGAAGCTTCAAGGAAGGAGATCTGGTCCTCGCTGCTCGCCGACCGATAATCCTCAACTCCAAGAAGAAAGGTAAATTTGAACCCAAATGGGAAGGGCCGTTTGTGATAGACACAGTCTACTCAAATGGCGCTTATCGCCTAATCTCTCTAGAGGGCGTCAGGCAATTAATGCCAATAAATGAAAAGTTTCTGAAAAGATACTATCCCTAGTACATTCAGGATAACTCATTTATCGGGAAGTTCCTTGAAGAATATTACACTTAATATTCTAGAGGATAACCCAAAATTATTTCTACCACCAAAATCCCTCACTGATCAATTTCAATTGACGGTGAGTCCACCAACAAATTCCCCTCTTGATTCTTTCCACGAACAAGAGGTCCACTTTCAATTCAGAGCCTCCTTTCGATAAACGAAAGAACTCCCTTCTTTTCTTTTTGGTTAAACCTCTTCATGGTTATAACCAAAGTTGAAATTTCATTTCGATAAACGAAAAACTCATCTAGATAACCAATCCTATAAAAGGTAAGCTTATTTAGATCTTCCGGATTCTCGGAGTGGAGATCCCACTTCTAGTTTCTTTCTTGCACTGGAAATAGAATATAAAATTCTTCCTTTCTAGAATCAAGGAATATAATATAAAATTCTTCCTTCCTTGTTTGGGGAATAGAATATAAAATTCTTCCTTCCCACACCAATCCTTTTCCAAGAATTTAGGATTCATCCTAGGAAGTTTATCCCGAATCCTAAGCAGGGATAAGTCTGCGCCTAACACGCGCTGCCGGTTTAGTCTTTCTCCGTAGAAGAAGACACCAGAGTTCGATTCTGGGGTATCGTATCCTGAAACCTAAGCAGGGATAAGTCTGCGCCTAACCCGCGCTGCCGGTTAGTTCTTAACCGTTAAAAAGAACACTCGCCCACATATTCAACATTGTGGCAGGTTGTTATTAATAACACCAAAATCCATGTCTTACACGCATGGGGAATTTCATCCTGAATCCTAAGAAAGGATATGCCGACGCCTAACACGCGCCGCCGGTTTAGTCTTTCTCCGTAGAAAAAGACATCAGAGTTCGATTCTGGGGTATCCTATCCTGAAACCTAAGTAAGGATAAGTCAGCGTCTAATACACGCTGCCGGGTAGCCTATTCCCGTAACAATGGCTAAGTCTATGTATTCAAAGTCATAGCAAAGAGTCTAAGGGAGTTCATTCCGTTAACACAACGTCACATGCAGAACGGATTTAGACAATCCGCATGCTAGCCCGACTCAAACGGTAGTCGGTAAAGGCTAATCAAATCTGTTGAAGGCTGGGAGTTAGCCAAAAATTCTAAAGTCAACGCCTAACACGCGCTGCCGGGTAGCCTATTCCTGTAACAAATGGTAAAGCCTATGTATTCAACATCATAGCACAAAGTCTAAGGGAGTTCATTCCTTTAGCACAACGTCACATGCGGAACGGACTAAAACAATCCGCATGTAAGCCCGATTCAAACGGTAATCGGTAAGAACACGTCAAATCCGTTGAGGGCTGAGGATTTGCCAAAAATCCTAAGTCAACGTCTCATACACGTCGCTGTTTAGTCTTTTCACAGGAGAAAGAAGAAGTCTACGTATTCAATATCGTAGCACTAAAAGGGTTAACTCTTTTAGCTTAATGTCACATGCGGAACGGACTTAAATAATCCGCATGCTAGCCCGACTCAAACGGTAGTCGGTAAAGGCTTATCAAACCCGTTGATGGCTGAGAATTTGCCAAAAATTCTATAAATACAAGTCATTGACGCATCAACTACGTAGATTGGTCTCGTGACTTGAGTATCCGCTATGCTCCAATTCCTTAAGAGCTTAAACTGTGTCTACTCCAGCAGACGTACGAGTATAAACTGTGTCAAACGCTGGACAACGCGTCACAATGAAGCTCGAACGCCAGACAACGCGTCATAAGGAAGCTCAAACGCCGGACAACGCGTTGCAAATGAAGACTCAATGCCAACAATCGATGGTCAGTTCTATGTTGAAACAGCAAGCACGAGCTAAAGATAATAAAAAATCAGGAATTGACTTCAAGTTCAAAATTCTGACAACGGTCAGACAATAAATGCAGCACCGGAGCCCTCGCAGACATTCGACAAAGCACCGAATAGCCTGGAGGATTGAAAGAATCAAGAATAGAAGTCATTCCAAAGGCCCCGTTACGCCGATTGAAGGTTGGGACAATCATATCCAAAGTATTCCAGACTCTTCTATAAAAGAATGAGGCTGAAATACTTTGGAGGGGGTATCTGTAGGCGTATAAAACTGCTTATAGGTCCCTTAACACAGCTCGACACGGTGATTCGACAAACCAACGAACCATCGGGCGATGAATCCAAGAATGATCGTTAAACCACAATATCGAAGCCAAGTGAGACGCGATGAAGCGGATTAACGAGGTGACGAGGTTAACGAATCGCACGCAAACAACAGAACACTTCCAATCGCGTGCCTAATCAAGCTAATAGGTTGATGAATCAACGAATCATCCAACCATAGAGTCCACCACATCAATCAAGATCGGGAACGGACTCGAACGAATCAAGATCAAATCAAGATCGGATCTGAACTCAAACTCGAACACCGAAGCGGATTTACTGCCAAATCAGGATCCGGACCACTAAATCAGAGTCCAGATCAACAAATCAGAGTTTGGATAAACCGCAAAACCAGAAAACGTCGAAAACCAATATTTGGAGGACTCGACCAAAACCGAGCCACCTCTAGGTGGCTTGGTGGCCGAGCCACCAATTGGTGGCTCGGCCAAAGCCGAGCCACCTTTTGGTGGCTCGGTGGCCGAGCCACCAAGGTGGTCTGCCACCTTGGGCCAAGGCACAGTGATGAGAGCCTATAAATAGACCCCCTTGGTTCATTTGTGGGGGTTGGTTGGAATTTTTGGAGGCGAAGCTCTGCTGAATTAAGATCTCAACCTCGAAGTTTCGAAGCTTTACTCTTTCAGATCCGGTGCTCGGCGATCGTTCACGCCAAATAAGGCAGGAGTTCGAGAGGGATCGGATCTCAGATCTACTCAGTTATCCTCCGGATCAAAGCTTGGTCTTTGATCCCGAGAAGAGTGTCGATTTCGCTTGGTCGATTTTGATTACTTCCGGGCGATTATTTCCTTGGTGAACTAATCCCCCCGGCTATTATTTTCTTGGTGAAATAATACCCGTTATACTGTGTAGATCCGACCGGATCTAGATCACACGGTGGTCCACGGATTAACCCCGGCACAGGCGAAGAACCCACAAAAGCAAGAGACCGCAAAACAGGATCTTGCAATTCGTTCGAAAAAGGAAAGTTGTAATCTTTTTTTATTTTTTCTTTGATTTTGTTGTAACCGGATCTTATAAAAAGACCGGATCTTTTGTAATCGAAAAAACAGTTACTTGAGAGAACAATGAACTCAATGAAGAAAGCAATTTTTCCCACGAACACTCTACAGGCCAGCAACGAATGCAACATGGTGATTGTGCTCCCTGGGTCATTGACCTCCAATCTCTTTGCATAGAACCTCTTAAAGTAGGCTCGAAAGCTTTCATCAGGCCCCTGCCTCATCTGGATCAACACATAAGGGAGGAGCTTCTGCTTGGTGTCAGCCAGGAAGTGATGAATGAATTCCCGACTGAGTTGTTGAAAGATGCTAATGGATTTCTTCTCAAGAGCATTCCACTAGAGCTTGGCACTCCCTGAGACAGTGATAGGGAAGTATTGACAAATAACTACTTCCGAAGCTTTGAGCATGCTCATCATATCATAGTAGTTTTGAACATGCTCAGAGGGATCCCCCTCACCTTTATACTTCTCCACGTAAGGCATTTTGAACTTCTCACATAGAGCATGGATGATATTGTTTGAGAGAGGGGTGTTCTGCCCTATGGCATCTGCGACCGGTTTGTACACTCGGTCGTATCCGGAGGCTCCTATGGCAGCTGAAGGAATCAGAGAGGCATAACGAAGGGGAGCCTTGGAGACTACTCCCTTAACGCGCCCCTCATGATAGTTTAGGCTGGGACTCTCGCCAGAGGCCTCCTGATGATGGTGACGCTATCGACAAGACTCGTCAGTACGAGCCAGTCGACGAGGCAGGGTCCATGTGCGCCCAATACGATCACCCATCTGCTTGGCAACAGCATGAGGTGTCCGAGGCTAGGCCATTCGCTGGGCCCCGGTAAGAGCATGAGTCTCCGACCGTTGGTCTTCAGAAGGTGGGGGGAAGTGAAGTGGCTTGCTGTGGTTGTGAAGGCCGTGGAGGAGTTTTCCCGTAAAGATGCTAAATTGTTCTTTGAAAGACTAGAAGAGCTTGTGAGCTGTTTTCTCAAGTTGAGTGTAGGCTGTCTAAAAATTATTGTAGATAGTTGATCCCCATCAAACACCAATGATGGAAGTTACAATTTGATGACTTCCGTATCAACAACGCGATAATGAAGGTTATAATCAAATGACTTTCACATCAACAAATGAAGGCTACAATTAGAAGATTTTTATGTAGATCGAGAAAGGTTACAATTCGACGACCTTCACGGCAACCGATGAAAGCTCTGATTCAATAGTCTTCATAATCAACAACGAGAGTTATAATCTAACGACTCTCGCATTTTAAGGAGCTAAAGAAAAAAATTACAAAATGATAATTTTTGTAACGCTCTGACAAAAGAGATCACAAGTCAACAATCTCTTTAGTCCAAGATGCAGAACTCATCTCTGCATTCCAGAAATGAAATGCAAGTGGCCTCGTTACATAGTCAAAGCAATGCAACCACTATGTAATCTAGCTGCAAACGCAGCTTAAATCCAACTACTGCCAACACAGCTTCCAACTGCTACCAACACAGCTTCCAAAGCTGCCAATGCAATTTCCATCAGTTGCCAAACGTAGCTCCTAAATGCTGCCAACGCAGCTTCCATCTGCTGCCCAATGAAGCTTCCAAAAGATGCTAATGTAAATCTTAAATATTGCCAATGTAGCTTCCATCTGCTGCCCAACATAGCTTCCAAAAGATGCACGCTGCTTCCAAAAGATGCTAACGCAACTCCTAAATGCTGCTAACGCAGCTTCCATCTGCTGCCCAACACAACTTCAAAATAGTATGTTTAAACGTAGTATTCATGCCAGAATGCGGATTCTACATTTGACTCATTCAAACACGAACTGAATGGTTTCAAAACCATTTTCCACAATTCAAGGGGATCACTCCCCTACTTAGGAGAGATTTTAAGGGTTAGTTACACCCCTTAATCCCCTATAAATAACTTAAAAATCAGTTGAGTTTAGGGCTTTTTTGGATCTGGGAAGATCTTTTGGGGCAGATCATAAAAGATCTTGAGATTGACATTCATTTTTGAAGGCTTCTTCGGCAACAAAAACTCTTGGACATTGGTATTTGGCTTATTAACCGAATTTTGGTTTAAATTAACTCTTTTACAGAGTTTTAAACTCGCTGTGAGTTATCAAACTTGTTAAGAGTTCTGTTTAAACTTGCCATGCAAGTTCTCCATGACATCAAATCCAAAAGGATTCAACCATGTTCCATAAAGTGAATCATCGGATCAATAACAAGAAGCAAGCTCGACACGAGTTTCGAGTGAGGCATCTCATCGACACCAAGAAGAACCCAGTTTTTAACAAAGGGAAGGATCTCCGTCGACCCTTCTCTCTTTTGTGAATCGGGAAATCGATTGATAAGATTTTTAATTTCTTTTCTAAGTCTGTTAGAAAGAAGTTGTATCGAGAGAATTGCAATTCATTCTTTTCTAAGTCTGTTAGAGAGAATAATACAAATGTAATTCTTAATTATCTTCTTTTAATTTTCCTACCAAACAAAAGATGGCGACTCCACTGGGGACAAGCTTCACTGACGAAGAAGTGGAGGTGGACTCTGACGTCAACCTCATTAGAACGACGGTCGAGACCCTCGTTGTGAAATTCGACCAAGCCAAGTACGAAGAGGTACTTTCCTCTAGATCCGTTAGCCCTAAGGCTATGCGTAAAATCCACAAAGTCTCGAAGGAGACTATTGTTGAACCATCAAAGGAGGCCCTACCCTTTGGTCTACATGGCTCGGGCAGCCCCTCCTCTAAAGGGGTGGGCTCGGCCTCTGTTGGACTCGTCAAACGAGTCAAAGATCTCACGATTACATCAAAGTGACGTGTGTCGGGTCAGAAGAGGCCCATTGCAGCGAAAAGCACCATCAATGCAGGCGACCTCGTTACAAAGGCCTTAAAACATGCCAAGAAGAATGCTGCTCGATGGAGGAGAAGATCCTCACGATGAGCCTATCTCCGAGAGAGTCGATCTCTTAATCAACGCGAACTCCGCGTTCGTGAGCCTCAACTTGAGCACTGCATGGATGAGCCCAAGTATGAGCCACGCATAATCAACCTAAAACATAGCCCTCAGGGGCATGTTTCAAAAGCAAAACGTAGTCCTCCAGGATGCATTTCAACACCTAAACACACTCCTCAAGGATGCATTTCAATTTCAAAACACAACCCTTAGGGAAGCGTTTCTCAAACTGAACGCAGTTCTCCGGAGCATGTTCCAAATTCTAAACACAACTCTTAGGAGTGCGTTCAAGACCTAAAACGCAGACCTCGGGATTACATTAACCAACCAAAATGCAAACCTTAGGATTGCGTTAACCAACAAAGACGCAACCAGCAAGGGTGTGTTTCACCAACAAAACGCAGACTTCGATCTAACGTTAATCAAACACAACACAACCCTCGTGTTCCTTCTTCAAAACGTGACGTGATCCGTCATGTCCAAAGAGATCAACATGGATTCAAGATCCATGTTCAACAAGAAACATTCCCATCCACTGATGGATAGCGGGTTCCATCTCTAACCTCATAATCTGTGAGAGAATCTCCCTAGGTATCTGACTTAAGGGAGTTACTTTCAAGAGAAAGACCAGTGTGACAAGCCGCTCATTCATGTCATTATGAGCGACTTATCTCTGCAGTTCTCTCAGAATGCCCATGCTGCACTTCTAAACCAAGACGGTCAGTATTCGACCGATTGACGAATGTCACCCGACCTGCCAAGCGACGGCGACACTACAGGAAGAAAGCTTCAGAGTCCAAATATCTTGCGGTTACTATCAATGTGATCGGTAGGAGGAAAGCTTATAGTTCTGATGACTCAGAAACAAGCCGTTCGCCAACAGTCAGAGAAAAATCTGTGAAGAGTTTGAAGGGATATACCGACACAACTGGACACAGATAGGAGCTATTCCTCCTGTCAATTATAAACGACTGACTAGAGGAGCAACTTCTGATGAGGAACACTCAGCTATCGTGGAGTCTCAATCCTCGAGTGCTTTTGTAGCAGATGAGAATTCTATTTACATGACAGGGAGCTCAGATGACCTAGCGAGAAGGGTCGATGAACATCAGGCCATGCTCCAGGCTCAGTAAGAGACTCTCAATCAACTACGACATATGATGACTCAGCTCATCGTAGAAAAGGTCCAAAAAGCTGAATCCTCCCGAAAGACGAAACCGTCAAAAGGGAAAGATAAAGTGAATGAGAATTTGAACCACGAAGCTCACAGCATAAAGTCCACCTCTGAAGAAGAGAAGGAGGGTAAAAATGAGCATTATCCTCAGTCGACCAAGATGGAGGAATTGGAAGCTCGTCTCAACGTAATTGCCAATAGGAGCGAGCTCCAAAATGACAGACTAGTGTGCCCTTATCCCGCAGAATGGGACATAACTCCCTATCCTTTGAAATTCAAGGTCCTGACTCTACAAGTTTTTGATGGCACGAGATGGTCGAATCAACACATCTATTACTTCAAGTCACAGACTAGAGATGTGATAGCGAACGATGCTATATTGACTCGCCTGTTCACCGGAACCCTTAAGGGGGTTACCTTCGAATGGTTCATGAAGTTGCTTGCTGGGTCTATGATAATCATATTTTATTACAATTTTATACCCTCATTATCTATTTTATATGAATAAATATACCACTAATAATTGTTTTTATCTTTAAATGCAGGTTAATGAAGAATAAATCTCAAACTCTCATTTCTCAACAAAAACCCATTGATTAAATGAAGAAATGAAGCAAAGAAGCCCATTGGAAAATTAATTTCCAAATTATCCAAAAGCCCAGAATCAAGCCGAGTAGCCTGTAGAAGCCGGAGAAAATCAAAAATCTAATATGAAAAGAAATCATATTCAAAATGGTTGGCCACAAAGAAACGACGATATCTCCTAATCTGGAAGGCGGAATTTAACATATAATATATGAAAATCGCCTATCTCGACGAGACGAAGCTATCCGTGAAATCAAAATTTGGATATAGTGGGTATTAATGTAGGCATCGATGTGGGCATTGATGTTGGCATCGATACCAGCATCGATGCCTGCATCGATGCCAGTTTACTGTAGCGCGAGTTAATGGCTGATTTTGCTTGTCTTGGGGCTCAAGTTTGATCCAATGGCTCTCATTCACTGATGTTTACTATAAATAGGGGTAGAGAGTGAGGGGTTAGAGGTGTGAAAAATTTTGTAACTCTATTTGGAGAGGAGGGTTACTCTTAATTGAGAAGGCCTTCCAAAAATTATAACTTTTATTGTAATTAATAAAAATAATTTTTCTCCACTTTAAATTTGTCTTTTCTCTTCTTTGTTGAATGATGAGGATGGAGATGAAGAGCAATTTGAAGGTTTGCATTTCTTTTCTCTTTTATTTCTTTTTAGTAATTTCTTTATTATTGCTTATTAGTTAGATTTACATTCATGCTGGTAGTATAGATTTATTTTCTTGTCTTTTTATTTCTTTTTGCACTTTATTTTGTAGAGTAGATTTATTTTCTTGCATCTAATTTTTGTAATTTATTTTGTAGTTTAGATTTTAATTATTTGTAGTTAGATTTATTTCTTGTTCATAGTTTAGATTTTTATTTTCTTTTTAATTTTGTAATTAGTTCTTTTTCTTCTTGTTTTTCTTAAGATGTGAAATTAATTCTTGTAGGAATCTTAGAATTATATGATGCTACTCTAATTTCCTTTATATTTTACAAATTATTCTCTTGCACTTAAAATATTCATGTTTAGGATAATCAACTAGAAAACTAATCGGTAGAAGAAGAATTTGATAATCTATGCTTATCTTAAATGGTTTGATATGTTATGCTTATGAATTCTAGGATTACTATCTTGTTGTTATTTTTATCATGAATAGTAATTTTAACTTAGATGATAATTTGATAGGTTATACTTTCCTTAAATGGTTTGATAGTCTATGCTTAATAAATCTAAGTTAAAATATGATAAAAAGAGAATAGTTTGTATTTTGTAATTGAGATTAGTTAGTGGATTAAATTCTAGATTTCTCATATCTTAATTGAAACCTCCATCTTGACTTTCTTGAATTTTCTTTTCATTCTTGATTTTATTTCTTGATTTTATTCATTCTTCTTTCTTGCCTTATGATTTCATTTATTCTTTGATTCTTAATTCTTTTCTCTAAAATTCAATTTATTGTCTCTTGCATATATTCACAACAATCACTCATCACAATCACACTTATTCTTTAATCCTATTTTATCACGCACACAACATAAGAACCTATTCTAATAATCTCTTAAAATCACCTTCCTCGTGGGATCGATAACTTTTTATACTATAACTTGATCAATTGTGCACTTGTAATTTTGGTACATAATTATATCGCATCAGTCTATTCAGAAATGGGTAGATCTAGAAAGGCTTTTCTTAGCCAGGTTCTTTGAGGATGATTCGGAAGTCTCTATCCCGACCCTTCTCGCCACTAAGTAGACGAAGGGAGAATCCATATAGACCTTTGTGGAGAGGTTCTAAAGTATGGCCCTACGATGCCCATCAGGTATGACACAATCTACTTTGGTGGAAACTTGCAAACACAATTTGCAGACTCATCTCCTAGCTCAAATGGGAGTAGTAAAATGTCGCTCATGGAAGCAATTGGTCTCACAATGAGAGCAGGAAGAAGAGATCATTGCCCGAGTCAGAGCTGAAGAAGCTAACAAGTCAAAGCCGCAAGCGCAACATAACCAAGGCAATGCTCCTAGATCCAAGGGAAAGGAGACTCTAGCTGCCAATACCAACACCCGAGTACTTACAAAGCAGGGCAAGGCATCAAATCAAAAGAGGGCACCCAAATAGTACTCTTTCAAGGAGAAACATGTGAACACCCTATTCCAGCTACTTCGAAAGAACAACAACTGAAACTTCCTTAAGTGAAGAAACCTGATGAAGTAGGGAAAGTAGATGATCCTAACTACTGTCGCTATCATAGAATGCTAGGACATCCAACGAGGAGATATTATATCTTCAAGGATATTCTGCAACACCTGGTTGATGCTAATGTACTCAAGCTAAAACCAGAAAAGAAGACTGTGTCCACCAATATGATATCGATCCAGTTTGGATATTTTCCACTTATAGCAGTAGTGGATGGTGTTATCCCTATCCCTAAGAGAGAAATACACATGAAGAATGCTGACCCGTATGGTCAGAAGGATAAAGGTTTGGTACCCCTCACTACTCCAAAAGGAGAAATTATGTGGGTCCATCCTGACTTAATTAAAGACCAGCAGTGGACAAGTGCATCAACGAAGAAGAAGAGAGGCAAAACAAAGTCATCCAATATGATTAGCCCCTCTATAAATAAGGATGACGATCATCTCAAACCTCTTATGGACTCAGAAAAAGAGAGAATTGTCCTTGCAGTAGATCAAAGAGATAACCCTGGCACCCGATCAGGAAAAACATATTTGAAAAACTATAGCCAAGATGCTCAAGGAGCAAAAGAACAAATCTAGGAGGCTGGGTGTTCTGCTCCTAAGAAGACAATCAATAAGGGAAACAAAAAGAGCTTCACTTCAGCCAGAACCTTCTTCAACAGGAGACTGAAGGATCGAACACTCCCTTATGATTCAACGTCTTGACGTAATTGGCTAACATCCCTACGAGGATCACCTTGTACGAGCTCCTGTGGTTATCTAAGACCACAAGAGAGACTCTAATTGAAGCTTTAATAGACATGGAGAGCTTTATTACTCAAGTTGCTCCAGTTCCAGAAGCTTCTAAGGGACAATCTTGTGTACAATGTCTACAAGCCGCAAGAAGTCTGCCATGCATATCATTCACCCAGGAAGACATGCAGATTAAACACAAGCATGATAGACCTCTATATTATACGTGGTATATTGGCTCTTCTGAGATCAGCCATGTACAAGTTGATCCGATCTCGGCACTCAGTATCATGCCATATCAGGTCATGCAAGTTCTAGGGATTACTCTGCACCGGTTGAACTCCACTCAGACGACCATCTTCGGCTTCAACGCCAACAGTACATAACCCTTGGGTAAAATCAATCTCAGGTGCCAAATCGGAGATCTCAAGTCCGAAGTGACTTGTTACATCATAGATGCGGACATGTCTTACAATTTGTTGTTAGGATGACCTTGGATTCATGCAAATCGCATTATCCTATCTACTCTTCATCAGGTCATGAAATATGTTGACGAGGAGGAAGAAGTTAGAACTCTGATTGCTGAGAAGCAACCCTTTAGAGGAGTGAAAAACTTTCACACTGACTCGGTCTTCTATTTAGATTCACAAGAGCTTGAGCAATCAAATGAGGCTGCTGACAGTGGCAATGAAGCTGACATCGAGCCCAATCCTGAGGAAGATTATTCAAGGGAGTTGAATTTTGATGTAATGGGTCAGAATGAAGATAATAACAATGTACCGAGTGAAGGCGAGTGGTACATTAATGAAGATTTCAATTTGGCGTACTTGCCTGATGTGTCCTCTGAATATGAACAAATAGAGATTGATACAGATGTGGGTACTAATTCATGGCGCACATTGTACACCAAAGAATCACTCACTTTGCCTCTAAAGTCATCTTTCGCCACATTCAAATAGATGGAGGATGTATAGAAGGTTTTCTTTATAGTCTCGTCCAAAAGGAAAGGGCAAAAGCCGATCTATATTGGTAAGGTCAAACCTGAATTACTCAAGCGAGAGAGTTCAGAGGAAGACCAGGGAGTCCCCCAATTCCATTATTATGAACCTAAATCCATCAAATTGATGAAAATGATGGGTTATGACTTTGATAAACATGAAGGTTTAAATTTTGGGACAGGAAGACGAGCGTTGATTCGGCTTTTTACCCAGAAGGAAAACCTCCTGATTATTATCATAAAACTAAAAGAGGGTTAGGTTATGTCTCAACTCCTCCTCTTTTAGAAGATGAGATCGGCAACTGCTTGTGTCAAGATCATTCATATGGAACATCCTCATAGGAATCCGATGTAAGTGTCGGAGCAATATTTAAAAGCATGTCTGTGAACATGGCTTCAGTTAGTCATCCGGTCAAAGATACAGAGGATGACCAAGAAATAATTGAATCAACTAATGATACTTGGATCAAACGCCTTAACATCTTGTGGGATATGCGTTTCATAGCACGAACCGCCCACCGAAGATAAGGTGATCCAGGTCAACATGGGGGATGAGTCTGATCCTAAGCCAATCTTCATAAGCGAGAGCTTATCACCACCCGAGAAAGAAGACCTCATATCTCTTATCAGAGAATATATAGATGTCTTCGCTTGGAATTATGAAGACATGTCTGGTCTTGATCCTAAAGTTGTCATGCAACGTCTTAACATTGATCCGGATGTGAAACCCATCAAACAACAACAACGTCGGTTCCGTCCAGAGATCATGGAAGCAATTGAGTTGGAAGTCAAAAAGCTTATTGACTCAGGCTTTATCAGAGAGGAACAACATCCCGACTGGGTTGCTAATATTGTTCTCGTGCCCAAGAAAAATGGCAAAGTTCGAATTTGCATCGACTTTTATGACCTAAATGATGCATGTCTAAAAGACGAATTTTCACTCCCCATCACATATGTCATGATCAACAATACTTGTGGGTATGAGAGGATGTCTTTTATGGATGAGTATTCAGGTTATAACTAGATTAAAATACACCCTGAAGATGAAAAACATACTGCTTTCAGAACACCCATGGGGGTGTATTATTATACGATAATGCCCTTCGGATTAAAGAATGTTGGTGCAACCTATTAGCGTGCCATAAATACAATCTTTCATGAACATCTACGCAATAAGATAGAATGTTATGTGGATGATATTATAGTAAAAAGACAAAATAGAGGCGATCATCTTGCAGATCCGAAGACGATGTTCGACATCATGCGAGCACATCAACTGAAGATGAATCCAACCAAATCGTTCCTGGGAGTCTCTAGTGGTAAATTCCTAGGATTCATAGTCACATCCAAGAGAATTTCTCTCGACCTAGAAAAGGTTCGTGCTATCCTAAAAATGCCGCCTCCAAGAAATATCAAAGATCTCAGAGGCTTGCAAGGCAGATTGGCGTACATCCTGAGATTCATATCAAACCTCTCAGGATGCTGTCAGCCCTTCACCAAGCTGATGAAGAAAGGAGTTTCATTCATTTGGGATGGAGATTGCCAAAAGCTATTCGAGGAGATTAAAAGATACCTTACTCAACTACCTGTTCTTGTGGCCCCAATATCAGGGAAACATTTCCTATTGTATGTGAGGGCCATGGATCATTCCCTCAGAGCGTTATTAGCTCAGAATAATGGCCAAGGATTTACTAGATATCTGAATCGTCCAAATTTTATGAAGATTTACCAGATGAAGTTGTCGAAGCTTGTGCAACTCAAGAAGTTATACAAGTATGCAAATTGTTCTTTGATAGTGCATCTAGAAATAGAGGAATCATTGCTGGTGTGTGGGTGGTACTTGTATCCCCAGGCGGTCATGTAATCCCAAGAGGATTCTCTCTAATCGAGCCATGCACCAACAATGTAGCAGAGTACAATATTTTGCTACTATGGATATAGTTAGCCGAAGAGCTTAACATTCGACACCTCGAGGCTTACGGTGATTCTCTTCTTATTGTGAATCAAGTCCGAGGAGAATATGAAGTACGTAATAAGGACTTAGTCCCATATCACTTCGTTGTGCTAGAGTTAGCTCAGAAGTTTGAAGGCTTCTTCATTGAATACATCCCACGAGCCCAGAATACATATGCGGATGCTTTAGCCTCGTTGGCAACTTCTCTAGTATTACCACCAAAAGAAGAGATGATGATATTCGTCATGGGCCGTGACTTATACCACCCGAAGCTTCCCTTAGAACATTGCTCAAATGAGACTATAGCGGAGGTCGTGTGTGCAACTTCAATTGAACTGGAACCAAGAGATTGGCGATTCCCATATATTGACTATGTCTTGTACGGGATACTACCCGATGATGCTAAAGAAGTAGCCGCTATTAAACGAAAGGCTCTTCGATTCTATTATGATGCGATCTCTCAAGCCTTGTACCATAAATCACATGATGGAGTCTTACTTCGTTGCCTCTCTAGAAGAGAAGCATAGGAGGCTCTTAAAGAAGCTCATGATGGAATGTGTGGGGCTCATCAACCTAGAGCTAAGTTAGGAGACCGTCTCCGACGAATTAGCTACTATTGGCCAAAGATGTTTTTAGATACCGTCGACTACGCTAAACGTTATCACGTATGTCAAATCCACGATGACTTCATTCATTAGGCACCAGGAAACCTACACCTAACATCAGCATCTTGGCCATTTGAGATGTGGAGAATAGATATTATTGGACCCATCACTCCGCCAACGGACAAAGGATATCGGTTCATCTTGGCAGTGACCGATTACTTTTCCAAGTGGGCGGAGGAAATTTTGTTGAAAGAAGTTAAAACTTCAAATGTGATCAAGTTCATCAAACATTACATTATCTATCGTTTTGGTGTACCGAGACGAATAGTATATGACAATGGAACTCAGTTCGTCAGTCATGGTTTTTAAAGATTCTGCGATAAGTTCAGGATCCAAAGTGTCGCATCGATGACATACTATCCGCCAGCCAATAGCATTGCAGAAGCATTCAACAAGACTATTGTGAAGCTTCTAAAGAAGTTTGTCACCAAGAGCCATCGCGATTGGGATGAAAAACTTAGCGAATATTTGTGGACCTACCGCACTGTTTAGTGGAAAATTTGTAGTAAGTAAAATAAAAGAAATTTGATTTGTATTCTCTCAATCTTAATTACAATTCAAATTCCGATTACAAAAGAGAGGAGAATGATCTGGATTCTCCCCTTTGTTTAATTTTGGTTTCTTCATGGTGGCGATGAGATGCCTCCCTCGAATGCTTGCGTCGAGTTTTCTTCTCGTTGACGATCCGAACGTCTTGTTTCACTAGAACGTGGTCTTCTCCTCACGATTTGATATTGTGGAGAACTTGCAAAGCAAGTTTTAGAACTCTGGGCAAGTTGATAACTCTGAACGAGTTTGAAAATCTATGAAAGAGTTGATTTAACCGAAATTGGTTTATAGCCAAGGGTGAAAGTTCTCTGTTGTCGAACGTCACTGAAGGATGAACGTCGATCTCCCCCTCGCTGCCAAGCCGAAGATCTCCTCTTTGCTGCCAAGTCCAAGATCCAAAAACCTAGCCGAAGAGAAGCCCTCAACTCAGTTGAGTTTACTTATTTTTTATAGGGGATTAAGGGGGTGTAACCGCCCCTTAAATCACTCCTAAGTGGGGTGTAACCGCCCCCAAATCGTGGGAAATCATTTTGGAACCGTTCAGGTCATGTTGAATGAGTCAAACAATGCCCAAGCTGGCGTTCAGGATCCTAACTCCGCATTTTAGACTAGAGACGTTGAGTTGGGCACCCGCTAGATGTTGAAAAACGCGAGCGTCGCCCGCTGGATGTTGAAAAACACGAGGGTCACCTGCTAGATGTTGAAAAACGTGAGGATCACACACTAGATGTTGAAAAACTTGAGGGTCGTCCGTGTTTTGTTTGCTGAGGGTTGGAAACACGGGGGTCGCCTGCGTTTCAAGAACTAAAACGTGAAGGTGAATTCCGCGTTTTAGAAGGAGATAATGACTTATAACTTTTTCTGTAGAGCATTGTAAAGACCATTATTAAGTGATCTTTGCCTTGGCTGTGAAAGTCGTCAGATTGTAACTTTCATCATCGGTGTTTAATGGGGGATCAGCTATCTATTATGATTTTTAGACAACCTACACGCACAACAGTGAAGACCCCTACAAAAGCCACCCCATTCTCTTTGGTATATGGCTGTGAAGCCGTATTACCGTTGTAAATCTAGATCCTGTCTCAGAGAGTCGCCCTTGCGACCGAGATGACGGATGAAGAGAAGCATCAATTGCGTCTTCAAGAACTTGAAGTATTGGACGATATGCAACTTCAAACTCAACAACGGATTGAGTTGTATCAAGCTTGAATTTCCAAAGCCTACAACAAGAAGGTCAAAGAGCGTATCTTCAAGAAAGGTGATTTGGTCCTACCTGTCAGATGACCTATGGTCATGACGCATAAGACCAAAGGGAAATTCAATCCTAAGTGGGAATGACCATTTGTAATAGAATCAGTTTATTCGAATGAGGCATATTGTCTCATCAACCAGAAAGGTAACAGGCTTATGATGCCTATTAATGGGAAATTTCTCAAGAAATATTATCTGTAGGCCATGAAGCCCCCTTTCTCCTAATCCTCAGCCAAGTCTGAAATAATGAATCAAGTTTCTCTAGGCTGGGGGTTGGTTATTCGCATTTCATTGAATAGAGAGTAACATATCATGTCAACTTCCCCGACAAGTCTAAGATGAGAAATCAATTGTATTTAGACTGGGGGTTGGTCATTTGGAATTCATTTCAATGGAGAGTAATAAACTGTTATAAACCTTCCCCAGCTTGTATATCGTTAAGTTAATATTATACCTCTGATGATTGAAATTTTCTAAAATTATTCTAAGTGATAATGAAGAGAATTTCTAATTCAACATGATGACTGTGGCATCTCAAGGGTCCAAACACAGCAAAGAAGAAGTAATGAAAAGTAGTAAATATCAGCAGTTCATCACAGGTAGATAATAAGTGTTTTGTGAAATAACATAAAGTTATTACAAAATCAAAAGTAAGTGCTGCTTGAGTCTAAAATATCATGTGTTTATAAGTGGAAAGTTGAAAGGTGAGCTTTAGTGCTGGATATGTGTCGCATGCTTCGCCAGCACTTCTTCTTCAACTTTCTTCCAGAGTTGATCATCAGTGAGTGCAGCAGCAGCAGTGGCTTCCTGTTGCAACACTTGAAGAGCCTACTTCTCTGCTTGTACGTCAGCATAAAGAGTGGCATCCCCAAGGTCAAACTCTTCTGGGGTTAACTCCCCTGCAACAAGCCTGGTCCTTGCATATCGGTCTTGCTTCTGCAGTCTCCAGATTAAGGCCTTCTTCTCCGATATACTCTGACATCGAGCTTTGTCATCAATCATCTTCTTCGTCTAAGCGACACCAATGGCCTACCACATCTTAGGCCTCAAGTCAGTGTGCCTTAGTTGTTCCAAAAAATGAACAGTGCTTGTGTAGCAGTAGATTATCTCTGCACAACGTAGGCACGACGATGATTGACGCGAGCGAGAGCATGTAAGCCGTCCATAATTAGAGCGTGGAACTCAGAGAAAGAACCGCAGCCATGCTCCACAATGGAGAAAGCTTGTTTCACCATGTTTTCGAAGCGTTTGAGCAGGAAAAGAGTAAATTTGGGGTTCAAATAATAAGACTCGGGAATCACCTTCTCATGATCTTCGTCGGGAATGATCATAGTGATGGGCTGGATCCGAGGAACATACCTTGAGTCGTATATGATGACATGCTCAATGGTAGTGACCTCATCTCGTGCTACAAAACAAGCAAAGTTGAAGTTAATAAAACTTCCTAAAAGTCTAAAAGACTAATTCAAACGCAGAGGTCTAGACCCGCGTTGACCTAATTCAAACATAGAGGTCTAGACCTACGTTGAATTAACTCGAACGCAGAGGTCTAAACCTGCATTCCATTTTTTAAACGCAGAGATTTAAACCTACGTTATATTTTCCAAATGCAGTAAATTAAACTCGCGTTTTAGTTATTGACCCTCCATCTCACAAATCAACACGGAAACCCACCTCCGTGTTACGAGTTAAGAAGATGAATAGTCTTCATCATCATCAAGCCAGAACCCACTTAGGGTTTTGAAAAAACTCGTCAAAACAAGTAGACAGTAACATTGCTTACCTCGGTGACCAGACGTTGACGATGATGCAGATGTTGAACTAGACGGCGACACATCGTGAGTCACCTCCTCATTCTCCCCCAGATGAGAACTTCTTAAGGCCATTGTCGCTGACGATTGAGGACGTTCAAAAAAGCATTAAGGAAAATTTGGAATTAACGAGGAGAAACTCGTTCAAGGATTTAAGGCAAAATTATAAGCGTTAAAGACCTTTGATAAGATCGATCAGGTCTATTTATATACAAACACTGCAGGTGGCATGGAGTTCTGATACTCCCACCCAGACGCGGTCTCCTCATTATCATGATAGTCGTTTAGCCTTCTGATAAGACGCAGGATTAGATCCAGCATTTAAAAAACAAAAAAGAGACTAAAACGCAATGATTTTAAAGTCGCGTTCAAACTCCGAATGTTGGGCCCAGACCCGCATTGCCAGGATTCAACGTAGAGCTTAGCGTTGCGTTTCAAACCCTAAAAGCAGAGACTACATTTGCATTCTAGTTTTCCTGAATGTAAGGTTAACCTTTGCATTTTCCAACATGAAATTTATTTTCTAAGGTCATGTATCATGAAACCTGTTAATAGAGAGCTGTTAAAACCTCTGTACATCCTCAGCAGAATTTAAGCTAATTTAGCTGGCAAAACTCCCTACTGCCATCAAGTTAACATTACACCTATGACGACCATCATCCCCACAGAGTTTGGATTCAGTTTGCATCACCCCTCGATGTGGCAACAATTCTTTCGTCAAAATCAGTTTATCGACTCTCATCAACAGAGCGATAAACCCCCAAAATGGCTCAAATTACAATTAATTTATCAACTCCCTTCAACAGAGTGATAAATTTCCCAAATCTTGTTCAAGTCACAAGTACCAAAATTCACCGCTTCTGATGATAAGCTCATTTAGCAATTCATTCCAGTGAGACGCTAATTCCCAAAATCTCGTTTAAGTCACAAGTACACAAATTCTTATCATGTTAATATTATACCTCTGACAATCTACTTATCAACTCTCTCCAATAGAGAGATAAGTCCTCAAACTTGCCCCGATCGTAATAAATTCCTATCATGTTAATATCACACCTCTGATAATCCTCTTATCGACTCTCTTCAATAGAACGATAGGTCCTTAAAGTTGCTCCATGACAACAAATTCTTGTCACGTTAATATCACACCTCTGACAATCAAAATCACTTATCAATCCTCTTCAATAAGATGATAAGTCCACAAATTGCTGTTATGTTAACAATATACCTCTAACAACTAAAACCTCCTTTCAACTTGTTATTCTTTTGCATATGAATAACAAGTGTTCATAAAACTCCCAGCGGATTAAACTTTTCTAGAGTTATCCTAAGTGGTGATAAATAAAAAAAAGCATGCCACGTTAATATTACACCTCTGGCGCTTATAAGTTTCTTTTAGTGTTTCAAGTAAAAATGCAACACAGAAAGAAACAAGTGTGTTAATTCTTTTCGAGAGAATGACAATCATTCAACACAACTTCAAGGGTTTGATGATTCTTAAACATAATATTAAGCCTGGGAGCTAATGATATCTCCAACAGATTGAAATTTTTTAGAATTTTCTTAAACGATAATAAGTAAAAGTGTTAAATCTCGCTTTATGTGGGAAATTATGCTAAGTTAAAATCACACCTCTGGCATTTTTAATTATATTTTTCATTGTTTCAAGTCAGAATATGACACATAAATGAAACAGTGAAAAGCTAAAATAGTATCACTTTTATTCAAAATCAAAAGGAAGTGATACAATATAGTATTGTTCTTGTCAGAAGAATAATAAAATAAAATTAAAATTCAAAGCTCCATCGAGTGATAGATGCGAGCTGGGACTTGATATCGGAAAGCTTCTCCTCGTGGGCAGTCCGCACCGTCTCTTCAACTCTTCTCCAGAGCTCATCTTCCTTGGGCACCGCAGCAGCAACTTCTTTCTTAGCCTCTTCAAGAGCCCGGACTTCTTTATGATAAGTCAAAAGAGTTTCTGTAGCTTGGACGCTGAGTGTGGTCATGATATCTTCATCTCGATCAAATTCAGCCTTCTGCCGGACTAATTCTGTTTGTAAGCGAATAATAGCCTCTTCAGTTTGCCTGATCTTTGAGCGAGCAGCCTCTAAAGCAGTTGTTGAAATATTCAACTCCTCTTACTTTTGAACACTTTGCTTCTGTAAATCTACGACTTGGAGTTCTTTTTCAACTAAGCTACACTGAATTATTTCATACCGATTTGCCTCTTCATTCCGGATATTAGCGAAAATCGATGTAATTTGAGCCTTGATATCCACGCGCCCCAAATCCTCTAAAGCTTTTAATTTCTCCTCTAGGCGATCGACGGCCTCTGAGCAACGTTCAATACATTGAATATCACCCAAGTATTTGATGCCATTCAGACTATGTGTTAGAAGAGGCCTGTAAGACTTAAAGGTGCCCCGACCGGCAGCGATGATCTCAACCACCTTTTTCATCATACCTTGTAAATGGCCAAGAGAGATTTTGAGCAGATCGGGAGCATCTACCAGGCTTAAAGAAGCAATGGGAGATAGCACCAAGGTCCTCAAAGTCGTAGAGCCAAGTAGGAAGTGAGCGGGTGATTTCAGTGTGGCGGTCGGAGACTGAATGTTGATGTCTAACTGCAAAGGACTCGATGTAAGAGCCATAAGTTTTGTTGTCTGAGACGAACTTGGGGCATTTATAGTCACCATCAGAGTGAGAGAAATTGTCAATGGAAGTGGAGAAGTCGTCTCCACTGGTGCAGGAGATGGCTGCGCTGGAGGAGGAGTAGTTGTTGGTATAGGTGGCAACTGTTTTGGTGGCGAAGTTATGATTGTGGCCTCCTTAGTCATGGGAGCTGGCGACCCTACATAATAATAGTAAAAAAAATAACATATATTGTTAGAATACAAAAGATAACTTCTGGGGAAGTCTAAAATGAACCACACTTACCTCGGGGAGAGATAGGGATGTAAGTGGATGCTTTATCTGAAGTAGCCCTCGGCGTATCATCAAAGTCAACACATTAATCCAAAGAGTCTTCTTCACTATCATCACCATCATTGTGACCATCATCATATATGTCATCATTGTCATCATGTGGAGAGCTCTTATAGTTTACTTGCTCTTCATCATCTGTAGTGGAAGCTCCCGGCGAGTTCACAACAGTATTCGACTTACGAACAAGTCCTGTCATTGGGCTGAGCCTCATATCCCCTATGGGTGGCATTAATGCTAAACTGGAGGGAGATTGAGTCCCACTGAACTTTTCAGATTTGGCCACTATAGGTTCATCTATAGGAGGCCTAGCCTCTTCAGCTTGGGTGGTGGCAGGCTCGACTCTTTCCGGCATCGCCTTTGTAATTAGAGGAGCGGCACCTGAAGCTTGACCCGGGGTTGTTGAAGTAGCAGGATCCATTGTGGGAAGAGATTATGCATCCTCAGTAAGCAATTCATCACTACCCTCTTCTTCATTTGATGGATGATAGGAAGAGGCGGTACCTGACAAAACTGGGTCAACTGAATGAAGTCCGGTTTGATGAGAGAGGCCCCTAACAGACGACTCTCACTCCTCCTCCTCCTCTAGATGTGCTGATTTAAAAGCATCTTGCATGAGTTTTGCTCCTTATGGACCTTTAGAAGAAGGGGATTCAATCGATAACTTACGGCGAGTCCGCCTCTCATACTGGCCCATCTCTTTTGTCGTAAGAGCTCATTTTCCAGCCGCCTTCTTGCTCCAAGTAGTAACCATGGGAGACTCCATCGTGGAGACTGCATGTGTTTCATCTTCATCTTCTGCAATAGTTTTTGGCTCAAGTGATAAGTACTCGTCAATTTCTCTTAGACGAGGCACCTTAGAGCCCATTTTCGAATCATAAATCTTTCGAATCGCCTTCAGGCAGGAAGTGTAAATTTTGTATTCGGGGATTTGTGAAGCGGCCTGGTACCAGTTACAAAAGCCCATGGAAGTATATGTGTTGGGTGTTTTGTAGGGCAATCTGAATGTAGCCTCGGTACAACCCATAATGGAATAGTACCAAGCCCTCGCTCCCTCATATACATTGCCAAAGAATGCAAGTCTAGGGTTGGGATTGTCGATATATATTTAATCATACCCAAATTGTCATGAAAATTGGTATGGGTGGTAAGGCTTGATGAAACACTTCCTCCCCCGTCGAAAGACGAGATAACCTGGACGTATATTGATAAGACACTAAAAAGCACCCTCGTTAAGAGTGGTAATTGAATTGTGTCCTTTTGTGTCTTGGTACATTTGCCCATACACACCTCCTTCAAAGTTAGGAAAACAGAGAGCTATAGTATAGCTAATATCCCTAGTCAATATCTGCCAAAATTTCACTTGGTACCAGCCAACCCATCGAGCGATTTCGAGCTGGACAAGAGGTGCTGAAGAGTCACTTAATGTAGGTGTTGTCATCAAGGTAGGGCAATGCAAAACAAACCATGAAACCAAATAAATATATAGCATGGGTACTCTTGGGATGGGAGTCTGGATAATTTTTCTTCTGTCCGAGTCCATTTCCTTGACCAAGATGAATTCGGAGGCTAATTCTCGAAGGCCACTATGTAGATAGCACACCATGGCCGTGAGAGGATTCAGAGGCCGTTCGTGAGCTAATAGGACAGCTGGATACATCACTTCAGGTGCAATAGCATCCATTAGTCTGGTGGGCACCACACAGCGCTTCAGCCATAGCGTGAGGAAGCCGGCAAATAGAGCCATGTCAGAAATTAGAGTCTCTGATTAATAGTGGAAACTTTCAAATTCAGTAAGCAAGGGGGAAATGTCCTCCTGAGCTTCATTGACATAATGGGTTGTAGTAGCACGATGCGAGCATTGATTTCATCGAGAGTACTAACAGCCATGCGGGTTACTTCCATATTCTTTTGATGCAAGTTCTGGAAAAGGTAGTTAGCCAAGGAACCCTGCTCGACGCCATTCCTACGCATTCCAGTGATCTTGTGCATATATGTGGAAATGGCATATTAACTCCTAGTAAGTCTCACAAATCTCAGGAGCGGCCTTTCTTAAAATCCTTAGCTCCTCGGCCCCTGGTATGAATTCCTCATAAGGTAATTCCCCAAATGATAACCCCGAAATTTTGAACATCTCATGGAGAGCAAAGTCTAACTCTCCACTGGTATGAAAAATATGCTGGTGTCTGGGTTGTAGAACTCCAACATCGCAAAGAGAGCACTGTAATTAGGAGAAATCCCATATTGGCTGGCTAATATCGGGGTCCTTAGGCTAGAAACTTTGAGTGGCTCTTTCAGTTCATCCAAGACAAAGTCGATCATCCAGGCCCACCAGCCAGTTTTGTTAGAGTGCACCCACGTCGGAGCCCTAAAATCTTTTGTAGGGAATTCGCCCCCCACTGATATAAATTTCCGGATAAATGTGTTTTCTAGTTTTGCAGTTTCGCCAACTGGATGATCTTTCTTTACCGAACCAGGCCTCAAAACTACTATCTATTGATTGAAACCAGCTAAATGAACACAGTGATGGGTAAGGTATCCAATAGCAACTCCGCCCTGCTCCGGGACAAGTTCCCAATCCATGAACCTTGGGACAGAAGCACACTGGTAATAAGAGAGCAGGAACATCCGTTCCATGTTCGGTAGAAAAAGGAAGCGACTATTGATGTTGCGCAGCCACTTGTAATTTCCATCATACATTTGTGTAGCATCCATGTTGACATAATCTCCAAATAAGAACACATGCTTCTTTAAAGCTTTGCATTCTGCTATCTCAAATTTCGCATCCGTAATGAGAGTCCTGAGGATCCCAGGGAGGGCTTGAGTGATAATTTATGTTCATTCCTTATTTTGGTCTCTGAATACAGGAAGTGTCAAGCAAGAGTTGAAGGGTACATTTACATCCGCGTCGCCTCCATAACCAAAGTTGTGATGGAATGAAAGAGGTTTGATAGAGTAGCGCACTGCACATAAAGAGATAATCGTCAGCATTTAAAACATTACAAAAGTCAAAAAGTATAAAAAGACTTGGTTAAAATCAGGGAATAACCATGCATTTCACATGACAAATACAAGAGTTAGACCCGCGTTCCAAATTCAAGAACACAGGGTCGAAACCCAGCGTATCAAATTCAGAATGCAGGGTCAAACCCAGTGTGTCAAATCTAGAATGCAAGAATCGATCATGTGTTTCAAATCAAAGAACGCATGAGTTTTACCCTCTGTGTTCTGATGGCTAAACACGAGCTTTCACTCTGCGTTGATGGTTCAAAACTTATCGAAACAAGTTGTTGGGGTCTCCAACTTACCACTGATTAGAGGATCCAACGGTAGCGGCATAGACGCTTGAGCACCGCTGGCGATCTCAGCCGTCGACGCACCCTAAACCGATGTAGGGTTCTGAGATTTAGAAGCGGTTTTCTACTTGGGAGCCATTTCAATTTCGTTGGAAAAGATGAGCAAGTTTGCCGGCGAAGTGGGAACAAAGATCTTCGTTGGATTCACCGGAGAAGATAAACATGATTCCTATTGAGTTCGCTGAAGAAAACAAATAAGTTGAATGACTTTTGATTTGACCTTTGGCAGTCTATTTATAGACAGCTGGAGCTGTCAAATCGGAGAAGGATTTTAGGCGAAAATCTCACCCGTTGTGAGTCGGTTAGACTACCAAACGCAGGGTTAAATCCTATGTTTCAGCCTTCAAACATTAGGTTTAATCCCGCGTTTCAACTTTCCAAACGCAAGGTGTAACCCTGCATTTTAGCCTCCAAATGTCAGGTTTTAATCCTGCGTTTTAGTTTTCTGAATATAAGGTGTAACCCTGCGTTTCAAGTTTCAAACACAAAGGACCAATGCCGCATTTCAGCTTTTAAATTAACCCTCACGATGAGCTGCCACTGCCATTAGGATTGTTGTATAGAAAATCTAGTAATGGCTATCAAGGTGATGAAAGCCGAGAAGAAACTAATTTATAGCAAGAAGCTATATAGCCTCTTGGATGAGTACAGATAGGTTGTAATTGATATCACTAACACTATCGAGCTCGATCATTCGCGCAACTCGTCCTTTCAAATGGCTTAACATTCCAACCAAAATTAACAATGATATTGTTGAAATCATTACCCTAGCTGAGCTGATCAAGAAAGGAGACAAAGTGGGCTCCTCTAAGGCTGCCCTCCTTGCCAAATTTGGGATAAGGTCCTTCTCATATGGGTTTATGGTTTTCTCTGTCCATGACAATGGATATGTCTTCAGCCCAGAGGTGCTCAACCTTACTGAAGATGACCTCGTTAACAAGTTTACAGCTGGTGTTTCTATGGTTGCTTCGTTGTCCTTGGCCCTTTCTTATCCAACTCTTGCAGCTGCGCCTTAGGTGTTCATCAATACATATAAGGCTCATTTTAGTCAAATTTAGGTTGCGCCTTGGGTGCTCATCAATACCTACAAGAATCTTTTTGCTGGTGTTGTTGACACTGAATACACCTTCATACAAGTTGAAGGAGTATCTCAAGGATCCAAGCAAATTCGTTGTTGCTATCGCCCTTATTGCATTGGTTGAGAATGATGTTCTTCTTGCTGCTAAAGAAGAGGAAAAAGTCGATCCTACTAATGGATCTAACGATGATGACTTAGGCTTTAGTTTGTTTGACTAAGTTCATTATCACCAAGACACAAAAGTTATCTTATTTGGTTTAAGGAGATCAGAACTATCTTAACTACTTCTACGCACTTGCCGGGAGTGTGAGTTTAATCTTTACCAAGGAGATCTCAAGGAAGTTAACTGAATACAAGAAGCAGAACTACAACATACAATAAATTTCCACAACTAAGTTCACGATGTCTTCAAAATAGATATAGTGAACCATTATTCAACAACAGATCTCAGACCAATTTGGGGATCTAAAGTATTCCGAAAATTCGTTCCAGTCAACCACGAACTTTTGAAAACTTTAGAGGCGGTTCTGTAGGCTGTCTACAAATTACTGTAGATAGTTGATCCCTATCAAACACCAATGATGGAAGTTACAATTTAATGACTTCCGTGTCAATAACACGACAATGAAGATTACAATCAAATAACTTTTACATCAACAAATGAATGTTACAATTAAAAGATTTTCATGTAGATCGAGAAAAGTTACAATTCGATGACCTTCATGGTAATCGATGAAAGCTCCGATTCAACAGTCTTCATAATCAACAACGAGAGTTATAATCTAACGACTCCCGCATTTCAAGGAGGTAAAGAAAAAATTACAAAATGATAATTTTTGTAACGCTTTGATAAAAAAGATCACAAGTCAACGATCTCTTCAGTCCAAGATGCAGAACCCATCTCTGCACTCCAGAAATGAAATGCAAGTGGCCTCGTTACATAGTCAAAGCAACGCAACCATTGCGTAATCTAGCTGCAAATGCAGCTTCCAACTACTGCCAATGCAACTTCCAACTGCTACCAACACAGCTTCCAAAAGCTGCTAACGCAGGTTCCATCAGCTGCCAAACACAGCTTCTAAATGCTGCCAACGCAGCTTTCATCTGCTACCAAATGCAGCTTCCAAAAGATGCTAACACAGCTTTAAATGCTGCCAACATAGCTTCTATCTACTATCCAACGCAACTTCCATCTGCTATCCAACGCAGCTTCCATCTGCTGCCCAACGTAGCTTCCAAATGCTGCATTTAAACGTAGTATTCATGCCAGAACACAGAATCTATGGTTGACTCGTTCAAACACAAGCTGAACGGTTTTAAAACTATTTTTCACAATTCGAGGGGATCACTCCCCCACTTAGGAGAGATTTTAGGGGTTAGCTACACCCTTTAATCCCCTATAAATAACTAAAATGTTAGTTGAGTTCGGGACTTTTTGGATCTGGTAAGATCTTTTGGGACAGATCATAAAAGATCTTGAGATTGGCATTCATTTTTGAAGGCTTCTTCGGCAACAGAAACTCTTAAAGATTGGTATTTAGCTTATTAACCGAATTTTGGTTTAAATTAACTCTTTTACAGAGTTTCAAACTCACTCTGCGTTATTAAACTCGTTAAGAGTTCTGTTTAAACTTGCCACGCAAGTTCTCTACGACATCAAATCCAAAAGGATTCAACCGTGTTCCACGAGATGAAATGTCGGATCGTTAACGACAAGCAAACTTAACACGAGTTTCGAGGGAGGCATCTCGTCGACACGAAGAAGAACCTGGTTTTAAATAAAGGGAAGGATCCCCGTCGACCCTTCTTTCTTTTGTAAATTGGAAAACCGATCGAGAAGATTTGTAATTTTTTTCTAAGTCTGTTAGAAAGAAGTTGTATCGAGAGAATTATAATTCATTCTTTTCTAAGTCTGTTAGAGAGAATAATACAAATTCAATTCTCAATTATCTTCTTTTAATTTTCCCACCAAACATTGAGCTTGGGTAACGTAGCTCTAGCGCCGTTCTGCAGGGTAAGACCGATCAGACCCTTGCTCAGAACCTGCCATTTTTCTCAAAAAGGAAAAGAAAGCCCTATAGTGGGCGCCAAACTGTAGATGGTTTATATGATCACACAGTTAGTTAAATCAAGGATATGATTTGTTTGTTCAGTGTTGAAGAGGGGCCGCTTTCTTCTCTGACTTTATTCTAGTTCTTGAGTGGGTTATCTGAAGAATCTGCACAAGTAGAGATTCGTAAGAGGATGGGGTTTTGTTCCCCTGTTATACCTCCAACTATTAAATTAGCTGATGAACTTGAGTGAGAAAATAAGAACTGTGTGGTCTTGTTACTATGCAGTATTTGTGTTAACAGATCAGATTTGTGAACTATTTTTATGTTAGAATAATACATGTATTCATACTAAGGTGACAATGGTAAATTGGTCACTTAGGCCGATAGCAGTGAGGCGGTGGGGAAGTATGGGCTGGTGGCCATGTCAGCACTTACTTTACAGGTATCGGCCAACGAGTTGAGGGAAAGTTGTTTTGGCATTAAATGGGAGGATACTAGCAGCATGGTCAGGGCCCATGTGGTTTGATGAGTCATGAATGTTATCTGGGCTAGAGTCATGATGGCACCTGCCAAGCATTAAATACGATGTTGACACGTTGTCATAGAGGGAGAGGCTCGAGACGAAAATAGTCATTTAGCTTTGCCGAGAAGTAACGCTTTTCGAGTCAATTTTGCAAGGCGTCTGGCAAGTAGTCGAGTGGGCTCATGGCGAGTTGTCTTCAATAGAAGGGGGCGACAGGCACCACCTTTCGTGTCGACATACACCATCTTTTGTATCGACGCTGAGGGGTGTCGTCTTGTCAGATCAGCTGAGTTATCGGCCCCAAGTAGTTCTGACTGCCAAGTTTATTGGGGCATAGTGTGTAGAAATACACTTGTCAGCCACTTGGTATTGAATTATATTTCGGTGAAAATGAGAACACTATAACATATGGTATGCCATGAAACAAATAAGATCAATATAACTATAATTTTCTTTCAAATCAATTCTTCATTTTCTAACAACACAAATTTAGAAAATAAATTAACTATATTCGTGTGCAACGCACATGCTCTATACTAGTTATATATTAAAAAGGGATTCTAACAAAAAACACTGAATATTGAATGAGTCACTTTTACTGAAATACAACATGACTCAAAAAGATACAACATAAGAGATGGTCATGTACAACACATTATATATTTAATATACATTTCTTTTCTTAAAGTCCTTGTTGTTATACCAAAACTTTGAAATTTATGGTGAACGTTTTGAGTTATAATTTTATATTCTTATAACCCACCTTGGTTCGGCCCTTCTCCATATTGTATCATTTTTTTATAGAGACCGCTATGAGATTTTTCACTTTTGTGGGCTTGGCTTCTAGAATTGCTCTGTATTATGTATAGCAAGAATTTTCTTTCTATTTGAGCATAAGGCTGCTGAGGCCCATAACAAACATGGCACAGAACTTTAGATGCGCTAGATTGCTCTCTAGGATGTAATCACGCTTTAATGCATCATGCTAATGAAGGCAAAAGGCCAAACAAGCCTATGACCCATCACAGTATTCAAATACGTCTTCTCTTATAATAGACCCTTTTGGGGGGTTTCCCCTGAAAGTAGTGACTTGAATCTTTTTATAGGCCATTAGCTATGAGCTGATAGCCCATTTTACAAAACTAGTATGGTGCACATGCGATGCATGTGTAAATACTTTTATGTTTATATGTAGCCCTATAGTTTTTATTCTATTGATTAATTTTTTTTCTACTTGACATATATATGAAAGATGTCATAGATAATATATATATTATTTATGATATAAAATAGATGTTATAGGGTTATAAATAGCATCATAAAAACACTCATTTGGCATATAAAAAACCAGGATGTTGACAAAAAAGACCATAAAATAAATAAAGTAGCCGAGATTATTTATTTATATGTTCACTTAATGTAGCATAATCATATCTTCTTTAAGTTTGATATAAATAGACAGAAAGGAACACAATTTTAGCAGCATTCATCATTTTCAAAAGATGCATCTTTGTCAAACTATAGAGAGCCATAGGGAATCGGGCTGTAGCAAAGCAATTTGATCTATAATAGCTAGAGTCCATGACCTACAAACAAAAATGAATCGAGCATGATCAAACATCATAAACTTCTCGAGGATCAAACCTAACTATAAATGTTACATAAATGGGGAAATTATCTTTGAGATCAAAGATAGTCTGTTCCATTGTAAATAGCTAACAACTTTAATACACATCTTCGCTGCATATTAGAATGTCGTGTTAGATAATAATTGTTTGAAAGTTAATTTGTACAAAATGTGCATCATAGAATGAAAAAATAAAGAGTCATGATTTTGATGAGGTGATTTACCTTTGAGGCAATAATACTTCTGGATACACAATATTTTTCGCGTATGTTTTTGTTGTTCTTCTTGTTTGGTCAACTTTCACTAATACCTTAGTTGTTCTCATTGATATCTCCCTTAATAATGCAATATATAATTGACCATGTGAGAATACATGGTGTGGCAAATAAACTCCAACATAAGGTATTGTTTGTCCCTGCGCTTTGTTGATTGTTATTGCAAAACATAGTCAGATTGGAAATTGTTTTCTACGAAATTGGAATGGATAACCCTCATTTTCAGCTGTAGATAATGGTATTCTCAGAATCATGACATTTTAATCAGAATGTTGACCAATTATGATTTCACCATGGATGACATTATATTCATATCCTCTACAGATCATTCGTGTGCCATTGCACATTCCATTAGATGGATCAAGATTGCGTAACAGCATGATCGGATAATTTCTTTTAAGAATCAATTTGTGAGGCGGGAGTCCATTCGGCATTAAGGGGTTCAAGAACTCTTCTTGGTAATAATTATTTGTGTCATCTACTGCTTTATTAAAGCTAAAGAATGTTTTAGCTTCACCAGAAAATAATGCAATTAATTTTCATTAAGTCCATCGACAAACTCATTCCTTGTTGAAAGAATAGTACGTTGTGTCATGTATTCAGCAGATGATGAATTTGCTTGTAATGATGGAAATATAGCATCAATCAAATTTTGTTCAGAGTTTTCATCATTGTCATATTCTATTACCATTTCATGTGGACGAAGTATCAAATTCTCATCTATTGTGGGTTCCTCTCCATTCCCCATGCACAATAAGAACTCTCAAAATACTTGATCAGTTCTTACTCTCATATTAATAGTGAGAGATAATTTCTTCATTTTTCCCCAGAGATATGATTTTACAAGACTTTGCATTGACTGTTTCCGCTCTAGTGCCGCATGGAACAATTGGTAGAACTTGACGAAAATCACCTCCAAACGCGACTACTTTTCCACCAAAAAATCTTTTGTCACCCATTACATCCCTCAATGTTTTGTCAACCGTCTCAATTGCAAATCTTTTTGCCATAGGTGCTTTATCCCATATTATAAGTGATGCCAATCATATCAATTTTGATGTTCCATCCTGCTTTGATATATTGTATATTGTAGTATCATTAGCAGTAATTAGAATTTTGAATCGCAAATGTGTAGTTCGCCCTCCTAGCATTATTACGGCAGCCACTCCTAATGTCACTGTTGATAATGCTATCATCTTTCTTGATCTTAGATTTGCAAGCAATGCATGATAAAAGAAAAGTTTTACATGTTCCTCCTGGACCAACCACAAAAAATATTCTAGATTTTTTTGTTGACTCTATCTAATATGATATCAAAGGCTTGTTTTTGCCTCGGGTTTAACTTTGATTGAGCATGAAAATCTTCAAATGGAATGTCTATCTCCCTTTCATCAATAATTTCTCTTGGTAAAATCTGACATTGGTCAACACCATCATGTATCAGTAATGGTAGATCATAATCTGCAATATGTTTACTCATACTCTCAAGGAAGAGACTAATACTTTTTAATGTTCATGCAACACGAGCTGGTAGCATGTATTCATCTACTCCTCCCTTAAAATCTTCTGCCATCGCTTCAAAATGATCGTTCCATAATTTTCTTACATTTAATGGTTGGCAATAAACTAAAATAACGGCAAATAATCTTCGTAGTGCATAAGGCATTTGGAAGGCAGTGACCTCAACTAAACAATCAGAAACACTATCATCAGCTTCTAGTAATCCTCTTTTTTGTGCAACTTCCTTGAAGGACTTATATGCAATACCATCAACTGTTAAAAGATATTCCCAGGAAGTAGGGGCCCCTCACATGATTTAACAATAGACGTAAATAATATATCTCTCCTTCTGTTGGGTTTGCAGCGTTTATACGACCAATGATAAGTTTGTGCTTCTGATCAGACCAAATCTTTGCTTGGTTATTCCACACGTAGTGTTCAGGAAATTCGATGTATAGAAATTGCCTTACATTTTCAGTTGTTGTGCTTTTTGTGAAGAATTCAGTGAGCATAGTTTTTGATGATCTTTCTGAACCTATTACATCACGAAGATCTCGATGCTTCCAATAACAAATTGATTGCTTATCTGGAAGATGTAACTAAAGACTAATGACTAGAGGAGTAGTTTCATTCATCTTGAATTCATATATTCTCCAAAATGGTTCTTGCGCTGGCACCCACCGTCCATCTTGGAAATATTTTATTTCATCAAACTTATTTTGCTCTTCATTGTGTGCAAGGTAGATAGAGATCTTGTCGTGCCCTTTATATATATATATATATTTATATAAATATTTGATCGCTTTTACACTTGA
>BQKN01065474.1:392599-419743 GCA_022839385.1 Asparagus kiusianus
CTCATTATCTATTTTACTTTGAATAAAATATCTGTTGATAAAATATTATCTTAATTTGCAGATAATGAAGGATTAATGAATAAGAGCCTAAAAGAATTAGTTCTCTCCATTTTAAAATCTTTTTTTAGAATCCTAATATCAAGCTAAGATGAGGCCTACAAGGGTTAAGAGATCAAGAATAAATGAGGTCAATAAGTCAGATTTTGTTACGAATCAATCGATTAACCAATCGATTGAGTAATTGATTAGCTAATTGATTAGAACTTAACAGAATCAATTAATGCCTGAGATTTATTTCTTAGAGCTCATGACAAATCTAATAGTTTTTATTGATTGTTATAGGCTATAAATAGGGGTAGAGAGTGAGGGGTTTGGTGTGATTTTTTTTTTATAAAACCTCCATTTTAGAGAGGATAGTTACTCTTAATTGAGAAGACATTCTAAAAATTTGTGATGGGTTTGGTGTGAATTTTTTATTATAAAAACTCTCTTTTGGAGAGGATAATTACTCTAAATTGAGAAGACATTCTAAAAGTTATAAATTTTTTATTTACAATAAATAATTTTTTCTCCTTTTTAATTTTCTTTTCTTCTTCTTTCATGATAAAGATGAAGATTTGCCGTCATGAGGCCAACCCCTTGTAATGTAAGTTTTTATAATTTTTATAATTTTCTTATTTTAGAATTGCATATTTTAGGATTTTATTTCTTATTTTTATTTCATATTTGCTATGTTAGATTTATTTTATGCTTGTAGTATGATTTTTCTTCATGTTTTGTAGAGTAGATAATTTTCTTTCCCTTTTATGCTTTGGTTTTCTGTTTCTTTATTTTATTATTTGTAGTTTAGATTTACCTCTTATTCTTTTATGCTTACTAGTGAAGATTTTATTTTCTTATTTTTATATTATAAAATGAGTAACTAATTTTTGTAGGAAATCTAGGATCGTATGAAACTATTTTAATTTTTTATGGTTTATGGATTTTCTCTCTTTATGCTTAAAATGATCATGTTTAGGATAATCAACTAGAGAACTAATTGGTAGAAAAAGAGTTCAATAATATATAATTATCTTGAGTGGTGTGATAGGTTATACTTCTTAATTTCTAGGATTATTATTTAGTGACTTGTTCTTTTCATAAATAGGATTTTACTTAGATGATAATTTAATAGATTATGCTTTCTTGAAGTGCTCTGGTAATATATACTTAGTAAATCTAAAGTAAAATATGATAAAAAAGAGTAGTTCATAAATCCTAATTGAAATTAACTAGTGGATTTAATCCTAAATTCTTAACTTCTCTACTTATTTTTCCTCAATCTTTATCGATTTAATTTTTCTCTTTCTCTCTTTATTTTCCTACTCTTGATTTTGTTTTGTTAAATTTTCTCTTCTTCCTACATCCTTCTATTTTCTTATTTTCATTTCTTTTTATTTCTTATTAGTTTTCCTCTCTGTTTTTCTTTTATTTGTTTCCTCCTTCTCTCTTTCATCCCTCTTGTTTTAGCTTTTATTTGTGTGACAAATCTCTCTCTACATATCTACACTTTCACTCTCACTCCTTTTGTCCACACTTTTCTAGAACCAAATTTAGAATTTCTAAACACACACGTTCCTCATAGGTTCGACATCTATACTATATTATAACTTGATTATTATATACTTGCAACATTGCACTATTTTACCCCCATCACTAGCCCAAAATTTAGGTAAAACTAGCCTAGCCCATAGTAGGTCGGGCCAAACCCTGTAGGTATTGACATGGGCCTTGGGCGAGCTAGGTCAAAACTTAGACCTGCAAATAAGCGGCTAGGTCCGACCTAGAGGAGGTCTGTCCTAGTGCTGACCTGTCTTGTGCAAGGCTTGACTAGCCCACTAAAAGTTTATTTTATTTTTATTTTCTAATTAGCATGCTGCTAGCCCCATAGACCAAGCTACTGATAAGGCCTACTAGCAACAGTGCTAGCAAAGTTAAAGGTCCAGGCCTTTAGCTTTGGACCATTTAGAACGTGGCCCATGCCACTACGCTAGTAGTAGGGTTCCCCTGCTAAGGGGAACCTTGTCTGTATGGATATGTGGGCATATGTCCCACATGTTCTCTCTATAAAAAAGAAAGAGCCAAATGGCTCTTTTAGGGTGAATGAGGTTTACTTTGTCAAATCATAGGTTTTAAGGTTTTTTGGATCAAATTATCTGTTTTATAAGTTTTTTTTATCAAATCATTTATTTTATATCGTATCATGTGGTATTCAATGATTTGAGCCGAGACTCAAATTGAAAAACTGAATCGGTCTCAGTACACACTGAAATATTAATATCTTCTATAAGTAGAGAGACATATTCTTATCAAAATCTCACTACTCTTCCTCTCTTATCATCTCGTTTCTTTCTCATAATTGATAACTCTGTTGTAAAATCTGTATTATACTTTTCCTAAAAAATAAAAATTATAATCAGATGCTCCTTTCTTAATTTTCTAATGGATCACTGATTATTCTCTTTATAATACTCTCCATGCTCCCAATCTGGTGCCAGTGGAGAGTGGTTGCATACCTTTCTCAGATTCTCAGTATTATTCTCATGAATCCAATAGTAGTAGTTGCCAAATTTATATTGCACCCTACGGTTATGATTCCTACTACTCTTCTACTACTGTTGACTATATTGTTAATCCCACCAGTACTACCCTTTACTTATCTAGTAGTAATGATAACTACAGCCTCTCTAGACTCTTCTTCTAGACACCCTATTTCACTTTCTCTGATATAATTACAAAAAAAGCGTGGGACACTACCATCGGATCATGTTATGGCTAGATGACTGGTCTCTTCTTATCCTCCACATTGTTCTCCTCAACATCCGAGTTCTCGATCTACAGAGATCGAAGCTCTAGAGACACAAATAGAGAAAGAAACAACTAAAACAAAAGTTCAAGTACTTGTTCTTAACAAATGAAAAAAAAAAAGAAAATAGCTCATGGGTTTGGCCTTTTTTGAAAAAGGCATAGAAACTACCAATAACAGACCAACACATTATTTAACGTACAAAAACTTTTATTAATATAAGAGCAACTGGGGAACTGGAACACCATCTCACCATCTAAGAGAGAAACACCCAAAACTTCTAGGTTTGAAAAAAGAGAAAACTGAATCACAAGTTACTGAAGATAAGTGAGTTATCCACATTCAGGAATAAACTTGAACTCGCTAAGGAAAACTTACCTAAGTTTATTGTTTAAGCTAAACTTTTCTTGACATATGTAAAAATGATTTTTTTGAAAAATGTAGTAAAAACACATTTTGCTAGAATATCAAAAAATTAGCAAAAGAACGATTACAAAAGAAATTGAATATCTTTGAGGCGTTACAAAAAATTTGTATGTAAGCTAATTTGTTTGTTGTAGGCACCAAACTTTTAATGTTTGGGAGTCCCTTAATCGCAATCATTATATTTGTTGTAGGCACCAAACTTGTATGTAAGCTACTACATGTGAACGAGGAAGCCATTGTAATTGTGGTATATTGCAAGTGCAGTACAAGTTTGATCCACTAGCATATTAACTTTGTAAGAGCAATTTTCTCTATGTGATATTCCCTCAATGACCTCCATCCATTAAAATTATATCTAATGACACGAAATGATCGAGCCTGCACTATCCGATCCGCTAATATGCCTTCAACTCTGATCGGATATTTGCTCCAAGTGTGCTTCGTCTGAGGAAGAATTTATTAAGTCTGTAAAATATTTTTACAACTAATGACTGTATTGGCATACCGCATGCTCCCCGAAGCACACCATTGAAACTCTCAGAAACGTTAGCAGTCATCATACAAAAATGTTTCCCGCCATCTTCACATAAGACCCACCTATCAACATTGTTCGAACCCAAACTTGTCTCAATCCAATCATGTGTAGCTCGTGAAATGGACTTAATCCTCTCCCGTAGTTTCTCATAAACTAATTTTTTTCGTTGCACATCCAGATTGCCAAAGAAGATCTTAAAGATGCCCTTGTCCATGGTTCATCTTGAAGTTGTCCCTAATATATCGCAAGCAATAACGATGTTGATGTGGTAATAGAAAATATCGTCAGAGTGCTATTGGAATTCATTTCATCTTATTAGATATGAATGTAGTCGATCGTGTTCACACACTAGGGATATGATATCTAATGCATGCAAAAAAATCATGCCTAATTTTTCGTGTTTTCAACATCAACCACAGCAAATGCCAAAGGAAATAAACCACCATTGTTTGCGTCTGGAGCAATTTTCATTACAGCTTCCATTATAGAAACAAAAGAATGAGCCTTACATGTGTAAAAATTTTCTTTACAATAAAACAAAATCGTGGTGTTCCCTAGAAACACACATAGAAACTCCTACGTAGTAGCTTCTACTTGCGTGAGATATTTACCTGTGTTGGGGATGCGTTTATCTGTGGACCATCGAATCAACGTTTCAAGTCGGATACGAAGGAGGCTGAATGTTAATGTTTCGATATGGAAACAAGAATTGAAGTAAATATCTTAGCGAGGTAAGATAGATACTATCCTCAAGATCAAATCCAAGTTTGAACTCGAGGAAATACTGAAGAAATCTTGAAGATGCTTGAAAGTGGATGAGCGTCTCTCTCTTAAACTCAAAGTTTGCCAAATGCCAAGTTCTTTCTGCTATCTGATCTCCAAAATCCTCTCACTCCGTCAGTACCCCGTGCACAAGTGTGCCAAGGGGTATTTATAGCCATTGGAAGCTGTAACCATCAAAGAGAAGCCAAAACAACTTGTGGTCGTTACCTTCTTTGGCGAGATAGTGTTTACTGTCTCGGCTAAAGGAGGTAGTTTTCACCAGCTTGTAACCAATGTCCTACCATTTTAAGCATGTTAAATGTCACGTTTCTCGAGGGTAGTTGGCGTATTTCAAGGCTACAACCATCCATTAACATTAATGAATGTTTCCTAGCAGTTATGGAGCCAAATAGGGCCTGCAAAAAGTCACAAAATCGTTAGAAAACCTGAGAGGCTGTCTCGCAGTTGGCGAGATAGCTCTCACCATCTCGCGTACCCGAGACAGCCTACACTATCTCGGAAACGCAAGACAATGGAGACTATCTCGGACATGTGAGACAGTGGAGACTGTCTCACCAACTGTGAGACAGCTCTGTGTCCCTTTGAGTTGTTGTTTTGTGTTCTTCTTTGCTTTCTTTTGCTTTGGCTAGTCCTCTCTAACTTAGATGATGACGTTCTTCGTCTTCTCTCTTTCTTGAGTTGTGTTTGGAATTTATAGGCAATTTTTGACGCCTACAGATACCATCTCCAAAGTTTTCATCCTCCTTAATATTTTATCGAGGAGTTTGAAATACTTTAGACAAGATAAGCCTTGATTTTGCCCAATGTTGGACTGTGTAGAAGGACCTATAAGTGGCTTCAGTTTTCTTAACTTCTTTAGTTTTCAGCTTCCTCAGTATTTTAGCGAGTAGTCTGAAATACTTCTGGTACTGCGACGTCGCTGACCATTGTCGAAATCTAGAACTGAAGTTAAAGTGTTGACTTTTGAGAAGTTGAATTAGCTTGTATCATTAAGTTGATGTTGAATTGATCATCTTTGTCAGGAGTTCATAGCTTAGTTGTAATTAGACTCCCAAGGGTAATTTTGGAATAGAACCGTCTTGAGCCAAATCTTGGCATAATTGTATAGCCGGATGCCGACTTCTGCTACGATGTAAACACAGTTTATACTCGTACGTAGCTAGAGTCTACACAGTTTAAGATCTTAAGGCATTGGAGCGCGGAGAAGCAGTTTATACTCGTATACTCATTAGAGTTTAGGGAACAGTTTAACCTCGTATACCCATCGAAGGTTCATGGAGAAGTAGTTATAGGCAATGAAAATTGCCTAAGTGTCTGGCCCCACCTGCCAATAGCTTGGGCTTGTCTTCATTTAGCGAGCCCAACAAAGCTCTCCTGCAAGCACGAGTGAGCTCACCAACACGCTCTGCTCTCCAGTACGATCCAAACATCTCCTATTTATTAAGCTCGCCCGCAGAGCCCAATCGTCTCCCTGATGAGCTCGCCCGTAGAGCTCAGCTTCTCCTGTTTGTTGAGCTCGCCCGTAGAGCTCAACTTCGCCTCTTTATTGAGCTTGCCCGTAGAGCTCAACCCTGCCTGTTTGTTGAGATCGCCCATAGAGCTCAACTTTGCATGTTTATTGAGCTTGCCCACAGAGCTCAATCTCCTCTGTTTATTGAGTTTGCCCGCAGAATTCAACCTTTCCTTATACTATTAAGCTCACTCGCAGAGCTCGATCCCATCTGTTTATTGAGCTCGCCCGCAGAGCTCAAGTATCCCCTGTTAGCTTGACTCGCCCGCATGAATCAAGCTCATCAAATCATTGAGCTCACCAGTATGAGTTCAACCTTGCCTAAATGCTTCACTTTCCCGCACGAGCCAAGCACGCCTGTAGGGAGTTTGCCCGCATGAACTCCGTTTGCCAACGAATGCCAACTCACATGTTAGAGGGGCCCACTAGCCGACCATGCCTGTTCACCAAGCTCGCCTGCAAGCTCTCCTGAGCATTCAGATAGCTCGCGAGCTCGCCTGTAGCTTTGCCAGAGCAATGCAAGCGGGCTGCTTGCTTGTGGGAGTGGGCCTACCCACTTCCTACATCCTAGGTGATGATGAAGCATGGCTCTCATCACCCCTATAGTAGTCACATCCTACAGCTAGGTGAGGGCATGGTGCCCCTCACCCATTGGTGGTCATATCTCACAAATCAAGGGATGACTCATGCCATCCCTTACCCATTTATAGCCATCTTCATCCAACGTGAAGGAGGCTAGGAGCTGAAGGCTGGGCATTTTGATTGAGGCTGGAGATTTTAATGCCTAAGGCTCTTCAAACAGAGACCTTCATTTGGCTGACTTGCTTGGTAGAACATTCCTAGCTCCTTACTTGGATTGTTGAAGTAGACTTAATCTGAACTCTCAGATTTGAGGCACATCGGCTCTATGCAAATTCTTGCATCATAGTTCTCTCCAAGCTCATGGTTTTGGTACTATTCAATCTCGGGTATAGTCGAACTCGATCACTCCTGAGCCTCTACTGTGCACTGAATCTCCAACCGCAACTTCGATCGGATCGTCCAAGGGAAGCAAACTTAGTGCAAGCATCGAGGGAGGCGTCTTACCGCTGCCAAAGGACCCATGTTAAATAAGAAGGGCCATTTCCTTCTCCTCTGTTGTAAAATATTGATATTAGTTTGTAATACGCCATTCTTATAAATCTAAACGACCCCTCATCGGGAAGTCAATCTTTTACGCACCGACAGAAGATGACGACCATAGTGGGAGGCTAGGGTAAACTCTGCATCTCACCTGTCAAAGCAAGGTCGCATGAAGTCGACACTTGGGAAATTCCCCAAATGTTCTCACCTCGACTCCCTTGAGTCTCTTCCGTGCAATTGCACATCTAGTCCTTTCGACATTGGGGGTTGCCACCACCAACCCGCAGGAGATCTTAGGGATCATCTGACTCGTAAAGCACTATTCATGAGGCTAACCCTCAATGTCATTGCGAGAAACTCATCCAGATGGTACTTGCCAACTGCTAGTGTGCTGAGGCGTCAAAGCCATCAGTCTTCAGGAGGCTTTCTCGACAGTCTCCTGAGCCAAGACATCCCCGCCGAAGACGCCATCGTCAGAAGAGGCGAACCATAGGTGACTTAGAGCTTCCAATAGCTATAGTCAACATGACAGTGAAAGGTAAAGCATGACATTCGAATTCATCAGATCTTGAATATACCCCGGGTTTTAGATGGCCCCCTGCTGAAGAGGGGGGTGTGAACCAACGCACTCTCCTTCAAACAGGAGCAGCTATCCCATTTGCTTATGCTCGTTTGTTTCCCATCTACGACAACGAGGATGAGGTATGCTCAGCAGCAGCAACATCTCAGACCTCAAGCTCAGTCTACAACAAGCACGCAAAGGTGCACATGGCTGAGACCTCCGACGACCTCACTAAAAAATTCGAGGAGCAGTAGGCAACCATCAACTCTTTAAGGGAGATGATGGAACAACTTCTCAGTGAGAAGAAGAAGGAACTCATGAAATTGACGAAGACCCTCAAGGAACAGAGAGCGAGGGCTTACTCCTCTTCACACGACTGAAGAAGAAGATAATCGCGAGCCGCATTCGAATTATTCTAACAAATACTCGGGAAGGCCATCGCATTCAGGCAGTACTCCTCGAGACAAAAGGTTCGATGAGTTCTAGAGTTAGCTCAATGTCTTGAAGCTCCAGAGAAACATGAACGAACTGGGGGTGGTTCGATCGTATCCAGTCGAATGGGACATGGTCGCCTACCCGGCAAAGTTCAAACCAATGAGGCTGGTCCAGTTTGATGGCAAAGGCTCTCCCTCATAGCACATCTACTACCTCCCAGGATTTGTGCACGTATCCGATCGACTGTGGCATCAAGTGCGGTCGACCGCTAGGAGCTTAAAACATTTTCTGTAGTTTTTTCTGTACTCTTCTTGGTTTTGACCGCCTTTGTCACTTTTAACAACTTCGTCCACGTCTTTATTCTCAAGATATCATGAGAATCATCTATTCTCAAGCTCCCATGAGGATCGTTAAGCTCCTGAAGTAAGGAAGAAGATACACCCGTATCATGGCTCCCCCCTTTAGGAACTAGAAGTCTCGTTCAAGTTAGAACTGTAGTTGAGGGAGCTCGCGAGTCCCTCCTTCTCTGTTGAATCACCTGGCTTTGCTAGGAACCTGACCTTGATGTCCGATAAAAAATAACTCCTTCGTCCCGTGTCTCATCGTAGTCACCTTTCGTTCCAAAATGCAATCTTCTTTGAGCAGTTCTTCTCTATCAAACCACAAGTCGTCAACATGCGGTAAGATCATCTTGTCATCACCTTCATCATCCAACAATGAAGGTTCAAACAACTTCAAATACTCGGTGTTGATCACCGAATACATGCCTAGGTAAGATGGCAAATCCAGCTTGAAGGCGTTGTCACCAATTTGATCAAGAATCCGAAACAGACCATATCGTATAGGCTTCAACTTCTTCCCTTCTCCTTTTAGCCGATCCTTACTCAACTTCAGTCATACCATATCATCTTTACCAAAATTACAAGGAACTCGATGTTGATCATATTTCGCCTTGTACTTAGCCTGTGATTTCTTCAACTGAGCTTCCACCGTGGCATGAATCTGTGAAACCTTCTCCATAAATTGCTGAGCTCATTGTCTTTCACTCCCTTCCTTGCCGTCGGCTGTAGCTTCACTAGAAAACACAAGATCGAACAGACTTGGAGGTAAAAACCCATAACAAGTCTCAAACGGTGACTTTCCCGAAGATCCATGAATAGCCCGATTAAATGCAAACTGAAGATATAGTAAACACGAGAATTATATCCCCTCAACATATGTACCATAGTCCGATTAACTACCTCTGTTTGTCCATCTGTTTGTAGATGAAAGGCCGTGCTCTTCTTCAATCTAGTGTCCATCAAGCTCCACAAAGAATCCTAAAAGTGCCTAGGAAACCGGCTATCCCGATCCAAAATAATCAAACTCGGCAACCCAAAGTGCTTCCACACATGCTCAAAAAACAATTGCGCTATACCCGCTCCCATCATAGTCTTTTTATAAGGAATCAAGATCACCATCTTGCTGAACCAGTTCACCACAATGAACAAATAATCATGCTCGTGCTTGATCGTCGGCAATCCTCCTAAGAAATCCATAGAAATACTCTCCCACGGTCTCAAAGGTACCAGCAATGGTAGATACAATCCCTGTTTCCTATTAGAAGGCTTCGATATGCAACACAACTTACACCCTCCAACATACTTAGTGACGTCCTCCAATATTTTTGGCCAAAAGACATGGTGTCGTAGATTGAGAAGCATCTTCTAAATCCTAAAATGACCTTGCACATGTGATGTATGTGCTTCTCGAATCTACTGCAATCGGTCGCCATCCTCTAGAATGCAAAGTCACGTCCAATGATACAACAAACCATCTTCACCAATCTCATACTTCCCCCTTCGACCAGCCTTCGCCTGCTCGAACATACTGCTAAAGTCTCTGCTGGATGTGTACATCTGTACATACTCCAAAGGAACCAAGGGCTGAATACGTGTCGCCATCAAGAGAGCCCTCACGGGTGGACGACATAACATATCGGCTAACTTGTTCTTCACCCCCTTCTTATACCTAATGATGATGTTGAACGCCATCAAATAGGACATCCACTTCATGTGCCGTGCCTGTTGTAACTTTGTCTGAACATGTAAAAATTCCAATGGCTTGTGATCTGAGTGTACAACCACCTGCTTTCCTAACAAATACACCCTCCAATGCTTGATTACCTGATAAAGTGCATAAAACTCCTTGTCGTAGGTAGGATAGTTCTGAATAGCACCTGTGAACATCTTTGAATGGTACTCTATCGGCTTCCCATGCTACATCAACACAGCGCCCATAGCATAACTAGAAGCGTCGGTCTTTACCTCAAAGGTCCTCTGCAAATTCGGCAATGCCAACACCGGTACCTCCGAGATTTTCATCTTTAGTAACTGAAAACTTCCTCATGCGTCCTCCCATACTCAAATTGAACCTTCGCATTCGTAAGGCCATGTAAAGGTGCCGCATAAGTCAAAAAGTGTTGAATGAACTTGTGCAAATACTGGCAAGCTCCCATGAAGCTTCTCACCTCCGTCACTATCCTAGGTGTCGGCCATTTCGTGATCACTGACACCTTGCTTGGATCTATCCTCCACTGGCCCTTCCCTACGATGAAGGCGAGATACACCAACTTGTCCTTCCCAAATTCACACTTTTTTCCATTGAGCTTTAGCTGTCTGTTCAGCAGTACTTCAAACACCTTCTCGATATGAATAATATGCTCCTCCCAGGTCCTGCTGTGTATCAAGATATCATCGAGGTAAACTATCACAAAATCCTCTATAAAGGGTCGCAACAAATCATTAATGAGCCTCATAACGGTAGCCGGAGCGTTGCACAATCTAAACACCATCACCAACCACTCAAACAGGCCCTGCTTGGTCTTGAACGCAGTCTTCCAAGTATCATCTTCCCGAAGCCTCACTTGATGGTAACCAAACTTCAAATCCAACTTCGTGAAAAACCTTGCTCCCTCTAACTGGTCTATAAGATCATTAATCCGAGGTAATGGGTAATGATTCTTGATGGTTATCTTATTGAGCGCCTGATAATCCATGCACATGCGCCAGCCTCCATCCTTTTTAGGCACCAACAATACTAGTGACCTGTAAGGTGAACAACTCGGCACAATCACTCTTGTCTCCAGAAGCTCCTGAACCTACTTTTTGATCTCCTCAGAATCCTATCCAGATGTGCGATATAGACCTATATTTAGCAAGAAACTCTCACCGGTCAACATAATCTCATTCTCCACACCCCATCGTGGTGGTAGTCCCGTGATCTCCAAAAATAAGTCTGCGTACTTGGCCTTCAACCTGTCAAGATCTCCCTCCTGAAGCTTGCTCAAGGTCGTCAAGCACACCCTACTTAGCTGTTCCTCATAAGGTCTAATGAATAATAATACAAACTTCTTGCTCACATTCATTAGCCTCTTTGCCTGAGTCACCATAGCCAAACTCGTCTCCTGTAGAAGAGATGCCAAATAAAATATGAATTACTCGCCATCCTTGGTGAACGTATACTTCTGGGCTCGCCTATCGTAGACCGTGAACTTATCTCATAAGTAAGGATTGCCCAGTATCACTTGGCAAACATCTAACAGAATGACGTCACATGTGACCTTGTCAATATACGACTCGTGGAGTACAAATCTAAAAGTACATTGGTTGACCGCACTCAATCCCGCCTCCTTTTGAATCCATCCTAAAGGATAGGTTTTCAGATATTTGATCGTCTTCAATCCTAGCTTCTAAACTAGGGTCTCGGATATCAAATTCTTCTAGCTCCCTAGATCCACTATAGAATCAACCAAACTGGTCTTGACCTACTACTTTAAAACAAAGAGTTGCTCCCTCAGGTCTTCATTCTCTGTTGTGGCCTGCTTTCCCGCTATAAGGTTGAGACTGCTATTAGGTTCTGTCATCCTGGGAACTTCATTCGGACTCTGTGCTACCATGTATGCCTTATTCTCCTCCTTTTTCTTCAACCTCTTCGGCTTCAGATGAGGGTACTTCTCCAGTAATGATCAGCTACGTGTCCTATCTGTTTGCAATGATTGCATGTCAATCCTACCTTCCCGAATGTAAGACCCCGTAGATTTTGATAATTTATATATGTGATTATTAGTGAAAAATAATATTTATTTATGACAAATATCTTTATGACATGGTTGTGCATGAAAACTAGCGTTTTGAGCTTATGAGAAAGTATATATGCATCATTATGAGGTTGAGGTTGCAAATTTACAAATCATGTGCAGCAGAGTCGAAGAACCCAGTTTTCAGCTCGTGAGTCGACCTATAACCCATCATGAGTCAACTCATCAGGTTGAGTCGACCCATGACTGGTATGAGTCGACTCATGATATCAATTCCTGTTGTCAAAAGTCTCAGCTGAGTCGACTCGTCATCTTATGATTCGACCTATGAGTCATGAGTCGGCTCATGAGAGTCATGAGTCGACTCATCGAGGGTTTTTTAGTTTTTGTGGATCGGATTTGTTTGGGTTTCGGGTCGGGTTTTAACTGTTTATATATATTCTCCTCCACCCGAAAACCCTTCTTTTCATCAGTTCTCCCCAGAGAAACCCTATCCTCCTCTCCCCCTCAAAACCCTAGTTTATTTTTGGGCATTTTTTTGGAGATTTTCGGGGGATCTCAGCAGCTCCTTATGGTTTACAGCGAGGGGAATCGTTCTTCAACACATATGAGGTGAGTAGCATCTCGCCCAATCTCTCTCCCATGTTTTTATCAGTTTATAAACGTTTTTCATGAGTTTTATTGAGCCTAAGACTTATTTTCAAGTATAAATCAATATTCTTATTGGTGTAAATGCTAGAAATCATGTGATTCAGATTTTAAATCCCCACCAACGAGTTTTTGATGAAAACCCAGATCTGGGAATTTATTTAAGAAAATGAAAATATGTGTTTTATTTTGATTAAATGCTCTCACTCGTGTTGGACTATTATCCATTAGGGTCCTCGTGTTGGACTATAAGCCATTACAGTCATGTTTTAGACTCTTGCTAATCCTTGAGCATGATACTTAACTAAGGTTGGTACATGACATATTATATGAGGCTAGGACATGATAGCTACCTAGGTTGGATATGTCTATTATTGTAACTTTGACAAGTTTACATTTATCGGTAGAGATGTGTTTATTTTCTTTTCTTTATTGTTTCCTGTATTAGACTTTGGGTTTGGTATTTAGGGATTTACAATTTAAGATACAACGTATATACATGAGGGTTTCCTTGTTTGGATTATTTCGCTTGACGTACCTACGCTCGTGTTGTAATTTCCTAAGTACCGAAACCCATTAGTGTTAGGATAAATGATCTTATATTATTATGTATTAACTGTATTTTCATATACAACGAGCCCTATCCCTTGGGGTTGATTGTGATGTTGCTCGCTAGCGCTTTGACGCTCGTTGTCCCTCCCCCTTTCAGGTAACAAGCCAGGAGCCCGGAGAGTCGCAGGTTGAGGACGATCCTTATTAGCGCCCGTTTATCCTCTTCTTAGATGTATTTCATTTTGTTCTCCACTTGAGATATTTTTTTTAGACTTGAGAGATTTATATTCTAGGGTTTTAAAAGCTGTGTGCCTTATTTCATGTATCAGATGTTATGTACTTTGAGACATGTTGAGATCTCCAGACTGTTATTATTCATTTCAGACATTGGCTATGTATTCCAGCTTATTTGGTTGATGAGATGTATTAATTCGAGTTCTATTATTTCATCATGTAATTTATTATAAAATCTTTTACTTGCTTTGTACCTACATCTGTTGTTGACTCTACTAGAGAGATAGTAATTATGATGGTGAAACATGTTATTACACGGTGTGGTGCATGATAGGTTTGACATTTCTGGTTTCACCTCGGACTGTAGCCTTGTGTGAACCCAGGGGCGTCACAGTTGGTATCAGAGCCAGGTTCCAGTATCCTTAGGATCATCATGTGTCGAGTCGTAGAGCTAGGTTAGAGTTTCTTAGGATTCATGTATAGAGTCCGATAAGGATTTCCAAGTATGAGTGAGGACGGTATATGAAAAATTTTGAGAATTTTTTTTGTTATGACAACTATTTTTGTTTAAAGTATATGTGTGAATACTATATGGTGTGAAAATCGTATTGTGATGTATTATGTATGCATATACGTCTACTTTGACTTATGAACTTTTATTTTCTTATGAGCAGAGAGAAATGGCGGGACGTGGCAGACCTTGCACTCACAGAGCTGCTCAGGCAGAGCCACAGCAGGCTCCACCCAAGCAGGAGCAGGCACCACCAGAGCCGCAGCTGGCTCCCCAATACCTTATTGATCTCATGGCTCCTATTGTAGCTAGGATGGCAGCGATTGAGGAGCTTGTGGCGAGTCATATCGTGCCACCGACACCACCACCACCACCTCCAGTAGTTCCACCACAGGGGATACCAGCCGTCCCAATCAGAGAGCGAGAGAGACCCAGAGGTAGCACCTACAGCTATTTCACCAGCGGTATCAGATAGAGTCACGGAGCAGGAAGCTTGGCTCCGCTTGGTAGAGAGGTACCAGAAGATGAGAGCATCGGAGTTCCAGGGCTCTTCAGACCCACTTGTAGCCCATAAGTGGAAGGAGGATGTGAGTAATGTTCTAGACATACTTAATGTAGACTCAGTTCAGAAGCAAAGGTTGGCATCATATAGTCTGATGGGGGATGCCGGGAGATGGTACCGATTTCAGTTTCCATCAGAGCAGCGGATGATCCTCACTTGGGAGGATTTTATTTACTTCTTTGATGCTCAGTATGTTTCTTCCGCAGCACGGACTGGAAAGGAATTTGAGTTGTCTCGTTTGACTCAGGGGGACATGTCAGTTGCAGAGTTTGAGAGCAAGTTCATGGAGTTGCTGCATTTCACAGGGATGTGGCAGATAAGAGAGCATCAGGCTCAGATGTTCCTAGCAGGGTTTCGCCCAAATCTTTGCCGATACCTCGTCTCAAGGAAGTTCTATTTAGTCCGGGAGATAGCAGAGGCCGCCACCTCACAGGAGAATGAGATAGCTATGTTTCAGAAGGACAAGGAGGGGAAGACTAAGGTGGGACAGATTTGAGACAAGGGAAAGAACAAGAGGCCCTTGTCAAGATATCAGCAGCAGCAGCAGCAGGGCCCTCATAAGAGGGGACCCCAGCAGGATCAAAGGGCGCATCAGCAGCGCAAGTTTCAGGGGGTTTGCTTTAACTATCGTAAGGTGGGACACAAGGCATCAGAGTGTCGTAGTGCATCAGCAGGAGCTCAGTAGGGTAGGGGTCCAAACCAGCAGTAGCAGCGATAGCAGGGCAGAGGTCAGGGTCAGCAGGTCAGGCTTGAGGCATCACCGGCGGCGCAGAGGTCAGAGGGGCAGGTTCGAGCAGTCCAGGAGGCCCTCAAGGGCAGATTGTTCCATACTTTCCATCGCCAGTGGTAGAGCAGTCTTCAGCCCTAGGCAGAGTATATGCAGTGGTTCCTCGTGATCATGGTGCCAGCGGTGTAGTTGTGGAGGGTACGTTCCTCGTGAATTCCTTTCCCGCCCGTATTCTTTTCGATTCGGGAGCTTCACATTCGTTCATTTCGTATGCTTTCATGATTAGACTCCAGCTCGTAGCTCATCTATTAGACACCCCTTTATCAGTTTCCACCCCTTTAGGAGAGGTATCGCTTCTGGAGAGCGTTTGTAAGAGGTGTAGTATCAGTTTAGACGACTCCGAGTTTATAGTCGATCTGATAGTTTTGCATATGTCCGAGTTTGATGTCATCCTTGGTATGGATTAGTTGTCGTCCTACCATATTAGTATTGACTATTTTCCAAAGACAGTCAGATTGCGAGCATCCGATGGGTCCGAGATGATTGTGGCTACTTCGCAGGGCAATCGCTTTGCGGAGTCGTTTCTGGCGTTCATCGATGAGGTGATGCGATGGGATCAGGATTCTGATCTGTTGGAGACTAGAGTTGTCTCGGATTATCAGGATGTTTTTCAGGACATACTTGGGTTACCTCCTGTGAGAGAGGTTGAGTTTTGCATTGAGTTGCAGCCGGGCACATCCCCGATATCCCGCGCACCCAATCACATGACACCAGCTGAGATGAGAGAGCTTCAGACCCAGTTAGACGAGCTGTTAGCTCAGGGTTTTATTCGTCGGAGTCATTCTCCGTGGGGTGCGTCGATCCTCTTCGTGAAGAAGAAGGACGGTAGTATGAGATTGTGTATTAATTATCGGGAGTTGAACAAGGTCACTATCCGGAATAGGTATCCACTGCCTAGGATTGATAACTTGTTCGACCAGTTGCAGGGAGCGTAGTTCTTCTCGAAGATTGATCTTCGTTCTAGTTATCATCAGTTACGGGTTCGGGAGATGAATATCCTTAAGACCGCTTTCCTCACGCGCTATGGATCATTTGAGTTCTTAGTCATGCCATTCGGACTGACCAATGCACCCGCGATATTCATGGACTTGATGAACCGGGTTTTTTTGTCCCTTTTTAGATCAGTTCGTGATTGTTTTCATCGACGACATTCTTATTTATTCGAGATCGAAGGCAGATCATGAGCAGCATCTCCGATTAGCTTTGCAGACCCTACGGTAGCACCAGTTATACGCTAAGTTCAGCAAGTGTGAGTTTTGGCTTTCAGAGGTCAGATTTCTTGGCCACATCATCAGCAGAGAGGGTATATCAGTAGACCCAGCTAAGGTTACAGCAGTGCTTGATTGGGAACCGCCTAAGACGGTGACGGAGATTCGTAGCTTTTTAGGTTTAGTAGGTTACTACAGGAAGTTCATCCAGGACTTCTTGAAGATTTCGACACCACTTACACGCCTTACGAAGAAGGGTGTACAGTTTATTTAGAGCACAGGGTGCCAGGAGGCCTTTGATATATTGAAGGCTAAGTTGACTACAGCACCAGTTTTGACTATTCCGAGTAGCGACAGGACATTCGTCGTCTACACAGATGCATCTTTGGCAGGATTAGGAGGCATCCTTATGCAGACTCAGAGAGTAGTAGCTTATATCTCAAGACAGTTGAGAGTGCATGAGCAGAACTACCCCACTCATGACTTGGAGTTAGCAGTAGTGGTATTTGTACTGAAGTCATGGAGGCACTATTTGTATGGAGTGCAGTTTGAGTTGTTCACAGACCATCAGAGTCTAAAATATCTTTTCTCTCAGAAGGAACTCAACCAGAGACAGTAAAAATGGATTGAGTTTACCAAGGACTATGAGTTTGCGATTCAGTATCATCCGGGGAAGGCGAACGTTGTAGAGGATGCTTTGAGTAGGAAGCATCGACATCAGGTTACGGTTTTGAGGTGCTCGTTGCATCGAGACCTTCTCACCCTTAGCCAGTTTGATTTTAGACCTGAGGTTGGTAGTACCAGTGCATTTTTAGGAGCTGTGTCAGTACAGTCATCTTGGAGTGGCAGAGTTGTCAGAGCTTAGTTGGAAGATTCTTGGCTTCAAATCCGTAAGGAGGAGATTTCCAAAGAGCCTAAGGCCGATTGGACCATTGGAGCAGATGGAGGTCTAAGGATGAAGGGTAGATTGGTTATGCCAGCCAGTGCAGAGCTAAAGAGGCAATTATTTGATAAGGCGCACCGTACTCGGTATACAGTACATCCAGGGACTACCAAGATGTACTGTTAGACCCTAGGGGGGTGATTAGGGTTTTATGCTAATCTAATTTGATTTTGTGCCAATTAAAACTTATTAACAAGTTATCCTAGCAAGTATGAAATACAACAAGATATATGAGCTAGGATAAGCAATGTGAACAATGAGATATATCCTATATGATAGAAATATATGCAAGGATATATAAACAACACAAGGGTATATAATCTAAACAAGATAGTGGATGAGCAATTCACAATTGGCGATATAAGATAAAAGCAAAAGCAAATACGCCAAAGACAAACTCAAACAAGCAATATGATCACGGAGTTCGGACCTTCCGTCCTACGTCTCCGCTCCCCACTCCCGGGGAGAAATCCACTATCACAACCGGGTTTTCTACGTTCATCCGAATAACGTTTACAACCATACTATGTCGGTTTTTAACGATCACCGATCAACGTATACACTCACTCATAATGTCGGTTTTTAACGTTCACCGATTAACGTCCACTCCTCACACTCGGTTTTCTAGCTAACCGAAAACTCTACACCACTCTCAAATAACAACAAATGATTTGTTCTCTAATACAAGGCGAGAACTCAATTAAGCACAACTCAATGTTACAATCTCTCACAACCCTAATATACTATGTATGTAAATACTAAAAGCTCAATGTGGGTGTGTGTAACAATGAGGAATAACAAAATCAAATGTAAACTCAATATAAATCTAGCTTAATGAAGATAATAATCAATGACAAATATAAATGCAAAGCTAGAATTGAGTTTAGAAAAACTTCTCTAGAACAAGAGAGATGGAGATGTGAAATTGAAAGCTCAAACCCAAGTTGATCTCCTCTTCTTGTGAAATAATCTTTACAAACCCAATTTTTTAAACAAATACTTAAACAACCTTAAACCCTTGTAAAAACTTGTTTAAAACATCTCTTGGTTGTTGAAAATAGTTATGACAAAGGGGTATATATAGGCTTGAAGAAAATAACTTAAAAAACACAAAAAAACATTAAAAAATAAAAAACAGAATGTTACTATTACTGTGCATGGTCGACCGCACTGTTCACGGGCACTTTTTGTTTTTGACAGATTTTAGAAATTTGCGTATTTGACTTTGGAAAATCATTTAAAAATAGTAAATCAACTCCAAAAATTATTAAATTTTGATAGAAGGTTCTAGACATATATATGAATATGTTAGAGAAAGAATTTCTGAAAAATAACTTCCCAGTTAAGATAAATAAATGTTTGAACACAGATAAACAGTTTCTAAAAAACTGCTGAAAACTCGGTTTTGTAAATTCAATTGAAAATAACAAAACAACTCCAAAATTAGTAAAACTTGGGGAAATGGTTGTATATATGATAATAAATATGTAAACGAAGAAATTTTTCAAATTGCATTTCTCAATTGTTAAAAATCATCTATTTTACAAAAATATGCACGAACATGTGCACGAACATGAACTTGTTTAAAACTTGAATTTGGAAATTCAATTAAACATAACAAGTTAATTCTAAAAATGATAAAACTTTGGGAAACATTTATAAACATGTTAATAAACACGTTATAAAAAGAATTTTTGGAATTTTACTTCACATTTGTAAAATATCATCATTTTGTAAAATAGTCCAAAACATAAAAATACAACAACACTTGTTTTTTGTCATTTGACTAAACCATGTTATGAAATATTATAAAGTGATTTTGTAGACTTAATAAAATATGTATAAACTGATATTGAAGTCTATAAACAAAAAAAAAAAATATTTTCACAAAACACCTATATTTTTATAAAATCAACAAAATCAACAAATACGTGTGTGTGATTAATATATGAGCTTAAAGTATCTACACACAAGTATAAACCTAAAACTAAATTACCCAAGCTTGATGAAGGTCTTCAATTAGCTCAACTTGGTACACTTGCGGATGAAGCTTGAACTTGGATCTTCAACTTGAATTTGCATAGCTTCACTCCACAATTCTGCCAATCTCCATTGGATATGATCGTGAAAGCTCTATTCCATCCATCCTCCAACTCGTTGTTTACCTAGAATACATATGAAAACACAAACACTAGACAAACAACATTAGAAGTAAATTTTTTATTAAACATCATCAAAACAAGAAGGCCAACAATCTCCCCCTTTTTGATGATAACAAACAATTTACAATAAGGATATATGCATGAAAGGAAATGAATATACAATGTATAATATATCATGCATATAAACAAGAAAGAATATACTCATAATATTTCTCCTCCTTTGACAACATCAAAAAGGGGACAAAAGAATTAAGAGAGCGAAAGCTCCCCTATCAATATGCATGGGTGAGTATAAAATAAATATAGGGATTGCTCCCCCTATCAAAATGCCTTAATGAATATATGCAATGAATGTTAAGGCATACATATGTGAGCAAGCAAGAAACATGCTAAAAACAACTCACATACAAAAAAGATAATGAGAACACATATAAATATGTCATTATGAAGATAGTGTCTCATTACACTAATATAAAAATCATGTGTAAAAATAGATTTATGAAATCAAATGAGAGAAAACATGAGTATCATGCAAAAATAGTTTTCGAATGAAAACAAATCAACCAAATGAAGTCATAAATCAAATGAAATCCATAAAACCAAATCATCATTGATTTTCAAAAAATCAAGAGAGGCAATTATATCTAGCTATTGAGCTAGTATCAACCTATGTGAATATTTTAGCACCCGGTAAACAAGATTTGGGAATAAACACCCAATAATCCGGGGGTTATCTAAGCACAAACCTCTCATCAAAATTGAAACAAATAATCATGAAAACAAAAGATTTGATCAATTAAAAAATTTATTTTCATAACCAAAAGATTTTAAGACATAATTTTCAAAACCATGAAAAGGAAAAATAAGGACACTAAAATTCTTGGTTTAAAAATTAAATTTGTTTTGGTACCCAAGAACTCTTGGTACCAAAAGATTTAGGGATATGACCCCTATCATTTAAGCTCAAAGCCCTAGGGTTATGAACCCGTTTGGGCACATGTGGTGCACTAACATGGTCAAAATAATATTCATTCAAATGACCCTTCCGACTGTAATTTGTACAATGAAAGAGATCTATTTGTTTTTGTGGACCATTAGCTCGTGCACGAAAATCATTTGCAAATAAAGATTGTATTTTAGAAATATTTTGCAAATGAGAAACATTCTTAAACAATGGTCTATTTGGAACATATTGTAACTTAGAAGCTTTTTGTATATCAAAACAAAATTTAGCAAGATGTCCAAACCTACCGCAAACATCACATTTAAAAGTATGTGGTCTACTAGAAGCATTTGGCAAATGAGATTTTTTTTTTCAAATCAAAATAATATTCGGCCAAATGACCAAAACGACCACAATGATCACATCTATACACATGGGCATGCTTATGATGAACAATGGGTACATGTGTGTGTATATATGATGAAGAAGATACATGAGATGCACAAGGAGCATTGACATTTTTATGTTTGTGTGCATCATAGCAAAATTTAGCTAGATGACCTTTTCGGCCACAAATAGAGCATTTGTAAATTTTGCTATATATGTGTGCATAATGAGTAGATGATGACTTAGACTTGGCACACATATCCATAAGCCTCTTATGATTATCAAAGCATATTTTCAAAGTTGAATCTAAAGATGAAATGTGATTATTCATAAGATTCAAATCTTCATTTTTAGGCACATATGCATTTTTAGAAGTAGAACATAAGTAGTCATTTATAAAGGAAGCAGTATCATTTTGTATGTTCTCTACTTCTAACATGACATTATTTTTGTCATGAGTCAAGTTAGCAATATCTAATTTTAAATTTTTATTTTCTAAATTTAACATATCATTGTTTTCTTTAAGAGCAATATTTTCTTGAGAAATGATATCAAATTTGGAGGCTAACTTCTCATGATCGGATTTTAAATCTTCATGCTTGCTTTTTAAGTCAATGAAATCATTTTGCAGTTTTTTGTAGGCATGCAATAATTTTTTACTAGCACAAGCAAGTTTATTATTAGATAAATCATTAATAGATTCGGACTCGCAAACCTCACTAGGGCTATCGCCTAATGGCCGTGTGCATGATGCTCCACATGAACTTGAAGCCGGATCCTCCAAAGCTTGTCAGATCGCCTCCAAGTCCCCTTGATGTGCTTCAATAAATTTCCATAAGGTGTAAACACTATCAAAAGAATCAAGCTTGTTAGACATAAATGAATCAAATGCATTTAATAAAAATTCTAACATAAGCTTGTTCATAATAAACATCTTTTAATCATGTTTGCTCCACTTGGATTTCTCCAACGTGGGCACAATATAAGCATAATCAATGATTTTCTATAAATTGATATTTTTAGATTGAACAAATATTTTGAATCTAAAACACCATTGAGCATAGGGGAAAACATTGAATTTAGGAGCAATACTAGAATCATAGCCTAAACAAGATGCATTATTCATATCCATAATTTATAAAAATATGCAAGCAAGATACAAATGCAATCAAAACAAGATTAGAATAAAAAAATAACTTGGATCTTTAACTCAAGGCGATTAGACCTTAAATCAAAGAGCATCAAGCTATCCTAGCAAGTATGAAATACAACAAAATATATGAGCTAGGATAAGCAATGTGAACAATGAGATATATCCTATATGATAGAAATATATGCAAGGATATATAAACAACACAAGGGCATATAATCTAAACAAGATAGTGGATGAGCAATGCACAATTAGCGATATAAGATAAAAGCAAAAGTAAATACGCCAAAGACAAACTCAAATAAGCAATATGATCACGGAGTTCAGACCTTCCGTCCTACGTCTCCGCTCTCCACTTCCGGGGAGAAATCCACTATCACAACCAGGTTTTTTACGCTCACCTGAATAACGTTTACAACCACACTATGTCAGTTTTCAACGATCACCGATCAACGTATACACTCACTCACAATGTCAGTTTTTAACGTTCACCGATCAACGTCCACTCCTCACACTCAGTTTTCTAGCTAACCGAAAACTCTACACCACTCTCAAATAATAACAAATGATTTGTTCTCTATACAAGGCGAGAACTCAATTAAGCACAACTCAATGTTATAATCTCTCACAACCCTAATATACTATGTATGTAAATACTAAAAGCTCAATGTTGGTGTGTGTAACAATGAGGAATAACAAAATCAAATATAAACTCAATATAAATCTAGCTTAATGAAGATAATAATCAATGACAAATATAAATGCAAAGCTAGAATTGAGTTTAGAAAAACTTCTCTAGAACAAGAGAGATGGAGATGTGAAATTGAAAGTTCAAGCCCAAGTTGATCTCCTCTTCTTGTGAAACAATCTTCACAAACCCAATTTTGTAAACAAATACTTAAACAACCTTAAACCCTTGTAAAAACTTGTTTAAAACATCTCTTGGTTGTTGAAAATAGTTATGACAAAGGGGTATATATAGGCTTGAAGAAAATAACTTAAAAAACCCAAAAAAACCATTAAAAAACAAAAAACAGAATGTAACCATTACTGTACAATGGTCGGCTGCTACAGTAATGACGGTTGACCGCACTGTTCACGGGTAGTTTTTGTTTTTGATAGATTCTGAAAATTTGCGTATCTAACTTTATAAAATCAATTAAAAATAGTAAATCAATTCCAAAAATTATGAAATTTTGAGGGAAGGTTCTAGACATGTATATGAATATTTTAGAGAAAGAATTTCTTAAAAATCTCTTCCCAATTAATAGAAATAAATATTTGAACACAGATAAACAGTTTCTAAAAAACTGCTGAAAACTCGGTTTTGTAAATTCAATTGAAAATAACAAAACAACTCCAAAATTAGTAAAACTTGGGAAAATATTTGTATATATGATAATAAATATGTAAACAAAGAAATTTTTCAAATTACATTTCCCAATTGTGAAAACTCATCTGTTTTACAAAAACATGCACGAACATGTGCACGAACATGAACTTGTTTAAAACTTGAATTTGTAAATTCAATTAAACATAACAAATTAATTATAAAAATGATAAAACTTTGAGAAAAATTTATAAATATGTTACAAAAAGAATTTTTGGAATTTTACTTCACATTTGTAAAATATCATCATTTTGTAAAATAGTCCAAAACATTAAAATACAACAACACTTGTTTTTTGTCATTTGACTAAAGCATGTTTTAAAATATTATAAAGTGATTTTATAGACTTAATAAAGTATGTGTAAACTGATATTGAAGTCTATAAACAAATAAAATAATATTTTCACAAAACACCTATATTTTTATAAAATCAACAAAATCAACAAATACGTGTGTGTGATTAATATATGAGCTTAAAGTATCTACACACAAGTATAAACCTAAAACTAAATTACCCAAGCTTGATGAAGGTCTTCAATGAGCTCAACTTGGTACACTTGCGGATGAAGCTTGAACTTGGATCTACAACTTGAATTTGCATAGCTTCACTCCACAATTCCGCCAATCTCCATTGGATATGATCGTGAAAGCTCTATTCCATCCATCCTCCAATTCATTGTTTGCCTAGAATAAATATGAAAAATACAAACATTAGACAAACAACATTAGAAGTAAATTGTTTGTTAAACATCATCAAAACAAGAAGGCCAACATGTACAAGGACCTGAAGAGACATTTCTGGTGGAGTGGAATGCGTAGAGAGATTTCAGAGTATGTGGCTAAGTGTTTTACCTATCAACAAGTGAAGGCAGAGCATCAGAGACCGACAAGCATACTTCAGCCATTGACTATCCCAGAGTGGAAGTGGGTGGACATTTCTATGGACTTTATTATGGGGTTGCCGAAGTCAAAGAAGGGGAATAACTCGGTTTGGGTGATAGTGGACCGGTTGACGAAGTCGGCACATTTTATTCCAGTGAGGACTACTTATACAGCTGAAGCGTATGCGAGGATCTTCATTCTGGAAATAGTTCGACTTCACGGAGTTTCGAATACGATCGTGTCGGATCGAGGATCGGTTTTCACTTCGTATTTTTGGAGGAGTTTTCAGGACTCATTTGACAGCAAGCTATCTTATAGCAGTGTATTCCACCCACAGACGGATGGTCAGACGGAGAGGGTAAATCAGGTGTTGGAGGACATGTTACGGGCATGTATCATTGACTTCCAAGACAGCTGGGAGGATCATATTCCACTAATAGAGTTCGCTTATAACAATAGTTATCAAGCGACGATCGGTATGGCCCCGTATGAGGCATTGTACGGGAGACCCTGTAGATCACCGATATGTTACACCGAGCCAGAGGATAGCTTGATGCTTGGACCGAAGCTTGTGAGGCAGACTATCGAGAAGGTAGCATTGATCAGGGAGCGGATTCTAACCGCTCAGAGTCGGCAGAAGAGTTATGCAGATAAGAGGCGAAGACCCCTAGAGTTTCAGATTGGGGATTTGATTATGCTGAAGGTATCATCTATGAAAGGCGTGCAGTGATTCAAGAGGTGAGGGAAGCTTGCACCGAGATATATTGGACCTTTCCGGATTTTGGAGCGCATTAGAGCTGTGTCATATAGACTAGATCTTCCAGCTTCTATGTCTAGTATGCACAACGTATTTCATGTTTCTATGCTTAAGAAGCACTTGCATGATGAGGAGTAGCAGCGAGTATTGAATGCACCGGAGGTTAAGTTTCGAGATGATTTAACTACTATTGAGATCACAGTGTCTATACTTGCTAGAGAAGACAAGAGACTAAGGAACAAGGTGATTCCATTGGTGAAAGTTCAATGGAACCGAAGTGGAGTTGAGGAAGCTTCTTGGGAGCGCGAGGAGGACATGCAACGCGACTACCCACACTTGTTTGAGCAGGTAAATTAATTAAATTATTTATGATGTGAGTTCTTGCTTGTGTTTTTATATATAGCTTGATATTTATCTTTAACACTAGAATGAAGGTATTTTTATTAAATTTTTAATCTTTCGGAACACATGGTATATATATGGGGGGTTCCTTATTTGGATTTTTCACCCGACGTACTAGTTCCGTTAGATTAGGGGTTAAGTAAGAATATTATCATTTTAGATCGTTAAATATGAATATCACTATATGCTTATCTAGAGCTTAATATTATGAAATGTGTATGTGTGCGGGTTGGATTAGACCCTTGTCGTGCTTTTCAAGTACCATTATGAGTTAGATATGATTTCTGAATTTCGAGGACAAAGTTCTTCTAAGGGGGGAAGAATGTAAGACCCTGTAGATTTTGATAATTTATATATGTGATTATTAGTGAAAAATAATATTTATTTATGGCAAGTATCTTTATGACATAGTTGTGCATGAAAACTAGCGTTTTGAGCTTATGAGAATGTATATATGCATCATTATGAGGTTGAGGTTGCAAATTTGCAAATCATGTGCAGCAGAGTCGAAGAACCCAGTTTTCAGCTCGTGAGTCGACCCATAACCCATCATGAGTTGACTCATCAGGTTAAGTCGACCCATGACTGGTGTTCGCGGGAAAAATTATTTTCATTGAAGTCATTGTTTTCTTGAGCAACTGTTTATCGGTTACAAAAAATCCGGTTACAACAAAATCAAAGAAAAATCTAAAAAAAGATTACAACTTTCTTGAACAAATCGTAAGATCCTGTTTTGCGGTCTCTTGCTTGTGTGGGTTCTTCGCCTGCGCCGGGGTTAATCCGTGGACCACCGCGCTATCTTGATCCAGTCCAATCTACACGGTATGACGGGTGTTATTTCACGAAGGAAATAATAGCCGGTGGGATTATTTCACCAAGGAAATAATCGTCCTAAGTAATCGAAATCGACCAAGCGAAATCAATACTCTTCTCGGGATCAAAAACCAAGTTTTAATCCGGAGGATGACCGTGTGGATCTCAGATCTGATCTCTCTCGAACTCCTGCCTTATTTGGTGTGGATGAACGCCAAGAACCAGATCTGAAAAGTCCAAAACTCCGAGATTCCAAAGCTTCAACCTTTTTTAGTCTTGAGCCTTTAATCCAGCAGAGTTTCGCCTCCAAAAAATCCCACCTCCACAAATGAGCCCTCATCTCCTATTTATAGGCATTTCAAACCAGATCTGGGCTCAGATTTGGGCCCAGATCTGGTGGCTTGGCCCAGGTAGCTCGGCCACCGAGCCACCTAAAGGGTGGCTCGGCCGGCCACCTAGGTGGCTCGGCCACCGAGCCACCACTTGGTGGCTCGGTTTAGGCCGAGCCACCAAGTGG
>BQKN01065474.1:420143-439650 GCA_022839385.1 Asparagus kiusianus
GCCGAGCCACCAAGTGGTGGCTCGGCCACCGAGCCACCTAGGAGTGGCTCGGTTTTGGCCGAGCCCTCCAAGCGTTTGCTGTTTTGTCATTTTCCGATTTTGCGGTTTATCCGAACTCTGTTTTGGTAGTAAATCCGCTTTGGTGTTCGAGTTTGAGTTCGCTCCCGATCTTGATTGATGTGGTGGACTCTACGGTTGGATGACTCATTGATTCATCGACCCGTTAGCTTGATTGGGCACGCGATTGAATGTATTCCTTTGTTTGCGTGCGGTTCATTAACCTCGTCGTCTCGTTAATCCGCTTCGTCGTGTCTCACTTGGCTTCGGCATTGTGGTCTAACGATCATGCTTGGATATATCGCCCGATGGTTCGTTGGTTTGTCGAATCACCTTGCCGAGCTGTGTTAAGGGACCTATAAGCAGTTTTATACGCTTACAGATACCCCCTCCAAAATATTTTAGCCTCATTCTTTTATAGAAGAGTCTGGAATACTTTGGATATGATTGTCCCAACCTTCAATCGGTGTAACAGAACCTTGGAATGGCTTCTATTCTTGATTCTTTCAATCCTCCAGGCTATTCGTTGCTTTGTCGAATGTCTGCAAGGGTTTCGGTGCTGCATTTATTGTCTGACCGTTGTCGGAATTTTGAACTTGAAGTCAATTCCTGATTTTCTAATCCTTGTTTGCTGTTTCAACATAGAACCGACCATCGATTGTTGGAGTTGAGTCTTCATTTGCAACGCGTTGTCCGGCGTTTGAGCTTTATTGTGACGCGTTGTCCGGCGTTTGAGCTTCATTATGACGCGTTGTCCGGCATTTGACACAGTTTATACTCGTACGCCTGCTGGAGTCTACACAGTTTAAGCTCTTAAGGAATTGGAGCGTGGTGGTCTCAAATTTGGGGATGCAGGACCAACTATTACAGTTGTTTCGTCTGCATATATGGATCTTATCCCGAAGTTGTTGGATGCCCAAGTCACGAGACCAACTCATAAAGTTGATGCGTCAATGACTCGCATTTATAGAATTTTTGGTAAATTCTCAGCCATCAACGGGTTTGATGAGCCTTTACCGACTACCATTTGAGTCGGTCTAGCATGCGGATTGTTTAAGTCCGTTCCGCATGTGACGTTAAGCTAAAAGAGTTAACCCTTTTAGTGCTACGATATTGAATACGTAGACTTCGTCTTTCTCCTGTGAAAAGACTAAACAGCGACGTGTATGAGACGTTGACTTAGGATTTTTGGCAAATCCTCAGCCCTCAACGGATTTGACGTGCTCTTACCGATTACCGTTTGAATCGGGCTTACATGCGGATTGTTTTAGTCCGTTCCGCATGTGACGTTGTGCTAAAGGAATGAACTCTCTTAGACTTTGTGCTATGATGCCGAATACATAGGCTTTACCATTTGTTACGGGAATAGGCTACCCGGCAGCGCGTGTTAGGCGTTGACTTTAGGATTTTTGGCTAACCCTCAGCCTTCAATGGATTTGATTATCCTTTACCGACTACCGTTTGAGTCAGGCTAGCATGCGGATTGTCTAAATCCGTTCCGCATGTAACGTTGTGCTAAGAGAGTGAATTCTCTGAGACTTTGTGCTACGACTTCGAATACGTAGACTTAGCCATTGTTACGGGAATAGGCTACCCGACAACGTGTATTAGACGTTGACTTATCCCTACTTAGGCTTCGGGATAAAGGTCCTCAGAATCAGGTTCTGGTATCTTCTTGGACAGTAAAAGACAAACCTGGCGACGCGTGTTAGGCGTCGGCATATCCTTTCTTAGGATTCAGGATGAAATTCCCCATGCGTGTAAGGCATGGATTTTGGTGTTATTAATAACAACCTGCCACAATATTGAATATGTGGACGGGTGTTCTTTTTAACGGTTAAGAACTAACCGGCAGCGCGGGTTAGGCGCAGACTTATCCCTGCTTAGGTTTCAGGATAGTGTACCCCAGAATCAAACTCTAGTGTCTTTTTCTACGGAGAAAGACTAAACCGGCAGCGCGTGTTAGGCGCAGACTTATCCCTGCTTAGGATTCGGGATAAACTTCCTAGGATGAATCCTAGATTGATAAATTCTTAGAAAAGGTTGGTGTAGGAAAGGAAGAATTTTATATTCTATTTCCCGATCTTTTTCTAGGGTGAAGGCGAACCCGAATACAAAGGAAGAATTTTATATTCTATTCCTTGATTCTGGAAAGGAAGAATTTTATATTCTATTTCCAGCGCAAAAGAAACTAGAAGTGGGATCTCTACTCCGAGAATCTGGAAGATCTAGATAAACTTACCTTTTATAGGATTGGTTATCTAGTCTGAAGATGAGTTTCTCATTTATCGAAGTGAAATTTTAACTTCGGTTATAACCATGAGAAGGCTTAACCAAAGAGAAAAAGAAGGGAGTTCTTTCGTTTATCGAAAGGGGACTCTGAACTGAAAGTGGACCTCTTGTTCGTGAAAAGAATCAAGATGGGAATTTATTGGTGGCTTGGGCCAGAAAGATACTTTTGGTGGACACACTGTCAATTGAAATTGATCAGTGAGGGATTTTGGTGGTGAAAATGATTTTGGGTTATCCTCTAGAATATTAAGTGTAATATTCTTCAAGGAACTTCCCGGTAAATGGGTTATCCTGAATGTACTAGGGATAGTACTTTTTTAGGAACTTCCCATTTATTGGCATTAATTGCCTAACGCTCTCTTGAGTAATCAGGCGATATGTGCCGTTTTAGTAGACTGTGTCTATCACAAACGGTCCTTCCCATTTGGGTTCAAATTTACCTTTCTTCTTAGAGTTGAGGATTATCGATCGGCGAGCAGCGAGGACCAGATCTCCTTCCTTGAAGCTTCTCTGTCGGACTTTTTTGTTAAAAGCCCTAGATATTCTGGCTTGATAAAACTCAATGTGTTGTTGAGCTTCCAAGCGCTTTTCATCCAACATTTCGAGTTCTTCGAGACGTTTTTGATGTTGTTCTTCTATCCTCATCTCAGTTGCGAGAGCGATCCGAAGGGATAGGATTTGGATTTCCAATGGTAGCACAGCTTTACATCCGTATACCAACGAATATAGGGTAGCTCCTGTAGGTGTGCGTATGGTGGTACGATAAGCCCAGAGTGCTTCACCGAGTTTATCATCCCAGTCTCGTTTATTGGTCTTCACGAGCTTTGACAGGATTTTAATGATCGTCTTGTTAAAAGCCTCAGCTAATCCATTCGAGGCGGGATAATAAGCTGTTGACGAAATATCTTGCATTTTGAACTTGTCACAAAACCTGACGAAAGCATTTCTTATGAACTGTGGACCGTTATCATGAATGATCCGTCTTGGCACGCCGTGTCGGTATATGACATGATGTTTGATGAAATTGATGACGTTGTTCGTCTTCACTTCTCTAAGCGGAATCGTTTCAGCCTACTTTGAAAAGTAATCCGTGATTGCGAGAATAAATCGATCGCCTTTGACTGAAGGGGGAAAAATAGGACCGACAATGTCCATACCCCATGTTTCAAACGGCCAAGACATAGTTGATGTGTGTAAACGCTCCGGTGGTTGGTGTATATAATTTGCATGTACTTGACAGGCATGACATTCTCGGGCGTATTTGATTGCATCATGAACCATTGTCGGCCAAAAATATCCCATTCTCCTGATGCGATCATACAGCTTGGGACCGGGCTGATGCGCACCACATTCTCCTTCGTGTGCTTCCTTAAGAACTTCTTCTGCTTCTTTGTTCGAAAGACATCAGAGTAACAAACCATCGTACCCTCGACGATATAATGTATGAGTCTCGGTATTATAGAAGAATCTTGGTGCTCTTCGGCGGATTGATTCCTTTTCTTTTACATCTTCTGGCAAAATACTATATTGGACGTAGTCAATGATAGGAAAACGCCAATCTCGGGACTCAGACTCAATTTGAGTTGAGTTCACCTCCTTGGCGCTTAGGTTTCTATCATCTTCCTCTTCGATATCCATATTGTATATGGGTATGCAGAGTTGATGCGATCTTACTGTGACTAGCAGTTCAGTTTCGGGAGGCTGCGTAAGTGATACTACTAGTGCTGCCAGTGCATCCGCATAAGCGTTCTGGAGACGAGGGATGTATTCAATAAAGAATTCTTCAAAAGAATCTGCTATTTTGATGGCCTCCTGGTGGTACGGGATCAGGTCTTGGTTCCTGACTTCATACTCTCCACCGACTTGGTTGACTATCAATTGAGAATCCCCAAAAGCTTCGAGATATTCGACCCCCAGCTCTTTGGTGAAACTGAGTCCAATGAGAAGCGCGTTGTACTCGGCTACGTTATTGGAACATGGATCAGTCAGTGAATAAGCCCGAGGCATCACATGCTTCCCCGGGGAAACTAAGACAACTCCAACTCCGGAGGAGATTTTAGAACATCCGGGGGTTATTGCCACATTAACTGCTCTCGAAGCACCGTCGAAGTATAATTGCCATATTTGTTGGTGCGATGTAGTGTTAACCTCGTGGGTTTCATCCGGCAAGTCATCATATACTTTTGCCGTATCCGTTGTCGGGTTTGCCACCAAAAGATCACAAATCGCTTGTCCTTTGATCGACTTCTGCTGTTTGAAGTGCAAATCATATTGGGACAAGAGAAGGGACCACTTCGCTAACCGCCAATTCATAAAGGCCGGTTGAGTCATAAATACCCGTACTGGATTAACGTTAGAAATGACGTAAATCGTCTGTCCAACCAAGTAATGCCGTATCTTTTGTACTGCGAATACCAATGCGAGGCATTCTTTCTTAATCATCGGATATCGAGACTCGGCGCCTACCAAAGTCCGACTTAGATAATAGACTGCCTGTTCGTGACCGTTATCATCGTCTTGTGCTAGTAAAGCACTTATCGAGTGGTTTATCGCCTTGAGGTAAATCAAGAACGGTTTACCTGATTTCGGTGCAACGAGAACAGGAGGATTCGTCAGATATGTTTTGATACCTTCGAGTGCTTTTTGGCAGGCGTCGTCCTAAATAAATGATACACCTTTCTTGTTTAGCTTAGAGAATGGTTGGCACTTCCCAGAAAGATTTGAGATGAACCGCCGGATGTAAGCTAAACGCCCTTGCAATCCTCTGAGTTCTCTTAGATTTCTAGGGGGTTGCAGTTCATGTATCGCCTTCACCTTATCGGGATCGATATGCATACCTTTAGTGGTGATGACGAATCCAAGGAATTTTCCGCTGGACATTCCAAGGAAGGATTTAGTGGGGTTCATCTTCAATTGATGACTCCGCATAAGATCGAACATCGTCTTCAAATCCTTGATGTGATCTTCTTTGTTGCGGCTTTTTACAACCAAATCATCAACGTAGCACTCGACTGTTTTCCTGAGATGTTCTTAGAAAATCTTAGTCATTGCTCGCTGGTAAGTGGCGCCTGCATTCTTTAGACCGAAAAGGCATCACCGTGTAGCAAAAGACACCAAGGGGCGTTTTGAACGCTGTATGCTTTTCGTCATCTGGGTGCATCTTGATTTGGTTATATCCTGAAAAGCCATCCATAAAAGACATTCTCTCAAATCCGCATGTATTGTCGATAATGACATCCGTGATTGGGAGAGTAAAGTCGTCTTTTGGACATGCCGTATTCAGGTCCCTAAAGTCGATGCAAATCCTGATTTTACTGTTCTTCTTCATGACTGGAACAATATTGGCTAGCCAGTCTGGGTGTTGCTCCTCTCGGATAAATCCTGAGTCGATCAATTTCTTAACCTCTGCCTCAATGGCTTCTATAATCTGTGGATGAAACCGTCTTTGCTGTTGTTGACAGGTTTGGCATCCGACTTGATATCGAGGCGGTGCATTGCCACATTGGGGTCGAGCCCTAGCATGTCTTCATAGTTCCAAGCGAAGACGTCAATATATTCCCTGATGAGAGCAATTAATTCCTCCTTCTCATTTGAGGGAAGACTATCGCTGATGAATATAGGCTTTGGGTTGGCCTCGTCACCCATGTTAATTTGGACTATTTTATCTTCAGTGGGGGGTTCCCTCTGTTCAAACCTATCACCATACTGCATGTTCAGGTGATGAACCCATGGGTCTTCCCATGTTGGCATTTGATCGTCGTCCTCCATTGTGGATGGATCAGATGTAGTCATGTTCGTCATTAGGGCTTTGAATACTTCCCCCAGACTTATATCGGAATCCCATTCCGAGGAATCTGACGAGTACCCATCTTTGTATTGCCCAGATGCTTGGTTATTGATTAACCAACAACATTCGTCTTCTGAAGAAGAGACATATCCTAATCCTCGTCTGAATTTATAATAATCATCCGGTTTCCCTTTTGGTACATATGCCGCTTTAGCTAGAATACGGGAACCTCGATCAAAGTATAAACCTTCTCCGAGTGTGAAATCATATCCCTGTTTTTCCATGAGCTTGCGCGCTTTCGGACTATACTTAGATAAATGTCGACCAGGTTTGTCATCATTCTCATCTTCCCTTAAGAAATGATCTGGTAATGGAAAACTCTCTCCTTTTCCGTAAATCACTTCTTTTTCACCTCCTATTTTGGCAGGGACGATCAGGGTTGTTCCGAAAGAATGCTGGAGGTGTTTCTTTGTTATATAGGACGATCAAAGCGGCGTATATAAATCGGGATTATCATACAATCCCTTTATCACATCATCAAGAGACAGTGAGTACTCTAAATCATCATTTATTTCATTATTGGCAAGTTGCCAGTTACAACTGCCATCTGACGATTGTTCATCGTCAAGATTGATTACAAAGGGTACAATGTCATTTAAAACAAAACCTCCATTGTAATCAAGTCCGGCTTCGGTATCAGCTTCTTCTCCGCTGTCCGTGCCATGGGCCGATGATTCAGTATCGGATTCGTTACCATAAAGGAGAGAATCAGTGAAATAATTCTCAAACCCTTTGAATGGTTGCTTATCCGCGACCACCGTCCTAACCTTATTATCAGTGTCGACATATTTCAAATACTGATGGAGAGTGGAGGGAATTATAACGTTACTATGGATCCAAGGTCGACCTAATAGTAAGTTATATAAAGTCTCGGCATCAATCACATAACATGTGACTTCCGTCTTCAAATCACCCATTTGACATTTTATCCGGATCTTGCCCAAGGGTCTTGACCCGCTAGTGTTGAATCCATAGATAACAGTGCCTGTGGACGCCAATTTACTAACTGGAATGCCGAGGCTATGCATCAAGCGGAGCGGCATAATACTCACAGCGGAACCCGGATCCACTTGGATTCGGTTGACTTCGCTGGAGCCAATGTATTCGATGAAATATAGGGGTCGATCATGGTTCGAATTCTTCGTCTGCATATCCTCTTTGGTGAAGGTAATGCAGGGAAGGTTTTTACCCGCTATATTGCAGTGTTGAATTAACAGTTCTGGCTCTTTAGTTATCGGCTTGATCTGAGTAAGGAACACTTCTGAATTGGCCAAGGCTTCTTGCAAGGCTTCCCTGGTTTCTTTAGACAACCATAGCAACTCATACAATGTTATCCGCGCTGAAATGTTAGCGAGTTGAGCCATGATATCGAAGATGTGCGGAGTGTTTGAGCTCTCCGGTTTATCTCTTCCAATCAGACGATTGAAACGAGACTGCCTCGGATTCTGAACCTCCTGGGACTTCTTTTCTTTCTTTTTATCAACCGGCTTTCGTCGAGCATCTTCAACCGGTCTAGGAGTTGTAACCACTCCCAGTTCCATGAGAGTTTTGGCTAGTCCCAGTTTAGTCACCCCCTGCTCAGCTACCTGATCACTAGGTGATGGATAGTTGAAGTGATACTGATTTCCGCTTCTAGTGGCAAAAACTTCTTGTTCTTCTTCGGAGAGCGGGAAGGTAGGAGCTTCATCACCATCCTCTTCGAAGATCGCGGAAGTAGCGTTGCAGGACTTGCCTTTACCCTTTCTGGTCGAGGAAGTCGCCCACTGCTCGTCTTCAATAAGATCAGGATGGACCCAGAGGATTTTGGCGTTTGGGGCTGTGTGTGGCACAAGTCCTTTTTGGCGCTGTCCGTATGGGTCGTCGTTTATTGACTTCATTCCTACTTTGGTGATGCGTTTTGGTTCAAACCATGCTGTGGGTATTGATCCAAAGCTAATTGATACTGCATTTGCTCCTACATTCTTGGGCGGCTTCGGGGTTATGACGCCCACATCAATTAACGCCTGGATCTTATCCTTGAGATGATAGCATGACCTTGTAGGGTGATGGACCGCTCTATGGTATGCGCAATACTTCGGATCCGTCACTTTGCTAGCTCCTTCTTGATCCACGATCGCCGGTAGCTGGATTTTGTTATTTTCCAACAGGTACTTAAAGATAACGGGAACTTCATCATCTTTGAAGGAGTACACTTTAGGAAATCTTAGCTCCGAAGATCTTTGCTTCTGAGGCCGTTGTTGCCATTGCGACTGCGATTGTTGCGGTGCTCGTTGCTACGGCTGTTGCTGAGGTTGCAATTGAAAAGTTTGATTAGCATCAACTGCATTAGCATGTGCCTTACCTTTCCCTCGTGGGTTAAAATTCTGTGTTGGAGCATTCGTCGCCTGTTGGCCTCTCTCCGCCTTCTTCCTTCTGAGGAATCGCTCGGCTTGCTCTCCTCGGACCTTCAAATCCTTCCATGTTTTGGATGGTGCTATCCCCATTGCTTCCAAAACGTCCAATGCGAGGTTGTTGTGGCAGGTCTGGAGAATGAACTCCTCCGTGATCGGGTCCTGACAGTTCATCGCCTTGTTCCGGAACCTTTTGACGAAGGTATCAACTAATTCCCCGTCTTTCTGTTTCTCGTCGAGCAACGACCCGATGGATATCTCGGTGTCGTCATCGAAGAAGTTGGTGAGGAATTTAGTTTCCATGTCGTTCCAGCTATTCACGCTTCCTGACTTGAGGCGGCGATACCAATCGAAGGTGGCTCCACGAAGAGTGCCAACGAAGGACCGTACCATCAGAGGCTCATTACCAGAGATAACCCCCAGGTGTGATTTGAAGTTCATTTCCAAAAGTCGATGTGACTGAACAAAAACTTGGCGAATGTCTATAGGCCTACCGCACAACGGTAAGAACCCCGGCAAAATCTACTCCTTTTTCCTTAGTGTACGGATGCGAAGCCATATTGCTATTGGAGATTTAGATCACGTCTCTAAGAGTTGCTCTCGCAACCGGGATGACTGATGAAGAGCAACATCGACTATGCCTTCAAGAGCTAGAAGCATTAGATGATAAGCGGCTCGAAGCCCAACAACAGATCGAGTTATACCAAGCTCGAATCTCAAAAGCCTACAGCAAAAAGGTCAAAGAAAGGATCTTTAAGAATGGTGATCTTGTCTTAGCAGTCAGATGACTCATGGTAATGACGCATAAGACCAAGGGGAAATTCAATCCCAAATGGGAAGGACCCTTCATGGTAGAGTCGGTCTACTTGAATGGAGCTTACCGTCTCATTAATCAAAAAGGTAACATGCTCATGATGCCAATTAATGGTAAATTTCTCAAGAAGTATTACTCATAGATTATGAGACCCCTTTTTATAATCCCCAGCTAAGTCTAATAAGAGAGATTGAACTCACTTAGACTGAGAGTTGGTTACTCAGAATTTATTGAAGCAAGAGTAACAAATCATCAAAATCATCCCCAGCTAGCATATCGTTGAATTAACATTACACTTATGACGATTAAAATATTTTGGAATTATCCTAGGTGCAATAAATTTTTTTTTCTGAATCTTACTCTAAGTAAGAATTTATGTTAAGTTAACATTACACCTCTGATATTTTTAATCATTTTCATTATTTCAAGACAAAACATAACATAAAAAAGAAACAATGAAAAATTAAAATGATATCACTTTTTATTCAAAATACTAAAAAGTGATACAAAACCATTGCTTCACTCTTATTAAAAGAACGATACATTGTTAAGTCTCAGGGCCCATCAGCTTAATCGATGCGAGCCGAGACTTAATGTCTGCAAGCCTCTTTTCATGAGCGGCTTTCACCATTGCTGCAACTTCTCTTCTAAGTTCTACTTCGTCAGGCATCATAACAACAACTGCCTTCTGGATCTCCTCAAGAACTTGCAACTCTTTGCAGTAATTAGTGAAAATTTCACCACTCCTGAGATGGAGCCCCCTTCACAGCCGCTTCTTCCTGAGTCAACTAAGCCTTCTTCTGAGCTAACTCTGCTTCTAGTAGAGTGATTGCTTCTTGAGTTATGCGCATAACAGTAACGGAATCGGTCACCTTAACTTGTATTTGATTGTGCTGCTCCTATAGAGCTACAACATGTGTCTTTCTCTCAAACAAGCTCTTCTGAAGGGCCTCATGTTGAGGTGCCCTTGCAGCTTGGATGCTAGTAAAAGTCTATTCTGTCTCTGCCTCCAAGTCAGTGTGTTCAAGGTCCTTCAAAGCTTGTAAATCTGCCACTAGGCGAGAGACACTCTCTGTGCAACGCTCGATCTGGTAGGTGTCACCCAAACACTTGATGTTGTTCAGGCAATTCATTAAAACGGCTTGAAGGTCTCAAAAGTACCTTGCCCAGCGATAACAAGGCTGATGGTCTGCTTTATTGCACCATCCAACTATTCGATAAATCTTTTTAAGAAATCTAAACTTAGAGAAGCAACTGGAAAGGACGCTAATGCATCAGGAGTCCTAGGGCTTGGTTGAACAGATTTAGGAACAATTTTTTTCTTCTAAAACTTGGCCAGGAGTCATCATGTCAAGGGGTTCTATCATGGGAATAGATTCTATTGTTAGCCCTTTTGTTTTGATGATGTTTTACAACTACCATTATCGATACTAATTGCTTGTTGAGTGAAAATGTAGTCAATATATACATCAAGCATGTTAGTGCCATAAATGGAGGATTGGATGGAATATGCGTTACAACGATGATATCCAAAGAAGGAGGAGGCATAGTGATGAAGCAACGTTCATTCAAGAACACCAAATGTAATAAGAAGCTTCATCAAACTCAAGCTATATCAAGACTCAAAGAATTGTATTCTACGTGAGGATATTAGCTAGTTTTTATTTTCTCTCTAGTGCTAAAATGTAGGCAAATAGTTTAGATTTCATCTGAAGCTATTCGGATATCATAACACGTTTTCATACATATAGTTTTGAGTGTTTTTCACAAAATACTATTTTTCACAAGTATGAGGACCTATTAGCAAAATTCTTTTTCTAAACAATTTGTTTTTAGTGTTAAAAACATTTTACAAAGTTTCACAATTTTTAGAAGTCAAATGAATATTTTAAAGATTTTTTAAGTAAGTCAAAAATAGTGTTTTTGTATGTATCAGTTCGCGGTCGACCGCGCCTGAGTTCATTCATCAATGGGCAGCAGAAACTTTCACGGTCGACCGTGTGCTCGAGATTTCCCACGGTCGATCGCTAGGTCAACAATAGAAGTCTCTGGACCTTTTCTTAGTTTCTGAGCTGTCTCACGATCGACCGTGAAAATAGCACGGTCTACCGCCGCTTAATTCAAACGGTCTTCTGGTACACAATCTCAGCATCGATTGTACACGATTTCAGCGTCGATTGTTTCCAGGTTTTGAGGGATTAGGGTATGGGTTTCAAACAACTGTTTCTCTTCTATTTAAACCCATACACTCCTTTTTTCTTATTATCCTAAGCTTTTGAAAAACCAGAATTTTGTTTACTGAGAGCCAAAATTTTCAAAACCTGTTTTCTGTGTTTTCTCAAGTTCACATCCCAGCTTCAGTTTAATCTTTCTCTTTGCCATAGGAACTTGTAAAGAGAGAGCTTTACACCATTGCTACTGTTTGAGAGCTTGATCTTGTGAAGATCAATTGTGTGGGAGTATGATCTAGTTGAGATCAACTGTGTAGTTGTGAGATCGTGAGGAGATCGTTGTGTAGAAGAAGTTTTGACTTCCAAACCGGGTTGTGTAGTGGATTTCTCCTCGAGAGTGATGAGCAGGGACGTAGGTCAGCGGACTAAACCTCGTTAACACATCGCGCGTCACAAGGATAACGATTCCTAACTCTATCTCTATTTCTACTGTTGTTCATTTTGTGGTTTGTTGCTTGTCTCAATTTTTATTGCACTATATTAGCCTTGAGACCATAATCACCCCCCTCTAGGGTCCAACAATTGGTATCAGAGCTTGGTCTCTATATTAGTTTTTGGTTTAATCACTTTAGAGAAAAGATCTTATGAAGGCTTCAATGAATGTGTATATGTTAGAGGGACAATCCACCACTAGACCACCACTTTTTACCGATAGTAATTTTACTTATTGGAAGGCTAGGATGAGGATTTACCTTCATTACATTGATCTTGACATCCTAGAACTCATAGAGAAGAAATATGTAGAAAAGACCAAAGTCGGGACTATGACCGATGGAGAAAGGCACCAAGCCAATCTTAATGCAAAGGCATTGAATGCCTTAATTTGCAGTCTTTCCCCCAACGAGTATAATAGGGTTTCCATGTGTGCAACCGCATACGATTTTTATGGGTGAAATTGTGTATTACACATGAAGGAACCCCACAAGTTAAGGAATCCAAGATTAGTGGGCTTATGCATGAATATGAGTTATTTAAGATGCTTCCAAATGAATCCATTGATGCTATATTTTCTCGCTTCACTAACATAATCAATGAATTGCATGGCCTCGACAAGAAATTAACTATCCAAGAGACGAACTACAAGATCCTCCGTTCATTGACTCCAATATGAGAACCCAAAGCTACGGCCATAGAGGAAGCTCATGATCTCACCACTCTAGCCCTCGATGGCCTCATCGGCAAGCTTAAGGTTCATGAGAAAAAGCTCAAGGGAAAGGAGAAGGAGGAAGTGCCCCCATGGGAAGTTGAGGAGCCATCACCAAAGATGAAGACCATTGCTCTCAAAGGAGCTAGTGACCACTCCTCATCATCGTCGTTGGATAGTGAAGTTGATTTTTCTAGAGAAGTGGCTCACCTCTCTAGAAGAATTTCTAGACTCATAAAAATAAATAAGAAGTTTAACCCCCGATCTAACAATAAATTTTCTTCACGTGTAGAAAAATGTTTTGAATACATTGAACCGGGCCATATCACTAAGAATTGCCCCAAGCTCAAGGAGAAATATATGAAGTACAAGAAGAAGAAGGCTATGTATGCCGGATGGGAGGAATCCGAACCAAGTGATTCAGATAGTAATGAAGAAGGAGCTAAACTTGCTCTTCATGATCCTAACATTTGTTTCATGGCCTATGAACAAGAGGTAATATCCAACACCGAGAGTGAATCCTTTTACATGCGATGTGATCTAGCTACGACTTTAGAAGAATTGAATACTGAATTTAAAAGAATGTCAAAAGAATTTTCTTCTTTTAAAAAGTTGCATGCTTCTTATGATGTCAAACTAGAACAACTACAAACCTCTCTTGCACTAAAAGATGAATTGCTAGAAGATCTTAATTTTGAGAATAAGCAATTAAGATCCAAAATTAAAAGACTAGAAATTAAGATTGGTAAGATTAGACCCACTCATGCTTATGCTAATCATCATCACCATGGTAGAAATAGATTTTATAGATCTTATGCTCCTACACACAAGAGAAATTTTGTGTGCACATATTGTATGAAATGTGGTCATATTTCTACTCATTGTAGGATCAAAGATAATCATGATTTTTATGGCATGACATGGGTACCCAAAGGTACCAAGTTTACTAACCACCAAAGACCCAAGATTTGGGTACCTAAAGTTACTACACCTTCATCTCTTGTAGGGAACATCACGACAACGACGTAGAGAGATGTGGTACCTTGATAGTGGTTGCTCACATCATATGACGGGCAACAAAGAGCTTTTTGCAACCCTATCAAGGATTGAAAGAGGTAGCGTCTCCTTCGGTGGTGGTGAGAAAGGTAAAATCATTGGTATTGGGTGTATTGGTATGACAGCCTCTCCCATTATAGAAGATGTTTATTTGGTTAATGGCTTGAATTATAATCTTCTTAGCATTAGCCAATTGAGTTATAAAGGTTTTGATATTTCCTTTAAACCGGACAAATGCATTATTAGTATGAATGGAAAATTTGTTTTTATTACAAATAGAAAATCTAATGTGTACATTTTTTAGATGAATGAATTAGTGAATCAAGATGTGAAGTGCCTTGCGGCAATTGATGAAAATCCATGGATTTGGCATAAGAGGCTTGGACAAGCAAACATGAAATTGATATTCAAATTGTCCAAGAAGAATCTTGTTAAAGGGTTACCAAATTTGCATTTCATCAAAGATACCATATGCGAAGATTGCGCTAAAGGTAAACAAACTAAGTCTACCTTCGAACCTATCAATGATGTATCAACTTCTAAACCCTTGCAATTACTTCATCTAGATTTGTTTGGTCCTATGCGTGTTACCTCTCTTGGAGGCAAACACTATGTTTTTGTTATCATTGATGATTTTTCTCGTTTTATATGGATAATTTTTCTTACAAGAAAAGATGAATGTTTTGATGAATTTTTAAATCATGTTAAAAGAATTAAAAATGAAAAGATTTAAAAGTTGTTAAAATTAGAAGTGATCATGGTGGTGAATTTCAAAATATATCTTTTTATGATTTTTGTGCTCATCGTGGTATAACTCATGTGTTTTCCGCTCCTAGAACACCACAACAAAATGGTGTTGTTGAATGGAAAAATCGGACCATACAAGAGATGACACGAACTATGTTGAACTCTTTTGATTTGCCTAAATATTTTTAGGCGGAAGCCGTCAATACGGCTTGCCATGTTTTAAATCATGTTTTAATTAGACCAAAGCTTAAGAAAACTCATTATGAACTTTTTTTATGAAAAACTCCATTTATTGGTTATTTTCGTATCTTTGGTTGCAAATGTTTCATTTTAAACACAAAAGATCACCATGACAAATTTGATTCCAAAATTAATGTTGGTATTTTCTTAGGGTATGCACATCGAAGTAAGGCTTATAGGGTCTTCAACAAATGAACTCTTGTTGTTGAAGAATCTATAAACGTTACTTTTGATGAGACTAATATTGGTTCACAAGTGATTTTGCCTAGGAAAGATAATAATGATGTTGAGGGACGATTTGAACTTATGCAACCTATAAATATACACTCAATATAAGCACAAAAAGATGTGGAAAGCACCAACACTCATGTTCAAGAAGAACTCCCCAAAGCATGGAAATTCGCATCAAATCATCCAAAGGAGCAAATTATTGGGAGTCCCTCACAAGGGATTGTTACTCGCTCAAAGGCCTTGAGTGAGTGTGGTAATATTGCTTTTTTATCTCAATTAGAACCTAAGAAGGTTAATGATGCTTTAAATGATGGATTTTGGGTTTTAGCTATGCATGATGAACTAAATAATTTTTGAAGATATGATGTTTGGAAATTAGTTCCTAGACCTAACAATGTTAGTGTTATTGGAACAAAATGGGTTTTTAGAAACAAACTTGATGAACATGGTATTGTTACTAGAAATAAAGCTCGTTTAGTTGCCCAAATATATAATCAAGAGGAGGGCATAGACTATGATGAAACCATTACACCGGTTACAAGGTTGGAATCTATTAGGATATTTTTGGCATTTGCTAGCTTTAAAGACTTTAAATTATTTCAAATGGATGTTAAAAGTACCTTTTTAAATGGTTTTATAGAAGAGGAAATATATGTTGAGCAACCCCCTGGTTTTATGGATCATGCTTTTCCTAATCGTGTTTACCGGGTTCAAAAAGCTTTATATAGGTTGAAACAAGCTCCTAGAGCTTGGTATGCTCGCCTCTCTAGTTTTCTTCTTGAAAATGGTTTCTCTAAAGGAAAAATTGATAATACTCCTTTTGTGAGAAAAAAGAAAAATAATTTTATTTTAGTGCAAATATATGTTGATGATATCATTTTCGGTGCTACTAATGAATTTCTTTGTAAGGATTTTTCTAAAATTATGCAAGATCATTTTGAGATGAGCATGATGGGAGAGCTCACATTCTTTCTTGGGCTCCAAGTCAAGCAAACTAAGGATGGGATATTCATTTCTCAAAGCAAGTATGCTAGAGAATTGGTGAAGAATTTTAATTTGGAGAATTCTAAGCATGTACCAACTCCTATGAGTACAAGTATCAAGCTTGATGCGGATGATAGTGGTGAGGATATGGACCAAAAACTATACCAATGTATGATAGGTAGTCTTCTTTATCTCACCGCTAGTAGACCCGATATCATGTTTAGTATGTGTGCATGTGCACGTTTTCAAGCTTCTCCTAAAGCATCTCATTTGATTGCCGTTAAGAGAATTATTAAATATGTACATGGTACTATTGATATTGGTTTGTTTTATCCAAAGAGCACCTCTTTTGATTTATATGGTTTTTGTGATGCCGACTTTGTCGGATGTAAGGTAGATCGTAAGAGTACGAGTGGAACATGCCAATTCTTGGGAAATTCTCTTGTTTCTTGGGCTTCCAAGAAACAAAATTGTGTTACATTGTCTACTACGGAAGCGGAATATATTGCCGTCGGCTTATGTTATGCCCAAGTTTTGTGGATGAAACAAGGCTTAGTTGACTATGATTTGAATTTTTAAAATATAAAAATCTTTTGTGATAACACTAGTGCTATCAATATTTCCAAAAATTCGGTTTTGCATTCTAGAACCAAGTATATTGATGTGCACCATTATTTCTTACGCGATCATGTAGAGAGACAAGATGTATCCCTTGTGTTTGTTGACACAAAATCTCAATTAGCGGATATATTTACCAAGCCTCTTGGTGAAGATGATTTTTGTCGCATAAGAAATGGTTTGGGCTTATGCACTATGTGAAAGTTCTATTTGCTTGCTTGTTTAGTTACATTTCACATGCATTTTTGTTTATTTTTACCCTATTTTGATGGTGACAAAGGGGGAGAGAAATCTCCTCATTTGTGCACATAGTAAGGGGGAGCTCATAGATAGGGGGAGCTACTATCTATAAGCTATATTTATTTTACTCCTATATAATGGTCGGTTGTCATCATCAAAAAGGGGAAGATTGTCAGCCCTTTTGTTTTGATGATGTTTTACAACCATTATTATCGATACTAATTGCTTATTGAATGAAAATATAGTCAATATATATATCAAGCATGTTAGTGCCATAAATGGAGGATTGGATGGAATATGCGCTACAACGATGATATCCAAAGGAGGAGGAGGCATAGTGATGAAGCAACGTTCATTCAAGAACACCAAATGCAATAAGAAGCTTCATCAAACTCAAGTATATCAAGACTCAAAGAATTGTATTCTACGTAAGGATATTAGCTAGTTTTTATTTTCTCTCTAGTGCTAAAATATAGGCAAATAGTTTAGATTTCATCTGAAGCTATTCGGATATCACACACACGTTTTCATACATATAGTTTTGAGCATTTTTCACAAAATACTATTTTTCATAAGTATGAGGACCTATTAGAAAAATTCTTTTTCCAAACAATTTGTTTTTAGTGTTAAAAACATTTTACAAAGTTTCACAATTTTTAGAAGTCAAATGAATATTTTACAGATTTTTTAAGTAAGTCAAAAACAGTGTTTTCGTATGTATCAGTTCGCGGTCGACCGCCACGGTCGATCGCGCCTGAGTTCATTCATCAGTGGACAGTAAAAACTTTCACGGTCGACCACCGCGGTCTACCGTGTGCTCGAGATTTCCCACGGTCGACCATCACGGTCGACCGCAGAAGTCCCTGGACTTTTTATCAGTTTCTGAGCTATCTTGCGGTCGACCGCGAAAATAGCACGGTCGACCGCCACTTAATTCAAATGGTCTTCTGGTACACAATCTCAGCGCTGATTGTACACGATCTCAGTGCCGATTATTTCCAGGTTTTGAGGGATTAGGGTATGGGTTTCAAACAGCTGTTTCTCTTCTATTTAAACTCATACACTCCTTCTTCCTCATTGTCCCAAGTTTTTGAAAAACCAGAGATTTTGTTTACTGAGAGCCAAAATTTTCAAAACCTGTTTTCTGTGTTTTCTCAAGTTCATATCCCAGCTTCAGTTTAATCTTTCTCTTTGCTATAGGGACTTGTAAAGAGAGCTTTTACACCATTGCTACTGTTTGAGAGCTTGATCTTGTGAAGATTAATTGTGTGGGAGTATGATCTAGTTGAGATCAACTGTATAGTTGTGAGATCGTGAGGAGATCGTTGTGTAGAAGAGGTTTCGGCTTCCAAACCAGTTGTGTAGTTGATTTCTCCTCGAGAGTGGGGAGCAGGGACGTAGGTTAGCGGACCAAACCTCGTTAACACGTCACGCGTCACAAGGATAACGATTCCTAACTCTATCTCTATTTCTTCTATTGTTCATTTTGTTGTTTGTTGCTTGTCTCAATTTTTATTGCACTATTTTAGCCTTGAGACCCTAATCACCCCCTCTAGGGTCCAACATCTATACCCCCGGAGCTCAATTCATCCTCACCTTCTATGCCTCCTAAAGTCGGGATGGTCAATGGAAGTCCCTACTAATGGGAGATTAACGGAGTGGGCAATTCTTCCTCTTCATCATCTATAATCACAACAGGTGTAGACCTAAAAGCATCTCGCATTAACTTCACCCCTTGTTGAGCTTTAGAAACCGAAGACCTAACCGGTAATATTTGGCAAGCCCTTTTCTCATAATGGCGTGCTTCTTCTGCAGTTAGGGCTCGTTTCTCTGTTGCCCTCTTTTCGTGGGTCCTAACTGCTTTAACCTCTTCCTGGATCTTTTCTGCTTTAGTAGCCGCTTGCTCATAAGACAAATACTCATCAATCCATTTCAGACAAGACATTCTGTAAGGACCAAGAATTTTGATACTAGTTAAAATTATTTTCTGGTATTTTAAATATTTAATTATGATTTTTAAAAGAGTATTTATATTTTTCTTGAATTTTTATAATTTTCTATGATTTAAAGTCTAAGTTTTATATTTATTTAAATGATATTAATATTTATAAATTAATTTTATGCGGCGAAAATTTATGAAATTTATCTGTTGCGTTATCGATGCTGTTACATGTTATTTTAAATAATACCTTGTATTATTTTTATTATTACGTATATTTTCGTATAATACGTTGTCTTATTAATTACATATTATTTGTATAATTTATAGTATTATTTTTACTGTCATATATTATCTGTCGTATTAGTATAACTTGTATGTTTTACTGTGTATATAATTAACCCATAATTATTTATTTTGAATGTAAGTAAATATATTTTATTTATTAATTATTCTTGTTTAATTATACAATATAGGTATATTTTGACTATTTCGTATTCACTGTTGTATTAGCACAATATGTACGTTTTTATTTGTTGATAATTATTATGTAATTAGTTTAATTTTTAAATACCCGTAACTATTTTATTTTAATTATTTTTGTTATTTAAATACCCAACCCTAACCCGAATATATATATATATATATATATATATATATATATATATATATATATA
>BQKN01065474.1:445003-488178 GCA_022839385.1 Asparagus kiusianus
TATATATATATATATATATATATATATATATATATATATATATATATCTTCTCCTCTTCGTGAACCCAACCCCGCCGCCACCATCATCAACTCCCTCTCTCTCTCTCTCTCGTTCTTTCCCCGCCGCTCTCCCCCGCGACCCTCTTCCGACACCGTACCACCACAAGCGTCCGCCGCTCTGCGCCTCCAAGCCGCCGCTCCGACCTCCTCGTCGGCCTCCTCTCCTCTGACCCAACAGCTCCCAGCCCACCGCGCTGCCCCCTTGCTGCCAATCTCCGACCAACACCAAGCAGCACCGCCCCTCCTACAGCCTTCTCCTCCGTCCTCCTCTCGCCACCCGTTGTCCTCCTCGCCGTTGCTGCCTTGAGCCGTTGCCCTCGCCTCTCGCTATTCTCCCACCGCCTGCACCGCCGTCAGCCCTGACCAAGCCAAGCCGCTGCTCGCCTCCTGCCTCATCAGCCCCCGTTGGTCGCTGTTCGCTCCTCCCCGTTTAAGCCGCCACTAGGCCACCGGCGACCACCTCAACCACCAACCTCGCCACTATCCTCCGCCGCTCTCCCCGACGCCACTGTCCGACCCCTTGCAGCACCGCGTCGTCCCCTTTGTCTTAGCCCAGATCCGAGCCATCACCACGCCATTCAGATCCGCTCGAACCCCGAGCTCCGCCCACTTCAGATCCGCCGTTGAACCCGAGGCAAGATCCCGATCCTTGTTTAGTTTTGTTCCAGTTCTTATATTTGTCGTAGATTATTTATGTACAAGATCCCGCTCCTCTTGACTCGTCATTTCCAATTTATATATGTCGTTAATTAGTTGCATAGATTAGATTATGAATTGTTATTATCTACGTGGGCTTGTTGATGAATTGGTGAATTATCTGGTTATGTTAATTTATAATTGTTATTATCTGCGTGGGTTTGATGAATAATATTGATTTAAATCATAGTTATATGATAAATAGTATTTTTGAAATAATGATAATGAAGTGAAAGAATTTATTTGATAACAGAATCATTTTGGAGAATTTATAATATTTAAAAAGAATTTATTTTGAGAAAAAGAATTATTTTAGAATAATAATTGATGAGAAATAATTTTAAAAGAATTTATTCTAGGAAAGAGAATATTTTGGATTATTATAATGAGAAATAAATTTTTTAAAGAAATTATTTTGGGAAAAGAATTATTTTCTGAATTACATAGTTGTTGTTCATGATTACATTTCATGTTTGTGAATTTTTTACTGTATTCGACATGTCATGATGTGGTTGCGTGAAATTAATGTTATTATTATCTCGTTGTTGTGTTTGAGAACCTTGGTAGTTTATGACTAGAATGACCTGTGTGACGTGGGCAAGACCTAGATACCAGTGTATTGTTGACTTAGAAAAGCAAGATGAGTTGGGGTGGGAAAGTCCATGTTCATGTAATCGGATAAGACTGTTGATATATCTTCTGGGTTCGTACCAGTGGATCGGTGTCGCCATTGGGGTTGCTTTTTGTTGAGTCACAGTGGATCGGTGTTGCCACTGTGGTTTGTTGGTTGGATCAAAGTAGATCGGTGTCGCTGCTTTGGTTCATGAATTTATTGGTTAGATCAAAGTAGATCGGTGTCGCTACTTTGGTTCCTGAATTTATTTGATTAGATGTGCGTGGGGGATATGCGAACAGTCAGTTATCCGATAATATGAGCGTCGACTCTGTGTGAGATGTGATCCAGTGACCTGTTTTAGGATGACTAGTTACATGACTTGATATCAGTGGATTGGTGTCGCCACTGGGGTTGGTTTGTTGGATCAAAGTGAATCAGTGTCGTCACTTTGGTTAGGATTTATGGATTCTTGTGAGATGTAGGCAAGTGGTGTTTCTTTTCATACATAGATTAGGGTTAATATTTAATTATCTACAATTTGAGACATATGGTATATACATGAGGGTTTCCTTGTTTGGATTATTTCGCTCGACGTACTACGTCTCATGTTGTACATTTTTAGGTATTAATTCCATCTATTGTATGCCCCTGTTACTTGTATGATTAGACTGATCGCTAGCTACATGATCTCGTTACCTGATCGATTTTGGATGCTTTATGTTATTATGATTTAGTAGTGTTTTCATGTTGATTTGTGGTTTTCAGTTGTACGTTCTTTTGTTGTTTCTTTTATCGTATCGATTTCTGCATTGGATTTCCGTTCGTTCTATTTTCTTTGTGGGGTCGGGTCTTGCCGTTTGCATACACGCTGACGTACATCTATTTTCTCTGGTGTACGTCAGACTTAGGAGAAGAACAGGTTCAACAGGAGTCAGAAGATTCTCAACAAGAGTGCCTTGTAGACGGAGCAGAAGAAGGAGTCGAAGTCTATTCTTTGATAATTCCACTTTACTTTTGTAGTTCTTTCTTTTTCTATTGATCGATGTATTTTTGTATCTCTTCAGTATTCTTTTGTTCAATTTTGTATAAGGGCATGTGGACTCGAATATTATGTCTTGGATATTATTCCATTTGTGATATGTATTATTTTATTCTGAGTTTGTCTATTATATTCTTGCTACCTGTGATCGGGGACCTGTGACTTCGCATTGTTTTTATTTCCAGACGCTTAGCATATTGGATTGAGAAGAAAAGAAAAAGAAAAAAAATAATAGTGTATATTTCTTCTCAATCTAATACGTCGCGGGCTTGTTCACGTTCCGATTCCCGGGTATTTTGGGAAGCGGGGCATGACACATTCTAGAACTCTTCCTGGACTCATACATCTCTCTGATCTTCTTCAAACAAGATGTGTACATATTGTATTCCGTGATCTGTGAAGCCTCATAATACCAGTTACAAAAGTCCAGAATAGTGTGAGAATTGGGCGTCTTGTGGGGTAGCCTAAATTTCGCTCCGGTATAGCCAGCTAATGAATAATACCAAGCTCAGGCTTCATCATACAAGTTACCAATGAGAGCGAGCTTTGGATTGGGATTTCTGACATACAGCTGGTCGTATCCAAATTGTCGAGCAAATTGATAAGGCTGTAGGATTCAATAATGCATTTCTCGCCCTACCGAAAGATCAGATAACTCACTCTGATAGTGACGAGCCATCGGAAAATGCCTCCCTCCAAAATTATGAAGGCATTGGGACCCAACACATCCTCACATGTCTTACCCTATTCATCACTCTCAAACTCGGGAAAGCAGCAGAAAATATGGTAGTTGATCTCTTTCAATAAATTTGTCGAGTGAGAACTATGTACCAGCTTTCCCATTTTGCCGCCTCAAGCCCCTATACAAACGTAATGAAAGATCCGTTGTATGGAGAAGCTCTTGTTATTAGTAACGGACAATGCAAGATAAACCAGGCCACCAAATAGGTGTACGACACTGTTACACGAGGTTGGGGAGTCTTTAAAATCTTATTCTAAGCGGGGCCAACCTCCCTAACTTGGAGGAATTCAAAAATTAACTCTCGTAGGCTACTCTGCAAGCAGTACACCATGGCAGAGAGAAGATTCACTGGCCTCCCATGAGCCAAAATAACTGCTGGATACACTACCTCAACCATAATGGATTCGATAGGCTTTGTAGGTACCATGCATCGCTTCAGCCACAATATTAAAAAGCCAGCAAAAAGGGTCATGTCAGAAATGGGAGTCTGAGATTGGTAATGGAAGATGTCGAACTCGGTGGATGGTGGAAAGATATCCTCTTAAGACTTATTAATGTAGCAAGCATTGGTAGTATTAATACGAGCTAATGCTTTTGAGAGAGCTCGCAGTGAGACGGGTCACTACCATATCTTTCTGATTCAAGTTTCGGAACAAGTACTCTACCCAAGATGCTTGCTTGATACCACTGCCTCGTAGCCCAGTCAACTTAACACAAATACGAAAGTGACACATCACTTCCCAAAAGGTTACATAAATATCAGGATACGCCGCTCTTAAGATTGAGAGCTCTTCAGTCCCTAGGACAAACTCCTCATATGGCATCTCCTCGAATGGCAAGCCGGATACCTCATACATCTCATGGAGGGCGAAGCTCAGCTCCCCGACAGTAGTAAAAAATGTGTAGGTCTCCGAATTGTTCTGTTCTAGCATAGCGAAGAAGTTGTAATGGCTCTGTATGATCCCATATAGGGTAGTTAACACTGGAGTCCTAAGACTAGATTAGGCAAGTGGCTGTCTCAGGTCCTCTAGAACAAAGTTTACCATACGTACCCACCATCCCCATCCACAGAATATACCCACCTAGGAAATCTAAAATCTTAGGCTGGAAATTCACCCCGGACAACGATAAATTGTCGGACAAAATTTTTTGTTGGGATGGCCCCCTCAAGAACCAGATCTTTATTCTAAACCCTACTGGGCCTCAGAGCCATTACCTGATGATCATGTCCTACAGGACGAACACTTTGATGCATGAAAGTCCCAAGGGATATGTCGTCCTTCTCCTTGATAAGGTCCTAATCCATACGTCTTCTGAAGGAGGCACTCTAGAAATATGAAAGCGGATACATCCGCTCCATGTTTGGCTAGAAGAGGAAACAGTCATTAACCTTCTGCACTATTTTGGAGTCCTCAGCATACATGACCTTAGTATCAATTTTGACATGATCTTTAAAAAGGAACACCGACTTTTTGAATTTTTTAGGTCATCCATCTCGAGTTCTACATCAGTGACAATGGCCCTAACAGTTGATGGTCTCGCGAACTAGATTATTAACATTCGCTCCATATTTTGGCCTTCAAACATCGGAAGTTCTCAGCGCAAACTAAAAGTCACACTGTCATCCATACCTCCTTTGTATCCGAAATGATGCTGGAATGAGAGCGGTTCATTAGAATAGCACACTGCGAAGGAAAATGATAACAGTTAGTATCTAAAACTAGACGAGCTAAAAACAAGTTTCGCGAAGGTCAACCTCACATTTCAAGTTCAAAATGTGAGGGTCACCCCTGTGTTCCAATTTCAAGATGCAGAGGTTATCCCCGCATCTCAAAATCAAAACACGAGGGTCAGGCCTGCATTCTAATCTCAAAACATGAAGGTTAACCCTATGTTTCAAAATCAAAACACAGAAGTCCACCTCCGCATTCCAAGGGTAAAACACGAGTCTCGCTTATTGTTAACAACCCAAAACTTGTCAAAACAAGTTCAAAAAACTAAACTTACCATGGTGAAGAGGGATTTGTGGTGGCAGTGTGGCCGCCAGAACAAGAGCACCGCCAGCAGCCTCAGCAGACAACGTGCTTAGAGTCATCTCGACAACTTTCTTGGATTTAGAAGTGATATTCTTGGGTGCCATTGATCAACAGTAGAAAGGTTGGTGTTTTAAGAAGTGAAGATCGTTGAAGATCTTAAAGAAACAAGAAGTCTCATTCAGGAGTTGAGACGAAGATGATAAGAGTCGATAGACTCTTGTTTTGACCTATATCGGTCTATTTATAGGGCAACCAAATCAACACGAGATTCTAGGTAAGAATCCTACCCAAACGTAATCTTTGCATTTCAAGTTAAGTCAGTTCGACTTCCAAACGTGAGGCTCACCTCTGCATTTCAAATTCTAAATGCAAAGTTCACCCCCGCGTTTCAACTTCTAAACGTGAAGCTCACCTCTACATTTCAAATTCTAAACATGAAGTTCACTTCTGTATTCCAAGTTCTAAACATGAAGTTCACACCCGTGTTTTAAACTTCAAACGCAGAGGTCAATGTAGGCGTCAAAAATTACCTATAGGTTCCCACAAGGTGATAAACATCATTATCCAAGTCGAGGAGGATCATCTGATATCGTATCAAAGCTAATGAGTGCATGAAGCAAGTTTGCATAGCATACGAATCAACAGGACGATGAAATAACGAAGAAGAGACTCGATCGGGAGTTACGTTTCACCCACAAAAGATAGAACACCACTCATGTCTCGCTCACTTCATATGTGTTTCATACATGGGAAGTTATAGGTCTCTTCTCTGGCTTTCCAACGCATTTTTAATTATGTCATTCTGAGATCGGACAGGAGAATTAGAAGCAAAATAGTCAAAACACGCCAAACGGCGTCTCGACCAATGACCAAGACACCATATCGGCTTCCTCCCGAGCAAGCTAAGCTTCTTGTTGGGCCAAGCATGCTTGTAGTTGAGTAATAGCTTCTTTTGTTTGAACGGTCGCCTTTCGCGTGGTCTCCATAGCAGTGGTCAAAGTAGTCAACTCAGACTGCCTTTGATCGCATTACCCCTGTAAAGATGCAACCTAGGTCTCCCTCTCAGCCAAGCTATTCTGAATGAATTCATGCCGACGTGTTGCTTCAGCTTGGATATCACCGAGAGTCAATTCAATCTGGTCTTCAAGATTAACACGTCCTAGGTCTTCCAAGGTTTTCAGGTTCTCTTCTAAGCGAGAGATACTTTCGAAACAACGATCAACACATTAGGTGTTACCTAGACGCTCGATGTTGGTTAGGTAGCTCATCAAGATAGGCCTGAAAGCCTCGAAAGTGGCTTGCCCAACACTGAAAATCTCAACCGTCTTCGTTATTACACTCTCTAAATGGCCCATGAAAATTCCGACCAAGTCAGGAACATCCACCATGCTTAGAGAAGCGACGAGAGATGTCATTAAGGCATCTGGAGCTGTAGAGCTTGATAGAAAAGGGGTAGGTGATTTCGGTGAAGCGGCAGAAGAAAGCACTAAAGCACTTGTAGTCATAGAGCTCGACGGGGGAGTCATAAGCGATTCCACTTGAATTGAGCTTGAAATACCTACATTCCGTGTAGGCTTGAGAGAAATTACAAGAGGAAGTGGTTTCACCAGTGAAGGAGTCGTGGTTGCTTGTACAAGAGAAAGCTACTCCGGTGGGGGAGTTGCTATTCTAGTCTCCTCAACTGTCAGAGTCGGGGATCCTGCATATGAAAATTGTTAGAATGCAGAAGAAAATTTTATGGAAATTCAAAATGGACAACGCTTACTCACGGGAGAGATAGCAATATAAGCCGACGCTTTGTCAAAAGTGAATACTGGTGGATCATCCCAAATAGCATTGTCATTTGAAGAGGTCCCGTGTGATAATTTCTCATCATCATCTACTGTTGAAAGTTGTGGCGAGCTTGCGAAAGTAGTTAACTTAGGAACTAGTCCTGTTGTCAAACTAGGCCTTGCAGCTCCTATCGTTGGTATCAGCACTGAAGCAGAAGGAGATTGGTTTTCACTAAGCTTCTCGAGTTCGGCCACTGTAGGCTCACCTGCAGGGGGCCTAACTTCTTCGGTTTGAATGTTGCAGCATGAGGCTCCATCAATGGAACGGACTCTACGTCCCCAACAGTTGATTCATCCTCGCCTTCTTCTTCTAGTGGATGAAAAGATGAGGCCGCACCCATTAAGGCTGGAACAATTGAGCAAAGCCCCCTTTGATGGGAAATTATGGCAGCAGATGATTCCTCTTTAGTTTCCTCTACATGCGTTGCAAGTGCGGACTTGAAAGCAACCTGCATCAGTTTGGCCTCTTGCTGAGTTTTAGAGGTAGGAGACTCGACTGATAGGTGTTGACGAGCCCATTTTCTAGGACGACATGAGTCACCTTCAAGAATAGCTCATTTCCTCGCTACCTTCTCTTCCCGAGTTTCATCCACTAGAGGCCCATGTTCCCAAGTTTTAGCCACTTCACCTTCATCTCCCTCAACGGTTACTTGTTCAAATGATAAGAACTCATCAATTCCTCTTAGACGAGACATTTTAGAACCCCTCTTCGACTCATACATCCTCCGCATCTCCTTCAAGCAAGATCTGTTAATTTTGTATTCAGGGATTTGCGAGGTGGCTTAGTACCTATTACAAAAGCCTAAGGAAGTATATGCATTTGGTGTTTTGTGTGGCAGTCTGAATGTGGCCCCGGTACAACCCGCAACTGAATAATACCAAGCCCTCACTCCCTCATATATATTGCTAATGAATGCAAGCTGAGGATTAGGGTTTTCAACATATATTTGATCATACCCAAATTGCCGAGAGAATTGATACGGTTGGTAAGGCTCGATAAAGCACTTCCTACCCTGTCGAAAGACGAGATATCCTGGGCGTATGTTAATAAGCTACCAAAAAATACCCTTGTTGAGAATGGTGAATAAGTTGCGGCCCTTCGTGTACTGGTGCACTTCTCCATATGTGCCCCCATCAAAGTTGGGAAAGCAGTGTAATATATTATAGTTAATTTCCCTTGTCAATATTTGTCAGACGCGCACTTGATATCAGCCAATCAATTGAGCAACTTTAAGTCGTTAGACGACAGGAATTGAAGCATCACTAGTTGCCGATGTTGTCATCAAGGCGGGGCAATGCAAGAAAAACCATGACACCAAATAGGTGTATGGCATGGGCACTCAAGGATTGGGAGTCTTGAAAATTTTCTTTCCGTCCAAGTTCGTTTCCTTGACTGAGACCAATTCTGAGGTTAACTCTCGAAGGTCATTCTGTAGGCAACATACCATGGTCAAGAGAAGGTTTAGAGGTCGCCCGTGAGCCAAAAGAATAGTCGGATATACCACTTCTGCTACAATAGCATCTATGGGTCCAGTGGGCACTACGCAGTGTTTCAACCACAACATGAGGAAGCCGACGAATAAAGCCATGTTAGAAATTAGAGTTTGAGCTTGATAATGAAAGCTGTCAAACTCAGTAAGTGCAAGAAAAATATCTTCCTTGGCCTCATTAACATAATTGACAGTAACAGCATCAATGCGAGCGCTAATTTCATCAGGTATGCTAACAGCTATGTGGGTCACTTCCATATCTTTCTGATTCAAATTCTAGAAGAGGTAGTCAGCCTAATACCCCTACTTAGCACCACCCCTATGCATTCTAGTTAACTGTGCGCATATGTGAAAGTGGCACATTAACTCCTAATAAGTTTTATAGATTCCGCGACTGGCCTTTTTCAAAATCCTCAATTCTTTGGTCCCTAGGGTAAATTCTTCATAAGGAAATTCCCCAAATATCAATCCCAAAACTTCAAACATTTCATGGAGAGCAAATCCTAGCTCCCCAATTGGTGTGAAGAATGTACACATATCCGGATTGTAGAACTCAAACATTGCGAAGAGGTTGCAGTGGTTTTGAATGACCCCGTATCGAGTGGCCAATATCGGGGTCCTAAGACTAGAGACTTCAAGCGGCCCTTTCAGCTCCTCTATGATGAAGTTGACCATACGAGACCACCATCCTTCATTTGTAGAATGCACCCAACCTAGAGCTCTAAAGTCCTATGCGGGGAATTCTCCTTTTACTACTATAAACTTTCTGACAAATGTATTCACTAGTTTGGCAGCTTCGCCAACCGGATGTTCCTTCTTAACTGAACCAGGCCTTAAAGCTACCAGTTGTCGATTATAACCAGCTGTATGAACACAATGATAAGTAAGATGTCCGATAGATACTCCACCTTGTTCCCGGACAACTTCCCAATTCATGGATCTTGGGATAAAGGCACATTGAAAATAAGAGATCGGGAACATCCGCTCCATATTTCGGTAGAAAAAGGAGGCGACCATTGATATTCCGTAGCCACTTATAATTTCTATCATACATTTGCTCAATATCAATGTTAACAGAATCTCCAAATAAGAACACCGGTTTCTTTAAAGCTTTGCGGTCTACCGTCTCAAGGTTTGCATATGTGACTATAGTTCTGAGAGTCTCAGGAAAAGCTTGAATGATGATTTCCATGCACTCCTTATTCTGGTCTTGGAATACCAGAAGCTCCAAGTGGGAGCTGAATGGCATGTTCTATCCATGCCACCTTCATGACCAAAGTGGTGATGGAATAAAAGAGGTACACTGGAGTAACACACTACATACAAAGAGATAACAGTCAGTGCTTAAAATAGCAAAAGAGTAAAAATCCTAAAAGACTTAGTTGAAAACACGAGGGTCATTCCTGGGTCTCAAATTCAAAACACGAGGATCAGCCCCACGTTCTAAGTTCAAAACGCGAGGGTCAGCCCCGTGTTTCAAGTTCAAAATGCAAGGATTAGCTTCGCGTTTCAAAATTAAAATGAAGAGGTCCACCCCCGTGTTCCAAGTTCAAAATGCGAGGGTCAGTCCCGTGTTTCAAGTTCACAACGCACTGGTCAACCCTGTGTTTCAAAATCAAAACACAAAGGTTCATCCCTACGTTCCAAGTTCAAAACGCGAGAGTTAGCCCCACGTTTCAAAATCAAAATACAGCAGTCCACCCTCGCGTTCTAATGACAAAACGCGAGTCTCACTCGACGTTTGTACTTCAAAACTTGTCGAAACAAGTTTAATGGTCCAAGCTTACCACTGATGAGAGGGGTTGGTGGTGGCGGTGCGTTCACCAGAATAGTAATGTCGCCGGGGGCCTCAGTCAACAGCACGCTTGAAGCAGCCATAGCGGCTTTCTTAGATTTCGAAGCAACTTTCTTTGGGGGCATGTGTTTTTATCGATGGTGGTGAATAGTTGTGTAAAACCCCATATTTTTTGTTATGAAGATATGTGAATTATTGATGATAAATAATTCTATTGTGGTAAATGACTTGAGGTCATAGATATACATGATAACAAGTCATTAGAGATGTATGAGTGTATTTTTATAGAGTTTTGTGCATTGGTTTTGGCAAATTAGCAAAAACATGCACGTATCTAGAAATCTATCTGCTCAGTCGACTGACTTATCAGTCGACTTATCAGTAGACTGATGAGTCGACTGATGAGCCGACCTATGAGTCGATTGACGGGCTGATTTCACGTTTTTCCTTTAGTTTGCGGGTCTGTTCGGTTTTGTTTCGTGTTTGACCGCTTATATATATATTTTTACCCGAAACCAACCCCAAATCCATCAGATCTCAGAGAAACCCTAGCCCCTCTCTCTCCCCTCAAACCCTAGCTTCGTTGTTGGAGATTTTTGGGGAATTTTCGGAGGATTTGTAGCTGGATTTTGTGGTGTTGTCGAAGGATGATCGTTTCTTCGAGGGTTCAGGAGTTTTGCAGCATATCAGAGGCGAGTAACATCTCGCCCAGCCCTATACCCACTATTTGTATGATTTTATTGAGTTTTATTTCGGATTTATTGAGCCTAAATCATTATTTTGTGTATAAAAGTAGATCTTTATAGTATATGATGCGAGAAATCAAATTTTTAGTTTATAAAAAGCTCACCAACGATTCTTAATACAGAGATCTAGACCTAAAACCACTTTAATAAGAGATTAACGTTTCGATTTATTGTCTTTAAAATGCTTAAATCATGTGTATACATGTTTCGGATTTTTGGTGATGATTTTACATATTAATCTGTCGTTTTAAAATGATTTATATTTGTTAGAACATATAATTTATGCTTGGGATATAATGATTTTACAAATAAACAACATGTGTACGAAAACTGGAAATCTGGCGGCTCAGTCGACCTATCAGTCGACTTATGAGTCGACTGATGAGTCGACCAATGAGTCGACTGACGAAATTTTTTTAGCTTTCTTCTTTTCTGTCCATTAGGTCGACCAATAAGGCGACCGATGATCCCAGTCGACTCATGAGTCGACTGACAAGGAAATTTCTAGTTTTCCTCAATTTGGATCTGTTTGGGTTGTTTCGTTTTTAACCGAAACTGTTTTAGCATGTTTATAGTTTTTGCATACTTCTATGTGAACGAGGAGTCACCTCGAATATCTAATATTAGAAATTTATGTTTACTTTGAATCTCTACATGTGAGATGACTTACGGACACGAGTCTAGGTTAGCACACCGAGGCACGTCTGAAAGTAGTGTATATGCATCTTATCATATATGTCATTTAGTCCATGTGTTGGACAATTATTATGTGTAGTCCATGTGTTGGACATTTATCACATTCAGTCTATGTGTTGGACATTCATTTATCAGTCTATGTGTTAGACAATTTACATAAGTAGTCCATGTGTTGGACATCCACTACATCTAGTTTTAGTCCATGTGTTAGACACTAGTTTAGACCTTGAGTATGACACTTACACTTGCATAGGTTGGACATGACACTTATGTGAGTTGTGACATGATACATTATTTTAAGTTCTGAGACGGGTTTGTCTTCTTTTATTTATTGTCCTTGTATTAGATTTCAGATTTGGTGTTTAGGGATTTATAATTTGAGATACAAGGTATATACATGAGGGTTTCCTTGTTTGGATTATTTTGCTCGATGTACCTATGCTTATGTTATAATTTCCTAAATACTAAAATCCTCTTATTGTTAGGTATTTATAATTTGAGCTACAAGGTATATACATGAGGGTTTCCTTGTTTGGATTATTTCGCTTGACGTACTTATGCTCGTACTGTAATTTCTTAAATAGGATCAGTGATTTTATGTATATATATGTATTAACTGTATTTTCTGTATACAACGAGCCCTATTCCTTGGGGTTGGTTGTGATGTTGCTCGCTAGCGCTTTGACGCTCGTTGTCCCTCCCCTTTCAGGTAATGAGCCAAGTGCCCGGAGAGTCGCCGGTTGATGGCGATGTACTTTAGTGATTCAGTTGTCTATTTTAGTTATATTTTTCTTTTGAGCTCCACTGTAGACTTTTGTTTAGATATTTGAGGGTGTTTTCCTAGAAGTTATAAAAGCTGTGTGCCTTATTTTCTCTTATTCAGACATTTTATATTTGAGACTTGTTGAGAAAGTCCAGTTTATCTATTTCAGACATTGACTTGTATTTCAGTATATTAAATGATGAAATATAAATTTTGATCTCTATTATTTCATCAGTTGACTCTTGTATTATCTTTTACTTGCTTTTGTACCTACATCTGTTATTGACTCTACTAGAGAGATAGTAATTGTGAAGGTAAAACATGTTATTGCATGATGTGGTGCATGACAGGTTTGATATTCTTGATTTCACCTTGGACTGTAGCCTTGTGTGAACGCAGGGGCGTCACAAGTTGTTCACTGGATATTTGAATGAAATATTTCGTTAAGAAAATTTAAGTAGAAAACAAAAGTGTCGGTGGACTCTTGATTTGACCTTTGACGGTCTATTTATAGACAGCTGGAGCTGTCAAATCAGTATGGGATTTTAGGCAAGAATCCCACCCAAACGCGATCTCCGCGTTCACACGAAGTCGGTTCAACTTTTGAACATGAGGCTCACCTCCGCGTTTCAACTTCTAAACGCGAGGCTCACCCCCACGTTTCAACGTCTGAACGTGAAGCTTACCTCTGCATTTCAACTTCTGAACACGAGGCTCACCTCTGTGTTTTAAGTTTTGAACGCGGGGCTCACCTCCGCGTTTTAAGTTCTAAACACAAGGCCCACCTCCGCATTTCAAAGCAACCAAATGCATAGCCCACCCCTGTATTTCAGAATCAGAAACCACATCATACACTTTCATACGGATCCCGTGTAACAAGTTTCTGTAACCAAGTTCACGATGACTGATAATCATATTTTTATTATAATTTTATACCTACATTATCGATTTTATATGAATAAATATACCACTAATAATTATTTTTATCTTTAATTTCAGGTTAATAAAAAATAAAGCCTAAGACCTCTTTTCTCATCAAAATCCCAGAAATATTAATGAAGAAAACAAGCATCAAGTTCAAAAGCCCAAAAGCCAAAAGCCTAAAGCCAAACAAAGAAGAAATCTGCGGATAGCAAAAGGAGGCATCTGGGCATCGATGGCAGCATCGATGACCCCATCGATACTAACAAAACAGTTATGAATCTATGGCTAAAATTTGATTCTTTTGGATAAGATTTCGATCCAATGGCTCACATTCATTGATATTTACTATAAATAGAGTTAGAGAGTGAGGGGTTAGGGGTATGAAAATTTTTGTATCTCCATTTGAAGAGGAGTGTTACTCTTAATTGAGAAGACCTTCCAAATTTATAACTTTTTGTTACAATTAATAAAATAATTTTTTTCATCACTTCATATTTTTTCTTCTCTTTGTTGGATGATGAAGATCAATTTGGAGATTTTTTTTATTTTATCTTTTATTTTTTTCTTATTGCTCAGTAGTTTAGATTTACATTAATGTCTTGTAGTATAGATTTACTTTCATGCTTTTATTTTTTGCATTTAATTTGTAATTTATTGTGTAGTTTAGTTCTTACAATTTATTTTGTAGTTTAGATTTTTATTTTTTTGCATTATTCGCCTTGAGGCTAGAACCTTGGGATTAATTTTTATTTTGTTTAATTTTTATTTTCTTTGATTCACCTTGAGGCTAGAACCCTCTAGGGAATTGCTATTTTCTTAGATGTGGAATTAATTCATATTGGAACTCTAGAAATTGCATGAAACTAGCTTTATTTCTCTTATGATTTGTTAATCATTCTTTCATGCTTAAATTGTTCATGCTTAGGACATTCAACTAAAGAACTAATTTGTAGAAGGAATTCTAGAATTACTATTTAGTTGTTATTCTTTTCATGAGCAATAATTTTACTTGGATGATAATTTGATAGGTTATACTTCCCTTGAGTGGTTTAATAATTTATACTTTATAAATCTAAAGTAGAATGTGAAAAGGAGAATGATTCATATCTTATAAGTGAGATTAGCTAGTGGATTCAATTCTACATTCCTTATATCTTTAATTGAATCCTCCATCTTGAATTTCTTGAATTTTCTTTTTATTCTTGATTTTTCTCTTATTCGTTTCTTGATTTTATTCATTTTTCTTTCTTACCTTTTTGATTACATTTATTCTTTATCACATCCACTCTTAATCACCTTTTATGCTTATTTACACATAATCACTCTCACTCCTCATATCTCTCCACAATTATATTTATCATCACTCCTAATTATCACGCACACAACATACGAACCGATTCTAATTTTCTCCTATAAACACCTTCCTCGTGGGATTAATAACTTTTTATATTATAAATTGATTAGTTGTGCACTTGTACTTTTTTGTATGTTTATGCCACATCAAGTTTTTGGTGCCGTTACCGGGGAATGTGCTTAAGTAAGATTTTATTTATTTTGGTTCTTTAATTTGTGTGTTTTCTTGTGAAAGAACTTAGAGATTAAAGATCAAGGATCGGAGATTAAGATTTGGAGGTTTGCTTCTGGTAGTAAGTCTTCTTCCTAATATTTTTAATTCCACACATTTAGTTAGTTTATCATAATTAGCGGCAATTAGGATCTAAAAAAAGATTTTATTTTTACGTCAACTATAATAAAATTCACCCTCACTTGAATAAATACTAACAAGATAATAAATTCAAACAAGAGCTCTCTTTTCACTTTTATTTGATTGTTGACCATAATAGAAAAAGATTTTCTTTTTATCATTCTTTTGTAGTCACTTTTAATTCTTAGGGTTACATTGCATATATTAGTAGGAATTCACCAAGTGATTTGAGCATTTTAATTTGGCACACACTTAAAAATATTCTTAAGAGCAAAACCCCCTAATCAAGATAAGGTAACGGATTTCATCACTCTTTTCTTAGCCCACAAATCATTAATTCCTCACTACATAAACCCAGGCCTCTTTACAACTCATTAGATGTTAGCCTCTAAGGGTTTGAGCTCAATAAGGTACAAGAAATCTCTAAGTGAACCGGTTTAAGTTTTTTGAATTAGTTAGTATCTAAGGCAATGTTTTAGGGGTTGCGTAAGCGCTCCGTAAGGAACGATGTACTTAATTGATGTTTGATCTTCCTCAAGTACTATCCTTATCTGGCTAACTAACAGAGTAAAACTTTGATCTTTTCACTTAATGAATTTTTGGTTAAGAGTTAGTCTAGCTGAGTTAGGCTTAACTCTAGAGTTTAGAGTGATTGAAAAGTGATTGTTTTTTACTTTTAGTCAGGTTTTTCCTTTATCTCATTTTTCTTAAAAAAAGAAGTAAAAAAAACTAACTTTTATTTTTCTTTTAAAAAAAGTATAAAAAGAAATTGTTTTGGTGTATGCGAGCATGGATTAGGGACAACACAAATCGTTTAATCTATTTTGACCCAATTTTTAATGACATGACCTATCCTAATCCATCAGTTCTTCAAGATATGTGTTATCAGAAAAGATCAGAAAAAGCAAAACATGAGCCTGATTTTAGTTTTGAGAAAATTTTCGGTGAGGAGCTAAAAATTTTAGAAGTAGATTAGGTTTGTTAGAATAAGGAAATTGTGTTAAATATTTGCTACTTTGAATTGAATTTTGAAGAACCCTTTTTTGATGAACTTAGAATCTTAGAAAATAAACAACAACTAAATTTTCATACATCATCAATAAATTTTGAGGAAATTGTTAAAAAAGAATTGGTTGTTAGAGGACAAACCTTCATATATCAAGAGTCTAAGTTCAATAAGAAATTCAAAATGTGTGACACCAATAATACATACCTTACTTTGCTGCAAGAATCATTGAACACCCTGGAGTGTTTGGAATTTAAGCACATAATTGATTATTTCATGTTGAATTTATTTAAAATCTTGGGGAGAATTTTTAGTAATAAGGTAGGATTCAATGTAGAATATAAGCTCTTCATGTTGAATCATTTATTCTACATTCTTTGTTTTGTTTTGTCTCATAATAATAAAAAAATTTTATTATTCTCTCATTTGAGAGTTTCTTATTCTGTTATAAAAAAAGAAAAAGAAGAAAAAAGAAAAAAAAGAAAAAAATATATGAAAAAATTCTGAAAAAAATAAAATTTTGATTTCATTCTCCTCACACCAAAGGTAAGTGTAGAGTTTTTATCATCTAGGCCAGCCAACCAAATATAAATGCTTCATTTCTTATCTACTTTACTTTATGCATCATAAAGTTTGCATTGAGGACAATGCAAAATTTAGGTGTGGGGGGTGGGAATTAGTTATTTTTTTCCTCTTTATTTAACCTTTTTAGTTGTATTTTTATCATATTTTTTTCCTTTTTCATAAAAATATTGTCACTTGCCAAATTGATAGAGTTAAGTAATAATTAATTCATTTGATAAAGTTTAAAAGTTCTAATCTCTAGTTTGTTATATACTCAAGTTCGCCTTTTATGATAACTCTAAATAAATTTCTTAAGAAATGATTTTTAAGTAGTATACTTTACTTATATCTTCATACTTTTAATTAAAATAATAAATTTTTTGCATGCTTAACTTAGAGTTAAAAATAAATTTTCAAGTTGTCTCGATTTACATTTTTTCAGAATTTATATATACACTTATATATATAAAACTAACCTTGCTAAAGAAGAGTGCGAAAAATTGGTACAAAAAAAAAACTCTTGAATTCAAGGTGATTCTATCTTATAAAGCCTAAGTTGACCGAGTAATTAAACCCAATAAGTATTTCTATACTTAATGACCTAAGCACAATTGGGTTGGGATCCATTGGCTCAAAATTCGTTAAATGGTCACTAAGAAAGCTTGTTAAATTAGAAAAAATCACTAAGGAAGAAAGAGTGAAAAAAATTGCTAACAAATGTTATATATATATAGTTATATTTCTATATATGGTCATGAAAAATATTTTTGATCAAGCAACTTGAAAATTATTTAAAACAAATAGTTAACATATTTTTTTAAAACTTTTAAATTAAATTTCTAAGTTTGGCTTGGTTTTGTATTGCTATAATAAGAAGATTTTCTACAAAATTTACCTTAGAGATATATATAAAAATGTTTTCTTGAGTAATAACTACCTTCAATTAGATTGTCTAAAATTATTAAGTAAATTTAGTTATTTACTGACTTCTTTAAATTGGCAAGTTGACTGAATTTTATGGGTATATTCACTACAAACCTTCACGAGACTATAACTCATCCACTAGGGTAACCTAGCGATTTAAAGGCTTGTTGTATCCGCTAAATACAACTATGATTCCTACGAAAGTGAGTTCGGATTTTTTTCTTTCTTTGCTAGAGGACTAGCAAAAGTTTAGGTGTGAGGTATTTGATAATCATATTTTTATTACAAGTTTATATCCTCATTATCTATTTTATATGAATAAATGTACCACTAATAATTATTTTTATCTTTAATTGCAGGTTAATCAAAAATAAAGCCCAAGATCTCTTTTCTCATCAAAAGCCCAGAAATATTAATGAAGAAAACAAGCATCAAGCCCAAAAGCCCAAAAGCCAAAAGCCAAAAGCCCAAAGCTAAACAAAGAAGAAATCTGCTGATAGCAAATGGAGGCATCTGGGCATCGATGGCAGCATCGATGTCCCCCATCGATGCCAGCATTGATGCCCCAATCGATGCCCCCATCAATACTGACAAAACAGTTATGAATCTATGGCTAAAATTTGGTTGTTTTGGATAAGATTTTGATCCAATAGCTCACATTCATTGATGTTTACTATAAATAGGGGTAAAGAGTGAGGGGTTAGGGGTGTGAAAATTTTTAAATCTCCATTTGGAGAGGAGGGTTACTCTTAATTGAGAAGACCTTCTAAATTTATAAGTTTTTATTACAATTAATAAAATAATTTTTTTCACCACTTCATATTTTTTTCTCTTTGTTGGATGATGAAGATCAATTTGGAGGTTTGTTTTTATTTTATCTTTTATTTCTTTTCTTATTGCTTAGTAGTTTAGATTTACATTAATGTCTTGTAGTATAGATTTACTTTCATGCTTTTATTTCTTGCATCTAATTCTTGTAATTTATTGTGTAGTTTAGTTCTTGCAATTTATTTTATAATTTAGATTTTTATTTTCTTGCACTATTCACCTTAAGGTTAGAACCCTCTTAGGATTAGTTTTTATTTTGTTTAATTTTTATTTTCTTTGATTCACCTTGAGGCTAGAACCCTCTAGGGAATTGCCATTTTCTTAGATGTGGAATTAATTCATATTGGAACTCTAGAAATTGCATAAAACTAGCTTTATTTCTATTATGATTTGTTAATCATTCTCTCATGCTTAAATTGTTCATGCTTAGGATATTCAACTAAAGAACTAATTGGCAGAACGAATTCTAGAATTACTATTTAGTTGTTTTTCTTTTCATGAGCAATAATTTTACTTGGATGATAATTTGATAGGTTATACTTCCGTTGAGTGGTTTGATAATCTATACTTAATAAATCTAAAGTAGAATGTGAAAAAGAGAATGATTCATATCTTATAAGTGAGATTAACTAGTGGATTCAATTCTAGATTTCTCATGTCTTTAATTGAATCCTCCATCTTGACTTTCTTGAATTTTCTTTTTATTCTTGATTTTTCTCTTATTTGTTTCTTGATTTTATTCATTTTTCTTTCTACCTTGTTGATTACATTTATTCTTTATCACATCCACTCTCAATCACCTTTTATGCTTATTTACACATATTCACTCCCGCTCCTCATATCTCTCCATAATCACATTTATCATCACCATTAAATGTCACGCACATAACATATGAACTAATTCTAATTTTCTCCTACAAACACCTTCCTCGTGGATCGATAACTCTTTATACTATAACTTGATTAGTTGTGCACTTTTAATTTTTTGGTATATGTTTATGCCGCATCAATGACCTCAAAATGGATGTAGTGAACAAACACTTTATGATGAGGAATTAAGAGTTCCAAGATTAAACAAAATCTAGATCCAAAGTATTTCGAAAATTGGTTCCAGTCAACTACGAACTTTCAAAAACTTTAGAGAGGGTTCTGTAGGCTGTCTAAAAATCACTGCAGATAACCCACAAAACACAAATTATGGAGGTCACAATCTGACGACTTTCATATCAATCAATGAGAGTTACAATTTGATGATTCTCACAACAACTGATGATGGAAGTTATAATCTGACAACTTTCGCAACAATAAACGAGAGTTACAAACTGTCGACTCTCACATCTCAAAAAACTAAAGGCTAGGATTATCAGATAACAATCCTTGCAACACTCTAACAAAAGAGATTACAAGTTGATAGTCTCTTCAAAGTAAAATGCGGAGCTCATAGCTGCATTCTAAGAGCAAAATGCGGAGCTCATAGCTGCATTCCAAGAGCAAAATGTGGAGCTCATAGTTGTGTTCCAAGGTCAAGACCCGGAGCTCATCACTGCATTCCAAGATCAAGACGTGGAGCTCACTGTCGTGTTTTTAGCCCAAAACGCGGATCTTACTACCACGTTTTTAGTTCTAAACGTGAGGGTCATTTCCAGAATGCGAATCTCACGTTTGACTCATTCAAATACATTTTTAACAGTCCCAAAACCATTTTGCATGAATTAAGGGCATTAAATTCTCATTAAGGAGCGATTTAGTTACATCCCTTAAACCCCTATAAATAGCTAAAAAGCCAGTTGGAAAATGGGTTCGAATTTTGGGGATCTTTTGGCTTCAAATTTTTAGGATTTTTGGGGATCGGATCTTTGGAGCATTATTAAGAACTTTTCTTGGAGCTTTTGCCTTGGCTTGTGAACCATTCCGATTAAATTGAAAAGGATTGATTTCTTTTCTGAAATCAACTCTTTTACAGAGTTTTAAACTCGTTTAGAGTTCTTAACTCATTAAGAGTTTTAAATTTGCCTCACAAGTTCTTCCCGATATCAAGTCAAAAGGAATAGATCGTGTTCTACGAATTGAAGCGTTCGGATTGTCAATGGGATACAAGATTCAAACTTCCATCACTGCCAAGAAGAACCTAGTATTAAACAAATGGAAGGATCTCCATCGATTCCTTCTCTCTTTTGTAAATCGGGAAACTGATAAGAGAAAATTGTAATTTTTTTCTAAGTCAGGTAAAGAGAGGTTACATTGAGAGATTGTATTTATTCTTTTCCTAAGTCAGTTACGGAGATTAATACAAAATTTATTCTCAATTTTCATACAATTTTCCCACAAACACTAAAACATCTTGAAGCATTTGAGCCATTTGGTCAGGAGTGATTGTGAACACTTCTCTAGCTCACCCCATGCTGAACATTTTGTCGTTAGAGGCAATTGCAGAGTAAGTGTCTGAAAGTTCATCCTCTGAAGATGTTCCTTCATGCATTCTCATGTAGTCCCTATGTCTGGTGGCTCTTAGTTGGAGCCGAGACATTCATTGGGATATTCTCAGATCGACTCTTCCTCCTAGGGTAAAATCAAGATCGGAGTCTGTCGAATGTCGCTTAGACTTTCCTTTTCCTTTGTCGGCCATGTTGATGTTAACCTTAGGGAACTAATCGTCTTGGACGGCAGATCTTCTCCTTCAAAAGCATCTTTGTTTAGGTTTTGACGCTTCAGTTGATAGTGTGGAATGTCCCTGGAACACTGAGACTCTTTGAGGGATGGCTTTGGAGCAGCTACATTCCGACAGTACTACTTTGATATGCCTCTCACATGAACACTGAGAACTTGTTTCTCAAATGGTCCTCTTTTGACTCTTGCTCACATCCCCAGACTGATAGTACAACTCATCGGTATGGTGACCAGAGCACCCCCATCATTTGTTGGTGTGATTCCCCAAGTATAACATTGTTTTTTGATAGACACGTCTTCTTTTGGGGATGTAGCACGAAGTTGACATTTTTAGAATGACTTGTTGTTGCCTTTGAATAATTCAAGATCACTTCAGGAGTCACATGTTTAGAGCCACCCCCTTGCGAGTGTGGAGTCTTAACGAGCTCCTGAGCTTCAACACGGACCCCTAGGTGAGAGGTGACAGGAATTCTCCTAGAAAGAGAGACTTCCTTGCCCCTTTTATGAATGGTACATGAACAAGTATATTGAGGTGCTCCAGTCTATTTGGAGGTGGTGGGACACCTTTGAGCACCAGTTAGCTTGATAGGAGTGTGCGTATGACCCCCAGTCTATGGAGCTTCTTGGGTTTTGACCATCGAACCTAAGCGATCTTTCACCGGTGCTTTGCCTCGATCTTTATGTAGAGGACCAAGGTGATCAGCCATAGTAAATATGAACTTCGATAAGTTAGAACTAACCCAAGGCTTCACTGGTGGGATGGTGGATGCAACTGTAGAGGATGAACCTGGAACGGATGTTGAAGGAGGCAAAGAAGCGGCACAGAGGTCTCCCTTTGGGTAAGACAACAGGGACTGTCTCGGCCAAAGACCCTTTGGCCGAGACAGTTACCATACTATCTCGGTCAAAGACCCTTTGGGCGAGACAGCGACAACTGTCTCGGCCAAAGGGGACAAATACTGCTATCTCCGGGCTTTGTTTTAGTGTAATTTTAGACTTTGGAATCCAAACTTTGCGGGACTTTGGTGGTTCTTTGGACACCTCTTTCTTCTTCATTTCTTGTGTCTTTCACACAAGGGCGCGGGCATCTACAGCACATGCGCAGCACTTCTGAATGCGCTCCTTCTTCGTCGAATGATTCCTCTTGACAAGAACGCATTCCTTGATTGATGGCTTGCAGGAAGTGACAGCAACTAGCCGTTGAGGTGGCTGGATTACTCGATGCTTCCTTGACTCCAAGTCCACGTAGTAGCGAACTCCATCCATTTACCTTAAGGCCTTTGCAAGCTGATAAGCCTGGTATTAACATTGCCTCTGACGAGCCCTCTTCGTTAGAGCTAGCAAACTTTTATCGAATGACTCCTTAACTGGGGAGGAGTCATTGTGAGTAGAGCTTCTGGCTTTATTGGTTGCCGGAGGAGTGTTTAGAGGGGGAGCCTCGATGACTATTTGGCAAGAGTCATCACCCATAGTCTTCGTTGGAGTTGAAAACCAAAAAACCTTCTTCAAAGATGAAATCTTTCTACACTTGCGGGGAGAGGAAGACCTTGATGAAGATGAGGAAGATACTCCTCGTAGCTTAGTCGAACTCGTATTAGACCGTTGAGTCGACCGGGATCTTGATCGGCTACGACACTCTGGTCTCAACGCCGAGACTATTGGCTCCCACTGTGATCACCAGCGTGTTTGTGTCAGGAACAATTTTCATTACAGCTTCTATTAAATTGTTTAATAGAAACAAAAGAATGAGCCTTACACATGTAAAACTTTTCTTTACAATAAAAATAAAATCGTGGTGTTCCCTAGAAACACACACAAAAACTCTTACGTAGTAGTTTCTGCTTGCATGGGATCCTTACCTATGCTGGGGATGCATTATCCGTGGACCACTAAATCAACGTTCCAACTCAAATACGAAGGAGGCTGAATGTTAATGTTTCGACGTGGAAATAAGAACTAAAGTAAATATCTTAGAGATGTAAGATAGATACTCTTCTCAAGTTCAAATCCAAGTTTGAACTCGAGGAAACACCAAAGAACTCTTGACGATGCTTGAAAGTGGATGAGGGACTCTCTCTTACTCTCAAAGTTTGCCAAATACCAAGTTCTTTCTGCTATCTGCTCTCCAAAAGCCTCTCTCTCCATCAATACCCTATGCACAAGTGTGCCATGGGGTATTTATAGCCATTAGAAGCCGTAACCATCAAAGAGAAGCCAAAACAACTTGTGGTCATCACCTTCTTTGGGCGAGACAATGTTGAGGCAGTTTTCACCAGCTTATAACTGCCATCCCACCACTTTAAGCATGTTAAACTCCATTTTTCTTAAGGGTAGTGGGCGTATTTCACGGCTACAACCATCCATTAATGTTAATAAATGTTTCCCAGTAGTTATGGAGCCAAGTGGGGCCTGTAAAAAGTCACAAAATCGTCAAAAAACCCAAGAGGCTATCTTGTAGTTAGCAAGACAGCTCTCACTATCTTGCGTATTCGAGACATCCTACAGTGTCTCAGAAACACGAGACGGTGGAGACTATCTCACTAACTGTGAGATAGCTCTGTGTCCCTTTGAGTTGTCATTTTGCATTCTTCTTTGCTTCTTTTTACTTTGGCTAGTCCTCTCTGACTTAGATGATGACGTTCTTCGTCTTTTCTCTGTCTCGAGCTGTGTTTGAGATTTATAAGTAATTTTTGATGCCTATAACCATCTGCGTGTACTCCGGTTGTAAAAAAGCAAAACGCCTTTATATTTACCAAACAAGTGGGTCCCGTCAATGCTAAGAAGAGGATGATAATATCCGAATCCCTTAATGCAACGCCCAAATGCCTAAAATACCCATGTGAATCGTCTATCTCTGCCATCAACAGGATCTGATGATACTTCATACACTGTCCCTAGATTTTCTTTTTTGAGTGCTTCAAGATGATATGGTAAGATCTCATAAAATTTGTCCTAATCTCTTAATATTTTTATCATCGCCTTCCTCCAAACATTCTAACACCTATTGTATGATACATCCAAGTTGGTCACTTTATGCACTAAAACACGAATATCATTTGGCTTTAGATCAAGATCCTCCCTTAGTTTAGGCATAATCAATCGATATATGAAAGAGGCAGATGTATGTTTATGATTTATCTCTAATCAAGGATTGCTACATGTGTGAAGTCCATTGTAGTGTGTTATTTTAAATTGCCCGCCTACTCTTAAACCCAAGCGTGAATTAAGCTTCCAAGGACATTTTGCATTGTCGTCATGGTGCCCACTACTATCTTCTTCCTTGCCCGTCTTTGTAGTAAAAAATAAACTATATTATAACTTGTTACATTGCTTTTTGTCTGCCTAAACTTAACATTTTTTGGATGGCCCACAAACGAAGCATGTGAACAATTTCTCCTTGCTTTTAAATAGATCACCCTTTCTGAATGAGAAGTCCTCACCTTATGTATCATCATCTAAATTAGTTCCGATAGGAATATTTTCTATCGTGGAGTCATCAATCTATTCTTCTCTATGAAGTTCATTGGACGGCGGATCCTCTAACACGACATACTCATTGTTAGAGTAACATCTGTCAATATATTGGTTGTCCTCTTCATCATAATATATCAAACACATAATGATATTGATTTGTAAGCCATCCTCTTAGTCATCATCATTGGATTCGGCACTTGCATTATCATCTTCTATCGTCACTCCTGCGGAAGGTATTATATCTTGATGGGGGGCGTTATCATCGAAGGCATTTGAAGTGTCCACTGTTTGCGTTGAAACTTGATTTCTTTGAGGAATTCATTACAACTTCAGGTGTTTACAATGAATTCAAAAGAGGAGTCTTTTTATAAGATCTCTCTACACAAAGGAAATTGAAAAATTATAACTTTCTAGAAAACACACGTAGAGAGATCGTTTATTGGTCTTCTGCTTGCGTGGGATCTTTGCCGATGTCGGAGTTTATCCGTGGACCACCTGTTTGCATCAAAAGTTGTTGTTTTAATTGTTATTAAATCTGTTACACCGTTTATCAATTACAAGTTTAAATTGAAAGAAAAGTTAATCTTTATAAGATCTTCTTACACAATGAAAAGGTAAAAATTATAACTTTATCAAACAATACGCAATAGTAGTTTATCTCCTACTGCTTGCGTGAGATCTTTCGCCTGTGTTGGGGACTCGTTAGTCTGTGGACCATCGCGGATCTGATCTGGTTGACAAGAGTTAATTGATGCTCTTGTTTCACGAAGGAAACAATTACAGAATCGACAATCACAACCAAGCTAGATTGTGGCTCTTCTCGAGATCAAAACCAAGTTTGATCCGGAGGAAAAAAAAGAGAGAAAGAGTCTCAGATCTTTCGAATGCTTCCTCTTTATGATGAAGTTCGCCAAGATCTGCCAACTCTCCTTTGAAATCCATGGTTTACTGTTCAAATTGATAACACATTGCCCTCTGATTTCAGATCCTCTAAAATGAAGACCCTGTGCTTCAATTTATAGGCTTTTGTCGCTGCATTTTCTGATAAGATCAAGTATTTTGACGTCATCTATAGTTGATAACCGCCTAGATGCACTTAAGGATAGCTTCAGAATAGTTGGGGAGATCTTGGGATGAAAGAATTCTAACAAACATCGAAACTCACGTTTTGGGGAGTTTTAGGAGTCAGCAGTGACCGTGGTAGCTCAGAACTGTGCGAGCCACTAGTTGGTGGCTCGCACTCACGTGAACCTCCTGGCCTATTTCATTCGTCTTTTTGATGTTTTGGCTGTTTGTAGCTCCATCGATTCGTTTTTTTGCGCTTGTTTTGTCTTTACGCGTGTTTCATCGCTTCGTTGACTTGTGTGCTTCTGCGATTCGCTTCATGCGTTTTGTTAACTTGGAGGCGGCTGATGAGCATGTGGGCTACTTGGAGGTGTCTGATGAGTGTGCGGGCCACTTGGTTTTCTATTTTGATGGCCGATGAGCATGCGGGCCACTTGGTGGTGGCCAGTCTGGTAGTTTATTGCTACATCATCAACGGTTTACCGATTCGCTTCATGCGTTTACCAACGTGGGATAATCTTCCTTAACTCAAATAATGATATTCATCGTCTTCTCTCCATCTCAAACTGTGTTTGGAGAACTATAGATAATTTTTGACACCTACAGATACCCCCTCCAAAGTATTTCAGTCTCGCTTCTTTTGTAGAATAGCCTAAAATATTTTGGATGTGATAGGACCAATCTTTAGTCGGTGTAAAAGGACCTGTAATTAGCTTCAATTTTTAACTTCTTCAGTCTTCAATCTACTCGGTATTTTGTCAAATAGATGAAGTTCTTCCGGTATTGCGTTTATCGTCTGATTGTTGTTAAAGTCTTGAACTAAAATTGGTGTGTAAGTTTCTGAACTTAGCTCGTGCCATTGAGTTAACTTTGAACTGATCATCTTCATCGGGAATTCATATTTGAATGTGATTGAACTCCCTAGAATCATCCTTTAACCTAAATTTTTTTTCTTAGCCTTATTTTGGCAAAATTATCAATGCATTGACCGGCATCGACCTTTACTGCAATGCGTTGACTGGTGTTAACCTTTGTTGTAGCATGTTGACCAGCATTAACATAGTTTATACTCGTATGTTTACTAGAGTCTACACAATTTAAGCTCTTAAGGTATTGGAGTGTGGCGGTCCCAAATGTCGAGGCTGCAGGACCAATTGTTAAAGCTGATTCATCTGCATGTATGGATGTTATCCTGAGGTTGTTGGATGCTCAATTTATGAGACCAACTAATAAAGCTGGTGCGTCAATGACTCTTGCATTTATAGGATTTTTGGCAAACCTTCAGCCATCAACGGGTTTGATAAGCTTTTACCGACTACCGTTTGAGTCGGGCTAGCATGCAGATTGTTTAAGTCGGTTCTGCATGTAACGTTGTGCTAAAAGAGTTAACTCTATTAGTGCTACGATATTGAATACGTAGACTTTGTCTTTCTTACGGGAATAGACTACCCGGTAATGTGTGTTAGATGTATACTTAGGATTTTTGGCAAATCCTCAGCCCTTAACGGATTTGACGTGCCTTTACCGATTATCGTTTGAGTCGGGCTTGCACGCAGATTATTTAAGTATGTTCCGCATATAACGTTGTGCTAAGAGAGCCAACTCTCTTAGTGCTATAATATTAAATATGTAGACTTCGTCTTTCTTTGGGGAATAGACTACCTGGCAACGCCTGTTAAGCGTTGACTTATCCCTACTTAGGCTTCAGGATAAATTTCCCTAGACTTGGATTATGGTGTATTTTTCACTCGGTAAAAGACTAAACAGGCAACGCGTATTAGGCGTTAGCTTATCCTTACTTAGGATTCAAGATAAAAATTCCCGTGCGTGTGAGGCATGGATTTGGACATTATTAATAACGGTCAGCCACAATGTCGAATATGTGAGCTTTTATCCTTTTTATGGTCAAGGACTAACCGGTAACATATATTAGGTGCTGATTTATCCCTACTTAGGTTTCAGGATAAAATTCCACAGACTTAGATTCTGGTGTCTTTTTTACTCGGTGAAAGACTAAACATGTAACACGTGTTAGGCGTTATCTTATCCCTACTTAGGCCTAAGGATAAAATTCCCCGCACGTGTGAGGTACGGATTTTGGCATTATTAATAACGGCCTACCACAATGTCGAATATATGAGCTTTTATTTTTTTATGGTCAAGGACTAACCGGCAACGCGTGTTAGGTGCTGACTTATCCCTACTTAGGCTTCAGGATAAAATTCCCCAGACTTGGATTCTGATGTCTTCTTTATTCGGTAAAAGACTAAATCGGCAACACGTGTTAGGCGTTATCTTATCCTTACTTAGGATTCGGGATAAAATTCTCCATGTGTGTGAAGCATGTATTTTGCAGTTGAAAGATGTTGTCTTCTCTTGGGGCAAAGATGAACCCAGTGCTGGAGAGGAAGAATTTTATATTCTATCTCTTGGTCTTCTTTTAGGGTAAAGACAAATCCGCTGTGGGAGAGGAAGAATTTTATATTCTCTCTCCCAAAGCTGAAGAGGAAGAATTTTATATTCTATCTCTAGTTACAAAGAAAACTCAACGTGGGATCTCCACTTTAAGAATCCGGGAAGGTGAACCTAAGAGTGAGATCTCCACTCCGAGAATTGAAAATATTCGGATAATTCTAACTGTCAGAAGGTTTGATTACCGAACTAAAGGTGGGTTTCTCATCTATCAAGAGTGAATTGCGGTTCTGATCCTAACTATAGGAAGGTTTGACCAAGTGGGAGTTCAAGGTGACCCTAACTATAGGAAGGTTTGATCACTCGATTTGAAAGTTGATCCCTCATTCATGGAAGGAATCGAGAGGGGCTTTTGGCTTTGACCCTAACTGTAGGAAGGTTTGACTGAGTGGAAGGTTTGAGATGATCCTAACTGTAAGAAGGTTTGATTGCTCGATTTAAAAATGGACCTCTCATTAATGGAAAGAATCGAGAGGAGATTTTGGTTGTGGTCCTAACTGTAGGAATATTTGACCGCTCGATTTGAAAATGGACCTCTCATTAATGGAAGGAATCGAGATGAGATTTTGGTTGTGATCCTAACTGTAGGAAGGTTTGACCAAGTATACAGTGGGAGTGAGAGTACAAGTCATAATGGGAGTGTTGACTTGTACTGATCACTCAGTGGGGGTTCTTGATATCAAGTGATTAAGATTTAACACGAAGTGGTTTGATAATTGTTGAGGATTGGTCGATTAAAATTCTAAGCATTATGTCTGGACTCTAACAATGGGAGTGTTGAGTGTACAGACACAGTGTAAGTTTGAATGGATTAAACCAAAAAAAAAATTTAGTGGAGCCACTGTCAATTAATTTGATCAGTGAGGGACTTTGTGGTGAAAGATTGTAAATCATCAAACACCGGTCGGAGTTTTTTGTGAGGAAAGATTGATCCAACAAAGTGATCAAATCTCATCTCAGTAAAAGAGTGCTTGAAAGTTGGTGAGAATGATCCCGACAATGAGATGCATTTCATCCTTGAAAACATTCAGAGTCCGAATGGGAGTTTCTCATTTATCCCTATTTATAGTGACCATGTTATCCTTAAAAATATCAGGCATGGCACTCTCCCGGAACTTCCCGTTATATGGGTTATCCACCCCCAGCTTTCCTTACGAAACTGGGTCTAATGAGGAATACTTTGTATTCAGCTGAATGGTCGAGTTATCCTTAAGAATATCACATATAATATTCTTTCAGGAACTTCCCGTTAAAATTAGGAAATAGTTTAGACTCGTATACCTGTTGGAGTATGCAGGGAGCAGTTTATCCTCATGCACTTGTTGGAGGATTGAGAAGCAGTTTATACTCGTATACTTTTCGGAGTCCTGATTCGGATTAATTTAATGTTATGACTCCAGCTTCAACTAAGATTTGGACGCCATTCTTGAGGGCGAAACAAGCGTTAGTGGGATGAAGAATCCTCATGTGGTACGTACAGTACTTTGGATCCAAAGTATTATTAGATTCCTTCTAATTTTTGATAGGTGACAATTTGATCTTATTGTTTTCGAGGAGGGATTCAAAAATGGCCGGAATATCTTCGTCCTTGAAGAAGTACTCTTTTTAGAGTCTCGGATCCGAAGTCTTTTGCTATCTTCGGGGTTACTGGTATGATGTCTGATTAACATTAACAGCTACTGCAGGTGTATTCTCCTTACCACGGGAAGCGAAGCTTGAATCCGGAGGATTAGCCATTGGTTGGCTTCTCTCGGCTTTCTTCCTTCTGAGGAAGCATTCAGCCTGCTCTCCATGCACCTTCAATTTTCTCTAAGTCTTAGACGCTACTCCCATAACTTCCAAGATATCAATAGACAGGTTGTTATGATAGGTTTGAAGGATAGAGTCCTCTGTGACTGGATCTCGCAATTCATCGCCTTATTTCGAAAGTGCTTGACGAAGTCGTCGACCGTCTTTTCATCTTCTTGTTTCTCCTCAAAGAACATCCTGATTGATACCTCAGTGTCATCATCAAAGAAATTATCGAGAAATGAGTTTTCTATATCATTCCAGCTGTTAACGCTTCTAAGCTTGAGATGACGGTACCAATCGAAGGTAGCCCCGCGAGGGGTGCCCATGAATGATCGAACCATCAAGGCTTCATTGCTAGAAATTATGCCTAAGTGGGACTTAAAGTAGATCAGATGTTGAGTGGGCAAGCCCATCCCGTCAAACAGTGTGAAGTTGATCAGGTTAAACTTCGTCGGGTACGGGATCGACTCCCACTCTCTCAAGTAAGGACACAGAATATCGGTCTTTTTTAGTTCTCGAGCAGACATCAGAGTGTTGACTTTTCTCTCAGGGTCTTTTATCTTTTCGTGCTCATCTGTATCATGCTTTGGATGATTTCTGTGAGGAACAACGAGGACACCCCCAGCATTGTCATCTTAGGTAGGATCACCTCTAGTGTTGTTGTCTCCAGTGGTGCTACCCCTAGCATTTTGGTCAATAGGAGGGTTATCAGCATTGAGGTATTCGTCAATGTCTGAATTGCCACCTGCCCGGTATGCAATGTTGTGATGACTAGATTCGCCAATCTGATTAGATAAAGCCCGAATCTATTGGTTATATATTTCCCTCATCTGCTGCATAGTCATTTTCATTTCAAATTTAAAATTCTCTTTTTGCTCGGCCAGAGCGTCTTCAAGGATTTTGGCTATTTGCTCAGTGTTGATCATAAATGCCTCATAGGATTGTCCTGGGCTGGATACCGTATTGTTAGAAGTGACTGCAGAGTTAGCATCTAATGTTTCATCCTCCAAGGATAGTCCTTTATTCATCCTCTGATAATCCCTTTGTTTAATGGTTCCTGATCGCAACCGGGTTAGACGATGCGATATTAGGGGATTAGAACTAGAAGGTTGAGTCGACTTTCCCTTATCAGCCATATTAATTATGACTTTTGGAAGTTCGTCACCTTGAACGGTTGATCGTTTCTTGCGCAAATGCTTTGGCTTGGACTATTACGCTTCAGAGGAAATCCTTTGGAATACCGAGACCCTCTGTGGAACGATCGTAGGGCAGCTACACGCTGATAATACTGCCCGATTAGTTTGGCGTACGGATAATAAAAGTTCGTCTCCCGGGTATTTCTCTTTTGAGATCTGTTCGTACCCCTAGCCTGATAGTACAACTCATCAGCATGATGATCGGAATAATCTATCACGTGTTGGCATGACTTCTCAGGTATAACGTTGTTGTCAGACAAACACGTTTCCTTCTGAGGATTTGCTGCCTTGTTGGCGTTCTCAAGAGTCACTCATTTGGAACCATGCCTTCATGAGTGCGGGGTCTTAATAGGCTCCTGGATTTCGACATGCAGTCCGAGTCAGTCTGTTATAGGAGTTTTTTCTTTATAAGAAGGCTTCGAATTGTTGCGAGGGCGTGTGCGACCCCCAACTAGATGTAACACCCTTGTTTTCACACATGCCTGTAGTCCAAGGTAAACCCAGAGATGTCAAACCTGCCATGCGCCCATACTATGCAACAACAAGTTTTACTAATCACAGTAATATCCTCTAGTGGGATCAAATAAAAGCGTATGTACAAAACAGGCAAAGAAGTAGAACGACAATAATAGACATGATAAAGAAGATGATATCTCATAAATAAAGGTCATGTCTCAACTAAAAATAAACTAAAATACATCTGGAGTCTAAAATAACATATGATGTCTCAACATGAATCAAAACGGAAAGTCGAACTAAGGCACATTGCCTTTACAAAATGGAAATGAACTCTAAGTCTGAATAAAATTTAAAACTACAATGGAGCCTCTAATAAATCTCTCGGGACGGCGACTATGCAAGAACTCCGTCATCCTACGGCTGTCCGGAACTCCGAGCTACCTGAAAGGGTATTTTTAAATAAAAAAACAACAACAAGAGCGTCAGAGCGCTACAGTAAGATTACCTCCATCCGCCCCCAGGGAAAGGGCTGCTAGATGAAGTGGAGGATCTATCTATTAAACATAGTCTACCTATATTATTTTTCCCGTATCTAGCGGAATTAATATTCAGATACCTACAAAATGAGACGTAGTACGTCGAGCGAAATAATCCAAACAAGAAAACCCTCATGTATATACCATATGTCCCGAATCGTAAACATCTAAACATTAATACTGAATTAAGGATAAACAATCTAAATCAAATCAACAATTTGAAATCCACAACATGAGACTGGTACGTCGAGCGAAATAATCCAAACAAGGAAACCCTCATGTATATATCATATGTCTCAAATTGTGAACCGCTAATCATTTATCCCAACCTAAGAAATAAAGAAAAGCAGAAAAAGAAAAATAAAGACATCAACATATCGTATTCATAATATCTGCCACTGCTACTGGGGAGATAGAATGAATACCGGCACAAATCTCGTGTACTTTCATATGCAAAGTACTCTGGGTCATATATTTTAGCAGTGAGTCAAAAACATAACTGGCATCTGCCAATGACTCAGGCTATCACTTGGCTATCTCAATACAACTCCGTGCAAGATTTTGATACTTAGCATTATCATATGTAACGGACTACCCTGTAGGTTTCCTAATCAGTGTACACGGCTCATTAGTCTCATCGTAACATGAGTGCGGAACGGCCTACCATATAGGTATCCTAGAAGTACGGCTCACAAGCCTCATCGCACCCTCATGAGGACGGACTGCTAAATAAAGCATCCAAACCCGACTCAATGGCTTGCACAAATGGAATATCGACGCACTACCCCGTAGTACTGAACTAAGCTCATCAACGATATCCAGAAGGTGTGTGTATAGTATGTTCTAAACTCTTTCTCTAAGTAATTAGGTCTTAACCCTTCATAATCCCTCTCAGAAACCTCAAGTGTGTACTACTGCACTATGCGTGAAAATATGTATAAAGAAGTATGGCTCGAAGTCCGCGACCACATCTTAAGTAGACATAAAACAAAACTCAGGAAAAACAGCCTTTATAGTCGACTATAAGGATTAGTAAACGACTACTCTGAGTCAATCCAGACTCCGTGACAACAAATTTACTGTTAGTAGTCGACTATTAGGGTCAATAGTCAACTACTCTGCTATAACTCAGTTTTCTATGTTTCGAAGGTTTGACAAAGTAGTCGACTACTATGCTTAGTAGTCAACTACACTGTGAAAACATGAATACTGACGTGCACAAACAGGAAATTAACTTAACATACACTTATCACTTCATATTTACATGATTTAAACTTGTTAAACATACAGTAATAACTATTTTGAGCATGAAAACAAAGTATAAATTTGTCTAGTTAGGGTTTTACATCAAAATTAATCATTTTCTTCAATTGATCAATATGTAAACAATATGATAATAATAACATGATTTAAAATCTACATATGAACAGAGATCAATCTTGTTTCAAATTTTGATTTTTACAAAACCTAGATGTCACAAGTGTAAGGTTAAACTTCTTTAAACATCATGTACATTCAATTAATTGTATATCTAGGGTTTAGGCATGATCTAAACATGATTAACAGATTAAAAGTGAAACTAAAAGCATCACAATGATTATGATCACAAACTATATACAACAGCAAGAAAAACTAGTATAGATCTAGCATGGATTTATGAAATAATATAAAAATCTAATCTTTTATATCTCATATTAAGATCTTGCATATAAACATCAATATTTAACTTCTAATCTAGTTATTTAACTATGGGGATGTGTTTGGACGAAGATAATCTTGCCTCAAGGTGCTGTTGGACTCCTCAACCATGTGCACGCAAGATCTCTCTTCTCCAAAATGCCAAAACTCGCCTTCTTCTCGACAAACTTCTCAAGAACACTCCCAAAATTCTCAGTTTAGGGTTAGGGTTTGAGGAGGAAGGTGGTTGGTGATAATCTCACGTGAAATAGGATAAAAAGAGCTTTAAAATGAATATATATACTTAGAGTAACAACTGGATTAGGATACAATACAAATCCAACCCAAAAACTAAAACCTGGCACATCCAAGAATTCTCGATAGTCGACTACTAAGTAATACACAGGTTTTTGAAATCTGTACATAGTATTTTGGCGATAACTTTCTCATCTAACCTCAGAATAAGATGATTAAAGATTTGTTGGAAAGCTGTTAAAAAGACCTACAACTTTGGTCTTTTGAGTTTTCCCAGATTCTAAGTGCATCATTGTATAAAATCTATAAACTCTTAACTGATCATTTTTCCCATATTTTTCTCGTGCATGTTTTGTGCATTTGCACTCATATATTCATATATATGTATCGAATTAATCTCAAATCAATTCCTAGCATACTCAAATATCAATAAACGTTATTTATCATAATATAATATGTTTATTACTATATCTCACAACGTTCAAAATTACGGGGTTATACACTAGATGAGTTGCTCGGGGTTCATTCACTAGGCTCAAGTGTTCTTTGATCGAAACTTTACCTCGATCCTCGTACAAAGGACCCAGGCAATCCATCATCCTCATCTTAAATCGGGATAAGTCCATGCTACAGTGGGGCTCCACCAGAGGTGCATGATTCGTCAGAACAGGAATAGGGGTTGTCGTAGACTTAAAAAAGACCGCGGGAGGTGAACCAAGCACAAGGCGGACCGAGCTGGCTCGGATCTGGAGGGAGCCACCATTTGGTGGATTGGCCTTGGGCGAGCCATTGTTTGGTGGCTTGGCCTTGGCCGAGCTAGTATTTGGTGGCTCAGCTCTGGTTGAGCCAGCAGAGTGGCTTCCGATAGTTTTGGGCGCTATTCGGGTTATTTTTGACGCCGTTTTGGACTTCGGTCTCCAGACTTGGCATAGTTTTGGTGGTTTCTTAACTATCTCTTCCTGCTTTAACTTTTGCACTTCTTGCATGAGAATCCGTGCATGCGTAAGTAGTGCGCAACACTTCTGAACATCCTCCTCGAGGGTTAAACGAGTTCTTTTGACTTGGATCCATTCATTCGTTGCTGGTTTGGAGGAGGGGTCGTTTGCTTGATGTCGGGGCCCTCGACGCCCTCTAAATTTTAGATCTGCTTCATAGCAGATCTCGTCAATAGGCTCCAAAGCCTTGGCGAGTTAGCATGCGAGGCGTTAATGCTGCCTTTGGCGAGCTCTCTTTGATAAAGTGGGCGCGCCTCCAACGGCTATCTCCTTAATTGAAGAGGAGTCCAGATCTACAAATCCGACCTTGTTGGAGGCCAGAGGGACGTTGCAAGGCGAGATTGTAGTAGTAATGGGAGCCTTGATCTTCCTGCGCTTGCAAGGGGCGGAGGATCTGGAGGAAGATGACTATAAATACTCCTCAAATTTCTATTAGTCGAACTTGTACTCAACCTCTTCATCAGCCGGGATCCAAATTTGTGGTTGCGGCAAGACAACTTCGGCAGAAAAGCTGTTGGCTCCCACTGTGGTCACCAGTTTATTTACGTTAAAAGTTGTTGTTTTCATTATCATTAAACCTGATACACCGTTTATCAATTATAAATTTAAATTAAAAGAAAAGTTGATCTTTTTATAAAATCTTCTTACACAATGAAAAGCTAAAAATTATAATTATCAAACAATATGCAACAATAGTTTATCTCATGCTGCTTGCACAGGATCTTTCGCCTATGCCGGGGACGCGTTAGTCCATGTTTTGCCGCGGATCTGATCCGGTTGACAAGAGTTAATTGATGTTCTTGTTTCACAAAGCAAACAATTGCAGAAGCGATAATCACGACCAAGCGAGATTGTGGCTCTTCTCGAGATTAAAACCAAGTTTGATCTGGAGAAAGAAAGGGAAAAAGAGTCTCAGATCTTCCGAAGGTTTCCTCTTTATGATGAAGTTCGCCAAGATCTGCCAACTCTTCTCTGAAATCTGTGGTCTACTGTTCAAATTGACTTCACCTCACCCTCTAATTTTAGATCCTCTCAAATAAAGACCCTAGGCTTCTATTTATAGGCTTTTGTCATCTTATTTTCTGATAAGATCAAGTGTTTTGAAGTCATCTATAATTGATAACCGCCTATGCGCACTTAAGGATAGCTTCAGAACAGTTGGGCATCCTAGGATGAAAGAATTTTAACAAAACATCAAAACCCACGTTTTGGGGAGTTTTGGTAGTCAGCAGTGCCCGTGGTGGCTCGGAACTGTGCGAGCCACCATTTGGTGGCTCGCATGGGTGCGAGCCACCATTTTGTGGCTCGCCCTCGTGCGAGCCACCATTTGGTACTCGCACTCACGCGAGCCTCTTAGCCTATTTCGTTTGTCTTTTTGACGTTTTGACTATTTGTAGCTCCTTCAGTTCACTTGTTTTGTGCTTGTTTTGCCTTTACGCGTGTTTCGTCTCTTCGTTGACTCGTGCACTTTCACGATTCATTTCATACGTTTCTTTAACTTGGAGGCGGCTGATAAGCGCGTGGGCCACTTGGAGGTGTCTGATGAGTGCGCGGGCTACTTGGTTTGTCATTCTGGTGACCGATGAGCATGTAGGCTACTTGGTGGTGGCCGGTCCGGTAGTTTGTTGCTACGTCATCAACGGTTCGCCGATTCGCTTTATTCGTTTATCGATGTCGGATAATCTTCCTTAACTCGGATAAAAACGTCCATCATCTTCTCTCCGTCTCGAACTGTGTTCGGAGACTTACAGGCAATTTTTGACGCCTACACCACCAAATGATGAGATCCGATTGATTTTGTTGCCTCACAAAGGAGACAAGAAATTAAAGTGAATATCTCAGCAACGGTGAGATAAGCACTCTTCTTGAGATCATAGTAATGGTGCAATCTCAAGGGAAGCGGATGAACGAGGCTAAAGTAGTTGTAGATCTATCAAACTCTCCTCCTTTTTGTAGAAGAACTCACCAAGAACTTGCTTCCTCCTTGCTAAAATTTGTGCTCCTCACTCTCTAATTCGACAGGGCTTCGTCGTTGCCTCGAAATTCCCGATCCCCATGAATAAAGGCCCTAGGGTTATATTTATAGGTTTTAGAAGCTCTGTTTTAGATAAGAATGAACAATTTGATCTTATCCTTAGTTGTAACCACTTAATCATGTTCAAAGATAGTCTCAAATTAGTTGGAGAGGCTGTGGGATGAAATCTTATCGAAAAACAGGTCCTCAGGCGGTTAACGGGTGAAAACAACTTTTCTAGGCTTGAGACACTACTGGTGTCTCACCCCTAGGCCGAGACATGATTAGTGTCTTGGCCATTGGCCGAGACACGATTGGTGTTTTGGCCATTGGCCGAGACACCAATGGTGTCTCGCCCATTGGGTGAGACGTCATTGGCATTTCTCTTTCTTTGTTGTTTTATCTCTAATTGTTTCGTCCGATCTCAGAATGAAGCGATTCAAGATGTATTGGAAAGCTGGAGAAGAGATCTAAAAATTTTTCTTTTAAGATTCTTCATATTCGAATTACATCATAGTTGAAATGTGTGAGACATCATCAGTTTCTTGCAGGTGTGAAACAGCCTGGACTATCTCGGTTGTTTTGGCTCTAACTTTCTCGTCCAATCTCGAAATGAGGTGATCCAAGATGCGTTGAAAAGATGGTGAAGAGATCTACAACTTTACATAGGAAAAACAGATCTATCAGGTGCAAGATAGAATTTGTGTCTCTCCCTAGGCGTGAGACACCATTTGTGTCTCGCCCATGGGCGAGACACGACTGGTGTCTCTCTGTTGTTTTACCTCTAACTCTCTCATCTGATCTCAGAATAAAGTGATTCATGATGCATTGGAAATCTAGAGAAGAGATTTATAACTTCCCATAGGCAAAATACACATGAAGTGTATGAGACATGACTAGAACTTTGTTTTTTGTGGGTGAAACATAACTCTTGGTCAAGTCATTTCTACGTTATTTTGCCATCCCATTGACTTGTATACTTTGCCAACTCACTTCATGTGCTTGTTAGCTTCACTATAGTATCAGATAATTCTCCTTGACTTATATAATAATGTTCATCGTCTTTTTTTTATCTCGAGCTGTGTGCGGGAACCTATCTACAATTTTTAACGCCTACAAATACCCCCTCTAAAGTATTTCAGTATCGTTCTTTTATAGAAAAGCCTAAAATACTTTAGATGTGATAGGCCCAACCTTTAATTTTTTTCAGTATTTTGTTGAAGATATCTACGTAGAAGGACCTGTAACTGGCTTCAGCTCTTAGTTTCTTCAATTCTTAGTCTATTTAGTATTTTGTCGAATAGCTAAAATTCTTCCGGTGTTGCATTTATCATCTAACCATTGTCGAAGTCTTGAACTAAAATAGGTGTAATGGTTTCTGATTGTAGCTCGTGTTGTTGAATTAACGTTGAACTGATTATCTTTGTCGATGACGCATATTTGAACTGCAATTGAAGTCCCGGAAGTATCTATTATTCTAGAATTGATCTGAGCTATGTTTCGGTGAAAATTGTCGATGATTGACTAGAGTGGACTCATGGCTATGTATTGATCGCCGTTTGACCTTCATCGTAACGCATTGACTTGCGTTTGACCTTCATCGTAACGTGTTAATTGATGTTAACATAGTTTATACTCGTACGTCTGTTGGAGTCTATACAGTTTAAGCTCTTAAGGCGTTAGAGCGAGGATGACTATTTTATACTTGTATACTCCTGGGAGTTTTGGGAATCAGTTTAACCTCATGTACCCGTTAGAGGTTCAAGGAGATGTAGTTTATACTCAAATACTCATCGGAGTGTAGAAAGAGCAAGCTGAGAATACATCGGAGGCTCGTCAGGTTGAGCTCTTTGTACAAGATTGGATTGTAGGACCAGCTGTAGATGCTGATACAGCTACTATCTCTGAAGCTACTCTAGGCGCTCGAGTCATAAGACCAACTGATGAAGCTGATGCGGTAATGACTATTAAAGCTAATTGAAGATGAAGTCTATACAAGATTTATGAAGAGAAGCTCTCCAAGTTAAAAGAGTGAATCCGTCATCGCAAGCTGTTCATTATAGGATTTTTGGCAAACCCTCAGCCATCAACAGTTTTGATGAGCCTTTACCAACTACCGTTTGAGTCGGGCTAGCATGTAGATTATCTAAATCCATTCTACATGTAATGTTATGCTAGAAGAATGAACTCTTTTAGACTTAGTGCTATGATATCAAATATATAGACTTTGTCGTTTTCACAGGAATGCACCACCCGGCAATGCGTATTAGGTGTAGGCTTATCTCAAATTAGGGATCGAGATAATATCCCCTATGCGTGTAAGGCATGGATTTTAGTGTTATTAATAACAACCTACCATCATGTTGAATACGTGAGCTTTGCCATTTTCACAGGAATACGCTACTCGGCAGCATGTGTTAGATGCAGACTTATCTCTATTTAGGGATCAAGATAAAGTCCCCCATGCGTGTAAGGTATGGATTGTGTCTTCTCTTGGGGTAAAGACGAACTCGGTACTAGGGAGAAAGAATTTTATATTCTACCTCCAGGTCTTCTCTTGGGGTAAAGACGAACCCGATGCTGGAGAGAAAGAATTTTATATTCTATCTCTTGCTGCAAAAGAAACTCAAAGTCGAATCTCCACTCCGAGAATAAAAAAGATTTAGATAACCCTAATTGTTTAAAGATTTAGTTATCCAATCTAAAAATAAATTTCTCATTTATCGAGATGAAATTCTAACTTTAGCCCTAACTGTTTAAAGGTTTGATCAAAGGGGAGATTGATATGATCCTAATTGTTTAAAAGTTTGATCGTGCGATGTGGGTGGAAGCCTCTCGTTTATTAAAAGGGGATTTCGGTTTTGGTCCTAATTGTTTAAAGGTTTGACTAAGATGGATTTTGAGACGACCCTAACTATTTAATGGTTTGGTCGTTTAATTTGTGGACCTCTCGTTCATAAAAGGAATCAATTGGGGATTTTAGCTTTGGCCCTAACTGTATAAAGGTTTGACCAAAGGGAGTTTGAGACGATTCTAACTGTTTAAAGGTTTGATCATTTAATTTGTAGACCTCTCGTTCATTGAAGGAATCAAGAGGGGATTTTGGATTTTGTCCTAACTGTTTAAAGGTTTGACCAAGCAAAAAGAGGGAGTAAATGTACAAATAACAGTGGGAATGTTGATTTGCATAAATCACTCAGAGGGGGTTTTTGGTATCAAGTGACAAAACCTTGACACGAAAAGGGGTTTGGAAATCATCATCGATTAAAATTTAGGGTGTTGTGTCAGAGCTCAACAGTAGGAGTTTTAAAGGCTCGGACACAGTGAGAGTTTGGGTGGATTTAACCATAAAGAATTTTGGTGGACCCACTACTGTCAGTTGATTTGATCAGTGAGGGATTTTATGATGGAGGGCTATGAATTATCAAGCACTCCACAATTAGACCATGGGAGTTTCATAAGGGAAAACTAACCCGATAAGGTCATTGAATCTCATCTCAACGAAAGAGTGCTTAGAAAGTCACAGTGGGAGTTGGCGGAATTGGTCCCGATAATTGAAAACAACCAAAAATCGGATAAAGGAAAAGCAAAAGAGACATGCTTCATCCTTGAAGGATTTTAGAGTTTCGTGAGGGAAAATGACTTGATGATGTCATTAAATCTTATCTCAATGAAAGAGTGCTCCGAAAATCAAAGTGGGTTTTAATCATTTTGAACATGATTGAACAGCCACAGCGGGTGGTTCTTAATCATTTTTATCATGATTAAGAGTGGATTATTCATATGGTTGGTTTTCTCCTTGAATAATCAATTGGTTTCGGGTTATCCTTAAAAATACCATACATAGCATTCTTCAGGAGCTTCCCATTAAATAGGTTATCCTGAACGTAATAGGGATAGTACTTTTTCAAAAACTTCCCGTTTATGGGCAATGTTGCTGTTCTTGATATAGAATCAAGTCTTGGTTCCTGACTTCGTATTCTGCCATGATAACCTCATATCCACCCCTAGATTTTTGGGTGAACCTGAGTCCAATCATATTCGGCTATATTGTTAGAGCGCACAACTTAATGGAGCAATTTTTAACATCTTATACCAGTCAGAGATAACCGGGTTATCCTTAAGAATATTATGTGTAATATTCTCCATGAACTTCCTAAATAGCTTAGCCTTGTATGCCAGTTGAATGTTTGGGAAACAGTTTATACTTGTATACCCTTTAGAGTGCATGGAGAAGTAGTTTATACTCGTATACTCTTCGGAGTTATCACCATTCTCATTTGGTTTATTTTGCCGTTATAACGCTAGAGTCAATTAAGGCTTGGATTTTGTTTTTAAGACTAAAGCAAGCCTTAGTGGAATGAAGAACCCTCCTGTGGTATGCATAGTTTTTTGGATCTGTAATCCTCTTATCTCCCTCCTGATCTTTAATAGATGGTAGCTCGATTTTATTGTTATTCAGGAGGTACTTGAAGATAGCTGGAACCTCATCATCCCTGAAAGAATACTCTTTCTGGAACCTTGGTCAGTAATCCTTCGATGTTTCTATAGTTGTTGTTGTGACGTTTGATTAACATCAATAGCAACCACAGGTGCTATTAGCTGGCTTCTCTCGGCCTTCTTTCTTCTGAGGAAGCGCTCGACTTGTTCTCCATGTAGTTTTAATTCCTTCTAAGTGGTTGAGGGGACAACCCCTATGACTTCGAGGATATCGAGGGAGAGATTGTGATGGCAGGTCTGGAGTATGAACTCCTCTGTGACTGGATCTTGACAATTCATTGCCTTATTTCAGAAGAGTTTGACAAAGGTGTCAACTGACTCTTCGTTCTTCTGCTTCTCGTCCAGAAGGGCTCCAATTGACACTTCAGTGTCATCATTGAAGAAATTGCTGAGGAATGAGTTTTCCATATCGTCCTAGCAATTGATGCTTCCTAGCTTGAGATGTCGATACCAATCGAAGGTGTTTCCATGAACGGTGCCTACAAATGACCGAATTATCAAGGGTTCGTGTCTAGAGATCATTCTCAGGTGGGTCTTGAAGTAGATTAAATGCTGAGTGGGTGAACTTTTCCTTTCAAACGACGTGAAGTTAATTAGATTGAACTTCGTCGGGTACGGGATTGAATCCCACTCTCTTGGGTATGGACACGGGATACCGGTCTTCTTCACCTCTTGAGCAGTCATCAAGGCATTGATTTTACTTTCCAGATCCTTCAAATTTTTATCCTCGCCTGCGTCTTTCTTAGGGCAATTTTGGAGAGGAACAACAGGGCTACCACCAGCGTTGTTATTGTCGATAGGACCACCACCAGTGTAAGGACCAAGAAATTTTTATACAAGTTAAAATGATTTTCTACTATTTTAAAATATTTAATTATGATTTTTAAAGAGTATTTATATTTTTCTCGAATTTCTATAATTTTCTATGATTTAAAGTCCAAGTTTTTTATTTATTTAAATGATTTAAATATTTATAAATTTATTTAGTGCAGTAAAAATTTTTGGAATTTATCTATTGTATTAATGATACTATTACATATTATTTTGAATAATATGTGGTATTATTATTATTATTACGTATATTTTTGTATAATACATTGTATTATTAATTACGTATTATTTGTATAATTTATTATATTATTTCTTTTGTTGCATATTATCAGTTGTATTAGTACAACTGGTACGTTTTGTTATGTAGATAATTCTTCTATAATTATTTAATTTTAAATATAAGTAAATATATTTTATTTATTAATTATTCTTGTTTAATTGTACAATATGTATATATTTCGAGTATTTCGTATCAACTGTTGTAATAGCACAACAAGTACATTTTAATTTGTAGATATTTATCTCGTAATTATTTGATTTTTTAATATAAGTAATTATTTTTATTAATTATTTTTGTTTATACCCTAACCCTAATTCATTTCATATATATATATATATAGAGGAATATAGGTATGCTTGGTACCAAGCACAAAATTTGTGCTTAGTAGTGAGGTGTCATATTATCCTCCACTCATTCAAATTAGGGGACCACATTCACATGGGTTGAATGTGGTCCCCCCAATTGAATGAGTGGATGAGAATGAGACACCTCACTACCAAG
>BQKN01065474.1:515192-529099 GCA_022839385.1 Asparagus kiusianus
TATATATATATATTTCTCTCCTTCTCTTTTTCCCCAAACTTCGCCGCCACCAACATCTCTTCCCTCTCTCATCCGCGAGCTCCCCTGACCAACAGGCAAACTCTCCTCCGCCCGCGCCCCTCGAGCTCCACCTCGGCCTGCCGCTGTTGATCCGCCCCAACTCGTCCTCCTTAGACGACCTCCTCCTCCAGCCACCCATTCCCCCGTCATCCTCCCCTCGTCGACGAGCTCCACCACATCGCCTCCACCTCCTATTCCACCTCCGTTCTCTCCCCTAGGCTGCCGCCCAGCCAGGCCGCCGCCTCTGACAGTCCCTCTTCCCTCCGACCTCCATCCCTCATCACTAACATCCTCCCCTCGAGCTCCCCTCAGCAGTCCGAACTCCCTTAGCCCTGCCGCCACTGTGCTCGTGCCCAATCTCCTCCACCGCACCCTCTTTCCCCTCACTGCCGTCAACTCCAGAGCTCCGCCTTTAACCGCTGGCAGCAGCTCCGCCTCGCGCTCAGCCCCAGCCCAGTCCGCCACCACTCCTCCACCAAACCACCAACATCACCTCAGATCCCCACTCCTCCTCAAACCCCGCTGCCTCCTCTCGCTGCCCTACCTCCCGAACCGCCGACCACGCCGCTGCCCGACGCCCCCTCAGCTTTGTCGTCACCGCCGACGCCGTGCACAGCCCGAAATCCACCGTCGAACCCCTTCTTGAGCTCGTCGTCGCCACGCCAAGCCACCAACCCCGTCGTTCCTACCCACGTCCAGATCAGACCGCGGACACGCACCGTCAGCGTCGATTAGTTCGACACAACCCCGAGGCAAGATCCCGACTCTCCTTGTTATTTCAATAATTATTAATTATATGTGTGAAGTAGTTGTAATATAATTTTTCGTGGGTTGTTTGGAGAATAACGTTGATTTAAATTGTAGTTATGTAATAAATAGTATTTTATAATAATTATGATAAATTAAAAGAATTTATTTTGATAACGAAATCATTTTAGGTGAGTTTATAATATTTTTTTAAAAATAATTTTTTTTTGAGAAAAAGAATCATTTTAGAACAATAATAATAAATATTTTTAAAGAACTTAATTTGAAACAAAATATATTTTTGAATGATTAACGAGGAATAAAGAAATTATTTTGAAAAAGGAATTATCTTAAAAAGGAATTATTTTAAGTTATTAAAATAATAAATAATTTCAAAGAATTATTTTGAGAAAATAATTATTTTAGATGTATTATAATTTAAAAAGAAATTAGTTTGTAAAAAGATTTATATTAAATAAAAAATTTATGATTGTAAGACTAGTTATTAACATAATGAGAAACAATTTTAAAAGAATTGATTTGGAAAAAGAATATTTTTGAATAATTATTTTGAGAAATAATTTAAGGATTTTATTTTGTAAAGTATTATTTTGAATTAATAAATTAATGATTTGAAATGATTAGTCTAGAATTAAAAGGATTAATTAATTTATTATAATAATATATATTATAATATGTGAATGTTACGTGTGTTTGCCACATATTACAATGATACCGATATTTTGACACTCTTATTTATACACATAGTATTTAACTTGTTCAATATTGTAATATGATTAGCTGTAATGTATATTATGATTACCTGCGTGGGATTGCTTGACATGAATAACGGTGTGGAAGCTTGTTATTTTATCACTTAGTTGTTACCCAATAGGAGAGACTATACATGAAGACGACTCCTGTTAAAAGTATGATTTATAAGCGTGCTTCAAAGCATGGCTATACTCACTCGACATCGATATCCCGATGTGAGGAGTCATGAGTTCCCTCGATATCGATATCCCGGTATGAGGTTTCCTTGACTATTACTATTATAGCATTGATTAGACGATGCACTCTTGATCGGACGTGTTATGGGTCACGGTTATTTTTATAGTTTTACGGAAGTCATTCAACGGTAACTTCGTGGCTAGTGCACGATATTTCATGTATAGTTGCTTAATTAATTTGACAACATGAGGTTATAAAGGGGAATTGGACGAAGAATATAGCATGTATATAAACGGGACCAACGATTTCCTGTTATCGTGATATCGTGAGTGTTATATACATGGGCAGAGGGCCAATACTTGACTTGAAGGCGGCCCCCGGATAGGTTTATGGGGACCCGATTATATATATATAAATATTCTTCCCCAATTCAAATAACATGTAAAATAAGAATAATATGCTTGCATGTTTTATGGTGGACTTTGTTAGTTTTGTTGAGATGTGGACCAGTGAGTTGTGATAGGATGGTTAGTAGTATGTTTTCGTCACTTGGATGAGTATGAATTCCTATGAGATGAAGGCCAGTTGTATTTCCTTTTCATACATAGATCATGGTTAATATTTAATTATCTACAATTCGAAACATATGGTATATACATGAGGGTTTCCTTATTTGGATTATTTCGCTAGACGTACTACGTCTCTTCTTGTAAATTTTTAAGTATTAATTCCATCTAGTTGTATGACCTTTTTATTTGGATGATTATTCTGATCGCTAGCTGTACGTTCTTGTTACTTGGTTGATTTTCTTGGATTCTTCTGATTATTATATTATAGTGATAGATTGCATTTAAATTTCAATATCATACTTCTATTATTATTATTACCTGTTTCGCCTTGGTCATTCGACCGTTCTTTTCTCCCTTGTGGGATCTTGTCGTGTGTCATGCACGCTGATGTATACCTATTTTCTCTTGTGTACGTCAAACTTAGAGGAAGAACATATTTAGTAGGAGCCAGAGGATTCTCGGCAGGAGTGCTTTATAGACGAAGCAGAAGAAGGAGTCGAAGCCTATTCTTTTCATTTATTAGTTGATGGTTCCAGTTACTTTTGTAGTTCTTTCCATTCCTGCTTGATCGATGTATTTTATATTTCTTCAGCTTTTAGTTGTTCAATTTTATATAAGGGCATGTTTGACCCGAATATTACGACTGGGATGATATTATATTTGTGATATGGATCTTTCTGTTCTGAGTTATTTATTATATTCTCATTGCTGTGATCGGGGACTTATGCCTTCGCTTTATATTACTTGACGCTTAGCGTATTAGATTGAGAAGAAGGAGTCTAGCACTTATTTCTCCTCAATCTAATACGTCATGAGCTTACTCGCGTCCCGATTCCCTGGTATTTTTGGAAGCGAGGCGTGACAACCAGTGTCCATATTGTTGGGAGGGGTATCGGCATTGATATTTTCTTTAACTTCTGAATCGCTATCTACCTGATTAGTAGTGTTGTGATGACTAAATTCACCACGCTGATTTGATAAATCTTGAAGTTGTTGGGCATGTAAATCCTTGACTCGTTGTACGACCATCTCTATTTCGATTTTAAAATCTTCTTTCTGTTTGGCCAAGGCTTCTTGAAGAAGTTGAGCCACTTGTTCGGTAGTGATTATGAATACTTCTCGAGCTTGCCCTATGCTAGACATTATATCGTTGGAGGCTATTGTGGAGCAAGTATCCGAAAGTTCATCTTCTAAAGACAGTTCTTCATGCATCCTCGGGTAATCCCCATGTATGACGGCTTCTAGCTGGAGCTGAGACACTCGTCAGGCTATTTCTGAATCGACTTTTCTTCCTAGAGAAAAGTCGGGATTAGCGTTATTCTAAGTGAACACAGACTTTTCTCTGTCAGCCATGTTGATGGTGACTTCTGGGAATTCGTCATCTTGAATGGCCGATCTTCTTTTATGGGAGCATCTTGATTTGGGTTTTGCCGCTTTAATGGAAAGCCTTTGGAATACCTTTGGAAAGACCCTATGTGGAGTGGTCTTGTGGAAGCTACACTCCGATAATACTACCATGATAAGCCTCTCACAAGGACAGTGAGAGACCGATTATGGGATACTTCTCTTTTGAGATTTGTTTGTACCCCCAGCTCGATAGTACAACTCTTCAGGGTTGTGGCTGGAGCAACCTACCGGCTGTTGGTTTGGATTTCCAGGTATAACGTTATTGTTTGATGGACACGTTTTCTTCTAGAGAGGTAACACCTTGTTGGCGTTCTTGAGAGTTGCATGTTTGGAACCACGCTTTCATGAGGGTGGAACCCTAACGGGCTCCAGGTCTTCCACACGCACCCCCAAGTGGGCAGTTACGAGAATTAGTTTGTTGGGAGGACGTATACGACTCCCAGTCTGAAGAGTTTCTTAGGATTTGTTCACTGGACCCAAGCATTCTTTGGCATGAGTTTTGCCTCGATTTTTGTGTAGAGGACCTAGGCGATCTTTCAATAGAATTCTAAATTTGCATAGATCCATGCTGTCGTAGGGCTTCACCAGAGGTACGGGAGCAAGAGGAGCGGGATCTGAAGCTGACGGAAGCTGGAAAGCAGCCTTAGGGTTAGAATTAGGGGAGAGACACTGTTTGTGTCTCTCCTTAGGCGCGATACATGGGTCGTGTCTCTCCCTAGGCGCAAGACACGGCTCGTATCTCTCCCCAATTAGAGGTGTTTTGGCTATTTTTGGTGCCGTTGTTGGCACTGATATGGCCTGTGGTACCCAGACTTATTTGGATTTTGGTGATTCTCTGACCACCTCTTCTTTTTGTAGCTCTTGTACCTTTTGCACAAGGATCTGTGCTTGCACAAGAAGTGCATGATGCTTCTGGATGCGTTCCTCAAGAGTAGAACGGGTTCGTTTGACACGAACCCATTTGTTAGTTGATGGTTAGGAGGAGGAACCTATTGCTTGCTGTGTTGATGGCTTAGTTGTTTGGAACCTTCTGAATTCTAAGTCCGCTTGATAGCGGAGTCCGTCCGCCTGTTCCAGAGCTTTAGCGAATTGACGGCAAGACGTTGACGCTGTCTCTGATGAGCCCTCTTCATCAGAATTGGAGCGCCATCAACGGCCAACTCCTTGACTTTTGAGGAGTTGTCGTGAGCATCAGATCTGGCTTTCTTGGGTGTTGGAGATGAGTCTTCAATAGCAATTGGGTGAAGTTCGTCATTCTAGGTCTTCAGATCTGACGACCAATGAACCTTCTTCAAGGAAGTGGTCTTTCTGCGCTAGCGAGGAAAGGAAGATCTAGAGGAGGAGGAGGAGATGTACTCCTCGAACTTCTGTTGGTTGAATTCATACTCGACCTCTTCATCAACCGAAATATTGATCATCGGCTGTAGCACGACAGCCTCGGCAGCGAGGCTGTTAACTCCAATTGTGGTCACCAGTGTGTTCGCGTCGAAAGTTAATTTCTTTGAGGAATTCATTATAACTTCAGGCGTTTACATTGAATTCAAAAGAGGAGTCTTTTTATAAGATCTCTCTACACAAAGGAAATTGAAAAATTATAACTTTCTAGAAAACACACGCAGATAGATCGTTTATCAGTCTTCTGCTTACGTAGGATGTTTACCGATGTCTGGGTTTATCTGTGGACCACCAAATGATCAAATCTGATTGATTTTGTTGTCTCGTGAAGGAGACAAGAAATTAAAGTGAATATCTCAATAACTGTGAGATAAACACTCTTCTCGAGATCACAATAACAGTGCGATCTCAAGAGAAGCGGGTGAACAAGGGTGAAGCGGTTGCAGATCTATCAAACTCTCCTCCTTTTTGTCAAAGAACTCACCAAGAAATTGCTTCCTCCTTACTAAAATTCATGCTCCTCACTCTCCAATTCGACAGGGCTTCGTCGTTGCCTCGAAATTCCCGATCCCTGTGAATAAAGGCCCTAGGGTTGTATTTATAGGCTTCAGAAGCTCTATTTTCAGATAAGAATGAATGATTTGATCTTATCCTCAGCTATAGTCACTTAACCATGTTTAAAGATAGCCTCAAATCAGCTGGAGAGACTATGTAATGAAATCTTATCGAAAAATGGGTCCCCGGGCAGTTAACGGGTGAAAATGGCTTTTCTGAGTGTGAGACACCGCTGGTGTCTCACCCCTAGGCTGAGACACGATTGGTGTCTTGGCCATCACCAATAGTGTCTCAGCCATGGGCCTAAACACCAATGGTATCTCGGCCCTTGGTCGAGACACCAATGGTGTCTCGCCCATTGGGTGAGATGCCGTTGGCATTTTTCTGTTATTTTACCTCTAATTATTTCGTCCAATCTTGAAATGAAGAGATTCAAGATGCATTGGAGAGCTGGAGAAGAGATCTACAACTCTTGTCTTTTGAGATTCTTCATATTCGAATCACATTAGGGCCAAAATATGTGAGACATCATCGGTGTCTTGTAGGTGTGAAACAGCCTGAACCGTCTCGGTTGTTTTGGCTCTAACTTTCTCATCCAATTTTAGAATAAGATGATCCAATATGCGTTGGAAAGTTGGTGAAGAGATATGCAATTACCATAGGCGAAACAACTCTATTAGATGCGAGACACCATGTCTCGCCCTAGGCGCAAGACATGACTGGTGTCTCTTCGTTGTTTTGCCTCTAACTCTCTCATCTGATCTAGGAATGAAGTAATTCAAGATGCGTTGGAAATCTAGAGGAGATATCTACAACTTCCCATAGGCGAAATACACATGGAGTGAGCTAGACACGAGTGAAACTTTGTTCTTTGTGGGTGAAACGTAACTTTGGTCAAGTCGTTTCTACATTATTTTGTCATCCTGTTGATTCGTATGCTTTGCCAACTCGCTTCATGCACTTGTTAGCTTTGCTATAGCATTAGATAATCTTTTTTGACTTAGATAATGATGTTCATCGTCTTTTCTCCATCTCGAGGTGCGTACGAGAACCTATATGTAATTTTTGACGCCTACACCCACAAGCAAAGGACCACTCAAGTATTGTGACTGTATCCATCCCATATCCTGTTTTGGAGTCAAAAAGTCAGCGGAGTCAACTTCAAGGTTCTCGAACATGCGAGAGTGTACTCCGTCGCGATTCGCCAATTTGCCTAAATTTTTATGATGCTTTTCAATAAATAATTCCACTAAGCGCTTCTCTTCATGCAATATTCCAATAAAACCCATATCGTAATCACTTGAGATTTGAATGCCGCTTGTTCTATTCCTCGTAATAGGATAATTGAAAATCACGTTGAGGTGGTACTCACGTGGATTGGTTAATGTAAGTTTGTGTAAGTCATTAACCAATTCATTGAAAGTACATGATTTTGATATAAACAACAGCTTCGTCACATCTCCTTCATATACGAGCATATCACTCTTGAGATAGTTAATCTTCCCATCATATGAACAAAGAATTACGATTCGATCATTCATCGTTACCTCTGAAGAGTAAAAAAATTTCAATATCAATATTACACGAAAAACACAGAAAATATTATTTACCATTAAATCCTCAAATATCGATTTTAGACATCCATAATTTTAACCAAATATCAAACCTTTATAATATACTAACTTTTACAATTTTTGATAATTTCCCCTCTAACTTCATACACAAATTTCTTTATTTTTTCTTCACAAAATTCATAAATATTTCAAAAATTATTTTCAAATATAAATTTAAACAAGTTATTAGCATGAAATAGTGAGAATAAGTAAAATATTAGCAGGAAAAATAAAAAATTTAAAGATTTTACCTAAAATTTTTCGATGACCTAATTTCCGGTGAACTCCAGCGGTGACAGCGGCGACAGGATCAACGATGGCCGGTGGACAATGCGGCGACAGCGGCTGTGGCAGCGAGGGGCGGCGATAAATAGGTCTAGGGTTTGGTGGTGAAGGAGCAGAGAGAGGGGGGTCGGGTAAACGCGATCTGTTATCGCGTGGGTCTTATATAGGCATTGTCGTAACTCTACGGGATTCAAATCCCTTAGAGTTGCAAGCCAACTTCCAGAAAGCGATTGCTCTCAGGAAGTTGGCCTGCAACTTCACAACATTTGTTTAAGCTTCACAGGATTTCAAATCCCGTGAAGATTCTCCCCCCCCCCCCAAACACAGTTGCTAATGACGGCTTAAACTTCACGGGATTTAAAATCTCGTGAAGTTTTTGAATTTTTTTCGCCATTTTCGAACCACTTTCAGCCAACAAATCCCGTGAAGTTTTTAAACTTTTTACGCCATTTTCGATCTAGTTTCAGCCAGTTGGTTAAAACTAGATTGAAAATGGTAAATATTTAAAAAAAAATCGATTTTTAAAAATATGTTTCTAAACAGGTCTATTTCGAAAATTTGTCCTTCATACAACGATGAGGACTCGAATTCCTCCCTCATTTGTTTATGACTATCGCCTTCCACTGTGCATTTATTTATCTACTTCGTTATGTATTAAATTATTTCTTAACACTGTCAACTACAGTAGACATCAGCAAAATTTCAAAACTAATCTCAAAATCTCTACAGAAACCAACATACCAATTTAACATATGCAATCACAACCTTATTAACCACGATCAATTCAATTTCATCAAGCATTATTGACCGTCGAGAAAGAGAACTCATCCTCAGTCATCCCTCCTCTCGATGAATACCCCTCCCCCTCGCTCACGACCGACGAGTAGTCCTCCTCCGCATCCCTCTCCTTGAGCTCCTCGATCTTCTCGAGGGCATACCTGAGCTCCCATCTCTTGTTCACGTCGGCCTCGCAGCATCCTAATCCGATTTGTAACAGCTTCAGCATTTCTCCCTCGCCGTTTCTGGACCTCCTCATTTCTCCGTCGAACACTTCTCCTGTCCACTCCTCTCTTACTACCGAGTTCACCCAGTTTGCCAGGTCAGACCCCCCTCGAGCTTGTCTCGAGTAATTGCCAGGATATTTACCTGTTAAGAATCAATTATACAGGATGACTTTCGATTGAAGAATCATATCATAACTAATGGGGAAAAAAAGGAAAAGACAGATGATTAAGACTTTATTAGGAGTATCTCACATCCATTTCAGTTCAGATATGACTCTGGTGAGCAGAAAGGCATGAGATGAGATTTAGTCTCATTTTGACAAAACAATTTGATGAATATATGGTTAATACGTTCAAACTCAGCTTAAAAATGATAAATTCTTTCTTGTCAATTTTGGTTATGCAGAATAGCTAAACATATAAAGCCTTGCCAGCCCAATAATTTTCTCACAGCATCAGGATATTGATTTCAGGAGAAATTTTCTTATAGCCTTATCGGTAAAGCGTGTAGACTATTAGAAATTTTAATTTATTTGAGGATGGTTTAAAATCTAAAGTATTGGAAAACTTTGTTTGAGTATGATTAAATTTCTTTCTTATCAAGTTACAGTTTCTTGATGCATACTTGATGTGAAATTTTACCTGTGAGGATTTCGAGAATGAGTACCCCGAGGCTCCACACATCGCTCTTGTTCGATATCCTCCCGTGCTGTTTATACTCAGGGGACTTGTACGCGATCAAGACTTGGGAAGCAAAGCTGTTGGTGGTTACAGGGAGGAGGGCGTAGTCGGAGAGGAGGGGCTCGTAGCTGTCGTCGAGGAGGACGTTGGAGGACTTGAGGTGGCCGTGGGGGGCGGCCAGTGTCGAGAACTCTTCGTAGAGATAGTTCAGGCCTCTGGCGATGCCTCTGACAATTTTTAGGCGGTTTGGCCAGTCGAGGGCCGGGTTTTCTGCAGTGCGGTTACCTGTGACGGGAAAAAGGAATTGTTCTTAATTTATGTTCCAAAAGTTACTTGGAATAATGTACATTGTGTTCTCAAGTTACTTTAGAAATAACTTTTGGACTGGTACAATTCGTATGCGTTTCAAAGACAATTTGAATGAAAAAAATTTTCCCCTCCTTATGTATATCATTCCTCCGATGTATAACCATCTAGGTAACCATATATCTATACTCACTTCCGTCAAATTTCTCCGTTAATATTAAGATTTTACAAGGAATTATTCCCGTAAACTTAGGGGTAGTTCCCAAATGCAAACTTATTTCACCTCTCTTTTTATCCAACGGTCCATTAACAGTGAACTCATTTCCTCAACGTCTTTTCTGCAGAAGAAAGTGGGAACTAGGAGTAGGGGTGCCAAACCGTATCCGTATCCGAGAAAATATCCGTAACCATATCCGTTAGGATATGAATATGGTTACTCAAATCTATTACCGATAGGATATGGTTGCGGATATGGTTTTATAGTGAAATATCTGTATCCGTATCCGAATAATATTGGTAATACTCTTACGATAGTTTCGATTCTTAGATTATGGATTTGTTGTTAATTTTGATGATCAAGATGTCTAATCTTAGCTTTTCAATCATAATGAACATATTAACAAACTCTTTTTGTATCACATGACTATATTTTTCTGAATACTATCCAGTTTTCTCATATCCTTTTTGTATCCGCATGCATATCCGTTTATATATCTGCATCTATATCCTTAACCGTATCCGATTTTGGCGGATATGGATATAAATTTTACTTACCGGTGTATATCCGTATCCGTATCCGAGATGGGTAAGCGGATATGGATATGGTAAGTGTCATATCCGAGCCGTATCTGCTCCGTTAACACCCCTAACTAGGAGAGAAGGGTGGGAGGGTGGGGTTGGGGGGGGGGGGGGGGCCCCTAATTAACCATCCATACTTAGAACCTAACCATAGTTGAGGGTTTTAACATTAAAACTAACGGAGGGATTAATATCGACATATTAGTGCAATTTAGGGGACTAATATCAAAATATGACGATTTGGGGAACTATATCAAAATATTGATGATTTAGGGGACTAATATTTAGAAAACCCTTCAAATTAATTTCTTTTGATTTGTCAAATTCTTGCTCAAAATTTGTTGTTATTTCTATCAAGAAAGTAACTAATTCTACATAAACAGAAACAATGACTTTCAGATAAAATTAAGTTAAAATCACACATGCACCTAAATAGGATTCAGGGGATCAAACAAAGATGCAGAATATTTCAATACCATTGTTTAAATTTCAATAGACCATATTTTATGATGTTTAAGTAGCATAATTTGTAAAATTTTGTCTATGAAGTTCTCATTTAAGGGAGGAAAGTATAAACATATTTGCATAAATATGTAACTATCAGAGTGATAAAAGTTTTTTATTTTCTTCATAAATTATATATATATATATATATATATATATATATATATATATATATATATATATATATATATATACTCCCTTTAAAAGTACATTGGGGAAAATCTTTTCATTGTCAATATTACCCTTAACTTTTTTAAATATTATATTGTTATCCTAATCTATTTTAATTTTCTTATCTTCTTTGAATTTATAATTAAATGATTTATCCTATCCATAATAAGACTTAACATGTTATTGGATAAAGGTGATATGTTTGATATAACTTTTACCTATTTTCAGTTTACTGAAAAATCTAAAAAATATATGCTAGCCAGCACCTAAAAGTTTTTGGACCTTGTGAAAAATACCCACTAATTTTTTTAATTAAAAAACACCCCTACAAATTCAAAATTTTATTAAAACATCTTGAAAATTATAAATTTTACTTATTTCAGTTCAGTGAGAAATCTGAAAAATATATGCTAGCTAAAATATAAAAGTTCTTAACATTTGAGAAAGTATCTTGTAAATTTTAAAAAATACAAAAACACTCTTAAAATTCAAAGTTTGTAAAAAACACCTTGAAAATTTCAAACCTATAAACATACTAAAAACCTACAAATAACACAAAAAACCCCCAAAATTTTATGAAATTTACAATAAACACTTTAAACTTTTTTACAAATTACAAGATAAAACCCACAAGATTGTAAAATTTATAAAAGTCCTAATAATTTCCAACCTAACAGTACATTGAAAATATAGGAGTTACAAATATCCTCTGCATAATTTATAATTTATAGAAAATGCCCTTAAAGTTTCAAAAATTATAAACAAACACTCAAAATTTAAATTTTACAAAAAAAACCCTAAGAATTTCAAACTTATTAGTAAATTGAAAATATAGGAATTATAAATATTCTATAAACAATTTACAAGCTATAGACAAGGCCTATAAATTTAAAAATTACAAAAAAAACCCTAATATTCTTAATTTACAAAATACACCATGAAAATTTCTAACCTATAGACACTAAAATGAATATACAAAATTACTAGCAACCTCTAGAAAATAAAAAATTTATAAAAAAATATCATACTCCCTTTAAAAGTATAGGTTTAGGAAAAGCTTTTCATGGTTAATATTACCCATAACTTTTTTAAAAAGAACATAACTAATTAAACATCTATTAGATTTGAAATTTATAAAAAAAACAAACTTAAAGTTTAGTACATTGCAAATTACTCCTCTAAAGTTTGAAATTTTTCAATGATTTTTTGTAATTCCTTAATTTTAATGTAATTTTTAATAGTTTTATGTATTTGTAAATTATAAAAGTTTAGGGTGTTTGTTTTTTACAATTTTAAAAACTTTTGAACGTATTTCTTTTGTAGTTTTCTAAATTTTTATTTTGTTTTTAGTGTAATGTATAGATATATTAATTAATAATGATATTAAAGAGTAAGTCGTTCTTAAGATGTATTAGGCTATAGTTAAGTATGCACATCACTATTTCTATGCAGTATAGTTTATACATGCAAAAAATTTCAAACGATCTATATAGTGGTTAAAAAGTTTTTAACTTTAATGTACTATTTTTTATAAATTATATGTAATGTGAACCCACCATATAATTTTAAATATAGTTATTATAATTTTAATACGTTTAATTGATTGACTATACAGGTATATAGATCATAGATTACTTTACTTTCTCGCATGAACTAATATTTGGTACTTAATAATTTAAATTATTACTTTTAAATTACATTTATTTATTTACCTACAGGATAATACAATTTAAATTCCTATTTTTTCTTGATATTTATTTTATAGTTATGTGTATCAAATTAGTAACTAAAATAGTAATTATTTATGCTTAAATTCGGATGATTGTAGTTGGTCACTCACTATAAAATTTTTATGAAGATATATACCTTATTTTTTATAGCTCTCTACACTGCTCATGTATATTTTATAAATTAGTTATTAATTTAACATATTAAATTGTTTTTCCTTTGACGAAATTTTTTCTTTAACTTTTAGATTATGTAATCACTATGTCACCATTCTAGCTTAGAAATGACCTCATTCTAAATAGCTTCAAGGTAATGTTTAAGTTGAACTGAAATATATACTATTGCTACTGTATGTATATATTTTTAAGAAAATCATGTCGATACTTTTTAATCAGAAAAGAATATTTTAACCTCTGATATTATAAAAATAAAATATAGTCAACTGAGTGACTAGCAAAAGTGAACTTATATCAGAAAAGTATGAATAATAAGATAAAGAGGAAAGATAATAGCATTGCCAATAGTATTACTAATAGCAAACTAATGTGTAAAGTTAACTTATTTTGTGGAGCCCAACTACTGGTTATAAGCATCGAGGTTTTAATATATATACTTTATAATTTATTAAAAAGGTATATAATCTTATATAATAAAATTAATTTAATATTGAATAGTAATATTATTGTAAATGAGCAATTACAAAGATGTTAGAGACTAACATATATGTATTTAAGATTTCAGGATGAATATCTTAATAACCTATTTATATAAGCACGCCTACTTTGTCACCTATCTGTTCACTTTTATCCTCGCTCATTCTCCACCAATTTTGTTGTCACGCTCGAAGAGAAATAGAATTTATGTCAGTGAGGTCTTCTCTCCCTCTATCCCTCGATCACATATTTTTTAAAAAAAATTAGTTTCTTTAATTCTTTTTTAATAATTTGTTAGATCTATTTCATATTTTATTCTTCAAAGTTCCTTGTTAGATTCAATTTAAATATATTTTTATTTCAATTATTATTTTTCCTATTTATGGGTCAATTAATCACCAGAATGTTTAGGTCTTTTCGCTCATTTTATATTTTGAATTCACAATTTATTTTAGGATAATTTCTAAAAAGATCACTTTT
>BQKN01065474.1:530343-589367 GCA_022839385.1 Asparagus kiusianus
AGAGAGAGAGAGAGAGAGAGAAGTAATAAGTCTCACCATGAAGCAAACTAGCCAAGCTCCCATAAGGGATGAAATCAGTGACCAGGAGCTTCTCCTCTTTCCTATAGTAGTAAGCCACCAAAGGCAACAAATTAGGATGAGACAACCTTCCGATCCTCCTCATATGCTGTTGAAATTCCTCTTTCCCCAACCTATTAATTTCCTTAAACCTCTTCACAACAACAGCGGGGCCATTTAGCAACAAGGCCTTGTAAGATGACCCAAACTCTCCACTGCCCAGAACCTCCGCGGAGGCCCGTAAGAGATCCTGGAGCCCAAAATTCTCCCTCCTCCCCTCGTTCAAAAACACAAGGTCCCCTTGGCCTCTGTCTCCGTTTGCTGCCGTCGCCTTCTTCTGTGCTCCCCTCTGCTCTGCCTCGGCCACACTGAAGTATCCGACGTCGGGCTTTCGAAACGGTGAGGCCCGGCCCGTGTTCTTTTCGTCCTTCCGCTCCCGCCGTCTCATGACGAGGAAGGCGACGCCGATCATTCCTAATGCAACAGCAACGCTGACTACAATGATCGCTACGACGAGCGTCGGGGAGGGCTTTTTTGATGGTGGCGGCTGCGGCGACGAGGGCGGAGATGTCAAATCCGGGCATTGGGATTCCGTCGGCGGACCGCATAGGCCCTTGTTACCTAAGATTTCAGACGAAGAAGCCCGTAAGTACGAGGTCCACGTAACAACAAGGCACAATTCAAAGTATTTATTTAGCCTCACCTCCTGCGAACATGCTGGGGTCCATCGCGCTGAGCCTGGGAGGAATACTCCCCTCCAAATTATTATTCGAAACGTTCACCACCTTCAGATCAGGCTGCTGGAAATTCGGGATCCGGCCATCAAATCCGTTGTAGTCCACCCACAGCTCCGAGAGAGAATTGACCAGGACGAGCGAGCTCGGTATCTTGCCCGAGAACTTGTTTCTGGACAGGACGACCTTCTTCAGCGACTGCATGCCATCGAAAGCGTCGTCTCGGATTCCTCCGGTGAAGTTGTTCGCAGAGAGATACACATTTTTCAACCCCTTGAAGTCCCTCACGCCGGGCATGGGCCCGGTGAACCTGTTGTTGCTGAAGCTCAGGGTCCGAATCAAGGGTAGGTCGGTCAACGGGCCCAGGTTCAGTGGACCCGAAAGGCCCATATTCTCCAGTTGGAGCCCGTATACCTCTCCGTCACCGTTGCAAATGATTCCAGCCCACTTGGGTTTCCCACACGGGCCCGAATTCTGAGTCCAACCGTCTAAGGACCCCGAGGGGTCCGCTACGGAATTCTTGAACTTGAGGAGCGTGGCTGCATCGGATGCGTCATCAGAAAACGAAAACCTGAAAAGGACGAACAAGAGTGAGAGAGAAAGAGCGAAGTGCCGAGCTTCAACGACGTCCATATGAGAGCTTCAATCACAATGGGGAGGGTCGAAGTAGAGAGATCGACGAAAGATCAATAGGCTTTTGGTATGCCAAGTATGGAGAGGGTATTAATTATGAGGAGAGAGGAGTTTTGACGAGGTCGTCTAATCTCCAAGGCCTGCCTACAGAGGAGTTTGAGCTTTTGTAAATATTGGCCGGCCTTCTCAGCACGTAACGCGACGAGAATTTCGCCAAATGTTCGCTAAGGTGTCTGGTTTTTTTTTTTTTTTGTTTGTTTCTTGTGCTAATAAAATTAGCGCTAATTATTATGTGATCAAGGGGGGTAATTTGTTGGCAAGTCAGTATTTTATGCTCTCTTGCCGCCTACAAGACATGGGTATTGGCGGACATGACTTGGCTGACGACAAGTTAAAAGAAGTACTAAAAATTGGAGGATTATGATAAATAATCAAATAATCGATAAAATGCAACTGCATGCAGCTGTTAAGCTTTCTCAAGCTTTGTGAGATATTATTAATTAAGTATGATTTGGATTATTAGGTTAAAGAATCAGGATCCTGAGTATTTAACCTAGAAATCACCAGAAAGGATAACAAAAACTTTGTTTTCTCAACATAGCTGGAATTGAAGCAGAAAAAGATGTACGTAAAGGTGCATATTTGCATAAAATAGAAATATCGTCAAGAATGATAATATATGGGGAACATTGTTGACTATGTAACATGAAAATATTCCCTCGGAGGATACACCAGACGAACGTGGCAGGCTTATTGTTACAAACTTGTGGTAGGTAGGTATATATATATAGAGAGAAAAAAAAGGGTATGCTTGGTACTAAGCATAAATTTTGTACTTGGTAGTGAGGTGTCCTATTCTTATCCATTCATTTCAATTCCCAACCACTCCCCAACACATGTGAATGTGGACCCCGATTTCAATGAGTGGAGGAGAATATATGTCACATCACTATCATGCACAAAAACTTGTGCTTGGTAACAAGCATATCCATTTTTCTCATATATATATATACTAGGTTTTATACACGTGCAATGCACGTGGTTAAATACCATGATTAAATATTTTTAGATTATTTTCTAACTAAACTTTGTTTCTCAGTTCCACTTTAATAGCTTATACTCACTTTTGTCTCTAAACTTTAATATTATGATTATTTATTTTCTTTGACGTTTGTTTAAATGGGCTACACCCAATTTAAATTTTTATGTTGATATTTGAATTGATAGAAAATAAATATAATTTGAAGCTAATTTAAAATTTTATATTATTTTGACTAGCATGATACCAAGCTTTACTTGCGAAAGTACAGTGTTGCAAAAGTAAAAAATATTAAAATAATATAATACAAGAAAGATGAATATTTAAAACCAATAAGTCAAAATGATTGGTTAAAAGTATACTAAAACGATACAAAAGAGAATATGAAGTTTGTTTCTAATCATTGATAGACTTCATAAGAAATTATAAATTAAAGATTAATGCTAACTCTAGTATACTTTCATAAGATAAAAGCATCTGCACAAGCATATAAAAATACTAAAATAAGCTCATAAAACTCCCTTCTAAATAGTCCTTAATTCACTTAAAATAATTAAACTATTCTATAAAATATTTAGAAAATATTATTTGTTTAATCTTTCTGTTTTATATTTTTATTGAGCTAAAAGCAATCCTTTCTCACCTTTATCTTTTTCACGGACAATTCTACAATAATGTATTCATCATCTACTCGATTGTGACATCATGCTAGAGTTGTATTTTTTGTGTTGTTATCTTTTATGGGCTCGTTAATCTTTTATCTTGTCATTTAACTTTATAAAGAAGTTAAATGTATTTCCGATGTTCAACACAAACTTCTTAAAATACAGATTTTGATTTTTTTTATTATTTCAATGAGAATAAATATTAATCTCATATGTATAAAATTATTTATGTTTCTAATTTATTACTTAAATAAGATTAGGATTTACCTCATTTTCTCTACAATGAATTCTTCTGATGTGCATCCAATAAGAGTTTCTGTTACGTCAATAATATTACATTTGCTCTATTCCTGTCATTTTTCACAAAGATCTAAACTAAATACCTGTATTTTTATTGCTAATTTGCCTTAGTTTATAATATTAATATTAATTTTTTTAGTATTTAAAGAGCAAAGTATGAAATTTATGAATGCTTACTGATTTTTCTTATATCTTCTATAGAGAATTCTCCTTTGATTGGGATAAAGTTTTTAAATTATTCTTTAATGTAACTCAGTTGGTGCTTCTTTAATAGACATGCCTTATGTTAATGCCAATTCAAATGATTCATGGACGTTTTCTAAATTTTAGATTTATTTTCGTTATTTTTCCATTTGCAATGGAAATAGCTTGATTCTTTTGAAGGATATCTCTGAACATTCTGATAATATCTCCATACGTAATTCATTATATTCGTTTAATCTATAAATATTATTAACATCAGAGATTAATGTTTCTAAATTATAATCAATTAATGCTAAGCTATTATATTATAGTCTTTTATCATTTTTATGGAGTTAAACTTCTATTAATTAATGTTACTATTGTATTTTGCTGCTCCAACTTATTAGTAAAAATTTATGCAGTTGCTTTAATTTATATGGTAATGATAAATTTTAAGCTATAATATTTTTAAACTTTTATTCCCTAATCGAATATTTTTAATCAATTCTTATTGTTTTTGTTTACCAGTATCAAATTAGACTATCTTTAGATGCCATGTGTGTGTGTGTGTGTATTAATGAAAGAATATCTAACAACTACACTTTTCTTTGCCAAGTTTTAAAATTTTAGCCTTTTTATGGTTTTAAACTTTGAGGGTGTGATTTGTAATTTTTAAAACTTTAGGAGCATTTTTAAAAAACTACTTTTAAGTTTGGTATTTGTAACTTCTATGTTTCATGTGTCGGTGGTAATTTTTAAATGTCACGATATTTCTTACAACTCTGAAATTTTGAGACTGCTTTTTGCAATTGTTAAATGTTTGGGTCAAAAGTTGATGTTTTCATTACTTTGTATCTATTATAATTTTACTCGTTACAATAAACTCAAATAAAAGAGAAAAATTTGATCTTTTTATAAGATCTCCTTATACAATAAAAATAAAAAAATACAACTCTTGTCAAATAGCACAACGGCAGTTTATCTCCTGTTATTTGCTTGAAAACTTCGCCTGTGCCGGGGACGTGTTAGTCCGTGGACCATCGCGGATTAGATTCGATTGACAGATTGATAATCAAAGCCCTTACTTCATGAAGGAAGTAATCGCTGCAGCGGTAATCTCGATCAAGCGAGAGTACGGCTCTTCTCGAAATTAAGACCAAGCTTAAATCCGGAGGAATAGGGGGACGAGTCTCAGATCTCTAAAATTCTCTTTTATTATTGAGGAACTTCGCCAAGATTTGTAATTTTTAAAAATTTAGGAGCATTTTTAAAAAACTACTTTTAAGTTTGGTATTTGTAACTTCTATGTTTCATGTGTCAGTGGTAATTTTTAAATGTCACGATATTTCTTACAACTCTGAAATTTTGAGACTGTTTTTTGCAATTGTTAAATGTTTGGGTCAAAAGTTAATGTTTTCATTACTTTGAATCTATTACAACTTTAGTCGTTATAATAAACTCAAATAAAATAGAAAAAATTAATCTTTTTATAAGATCTCCTTATACAATAAAAATAAAAAATATAACTCTTATCAAACAGCACAACAATAGTTTATCTCCTGTTGTTTGCGTGAAAACTTCACATGTGCCAGGGACGCGTTAGTCCGTGGACCGTCGCGGATCAGATCGGGTTGACAGATTGATAATCAAAGCTCTTATTTCATGAAGGAAGTAATCGCTGTAGCGGTAACCTCAACCAAGCGAGATTACGGCTCTTCTCGAGATTAAGACCAAACTTAAATCCGGAGGAATAGGGGGACGAGTCTCAGACCTCTCGAACTCTCTTTTTTTATTGAGAAACTTCGCCAAGATCTGCTAACCCTCTGAAATTCATGTTCCACTCTCCAATTTGACAGCACTTCACCCTCTTGATGTCCGTCCTGTGAAATGAGCCCCTATGCCTGTATTTATAGGCTTTGGTTTGGGGGTTTTCGGATAAGAACAATGGATTCAGTCTTATCTTTAGTTGACAATCGTGTAACCATATTTGGAGATGATATCTAGACAGTTGGGAACCTCTGGAATAGAAGAAATCCAGTGAAAACCCGTCGAAAGCTGGAAAATGCGTTTTTGGATCGAATCTGGCCGAACCACTAGTTGGTGGTTCGGCCTTGGCCGAGCCTCCAAATGGTGGCTCGGCCTTGGTCGAGCCACCAACTAGTGGCTCAGCCGCCGAGCCACTGGTTCTTGGACGAGTGTTTTGATGCGACTCGGCCGCCAGCGGCTATTTCAATCTTTTAGGTTTTGACTTGTTTCGTCGTTACGCGTATTTCGTCGTTTCGTTGACTTGTACGTTTCACCGATTCGTTTCATATGTTTCGGTAACATGGAGGTGGCCGATGAGCATGCAGACCACTTGGTTCGCCATTTTGGTGGCCGATGAGCGTACGAGCCACTTAGAACTGGCTAACGAGTACACGGGCCACTTGGAGCTGGCTGATGGGTACGCGGACTACTTAGAGGTGACCGGTGAGCACACGGGACACTTGGTTTGCCATTCCGGTGGTCGATGAGCGTGCGGGCTAGTTGGCGGTGGCCGGTGAGCACGCGGGTCACTTAGAGTTAGCTGATGGGTGCGCGGTCCACATGGAGGTGGCTGGTGATCGTATGGGCCAGTTGGTTTGCCATTACGGTGGCCGATGAGCGTGCGGGCCACTTGGTGGAGGCTGGTGAGCACGCGGGACACTCGGTTCGCTGTTTCGCTTCATGCGCTTATCGGCGTCAGATAATCCTCTTAGACTCAGATAACGACGTTCGTCATCTTCTCTCCATCTCGAGCTGTGTGCGGACACCTATAGGTATTTTTAGACGCCTACAAATATTCCCTCCAAAGTATTTCAGACACATTCTTTTATAGAGGAGTCTGTAATGCTTTGAATAAGATAGGCCCTTTCCTCAATCTCGTAGAGGGAGCTGTGAACTTCTTCAATTCTTGACTTCTTCAACCTTCAGTCTATTCAGTATCCTTTCGAATATATAAAGTTCTTCCGGCACTGTGTTTATAGTCTGACCATTGTTGAAGTCTTGAATTGAAGTTGGTGTGTAAGTTTCTGAACTTAGCTCGTGTCATTGAGTTAACTTTGAACCGATCATCTTTGTCGGAAGTTTGTATCCGAATGTGACTCCCCGGAATCATCCTTTAACTTGGAATTTTCTTAGCATTATTTTGGCAAAGCCTTCAGCGCGCTGACTGGTGTTGACCGGTGTTAACACAGTTTAAGCTCTTAAGGCGTTGGAGCATGGCAATCTCAAATGTTGGGGCTGCTGTTAGACCCTAGAGGGGGGGGGGGTGATTAGGGTCTTATGCTAATCTAATCCGATTAAATGCCAATTAAAATTACTTAACAAATATATTCTTGCAAGATAGATATACAAAGAGTTATGTGCAAGAATATGCAATATACACAAGGTGATATATCCTATATGATAGAATTACAATATGATATATGCAAGGATATAAAATTAACACAAGGGTGAATTAATCATAAACTAGATAGAGGGAAAAACAACAATGAGCAATTGACAAAGGCAATATGAATAATAAGCACGAATGTAAAAGTACGCCAATGCAATCACAAACAAAACGATATGTTTACGAGGTTCGGTCCCCACGACCTACGTCCCCGCTCCTCACCTCGAGGAGATCTCCACTATCACAACCGGGTTTTCTACGTTCACCCGAACAACGTTTACACCTCACAATACAATCACTATACAATCACACCTCACACACTAAGTGTTGGTCCTAGCCCGTGTCCTCCTCCTCAAGTGCTCGGTTACAACCTCTCCCTAGGCACGTCAACCGACGCCACTCCTCTTGGATTCGACCCCGTCTCTCACCACACACTTCTCTCGGTGTACAAGTGTATTACAAGTGAATCCTCACAATTAGGCTCAATACAAAGTATTTGTTCTCTACAATGAATGAGAACGAATTATAAGCTCACTCTCTAAGTTACACAATCCCACAACCCAATTATACTATGAATGTAAATACAATAAGCTCAATGGTTGTGTGTGTACAAAGAGATAAATAAAATCAACTAAACTCAATATAAACACTAGCTTAATAAAATGATAATCAAACAATAAAATGTAAAGCTAGATTGAGTTTAGAAAACTTCTCCAATGAATGACAAGAGAGAGGGAGAAGAATGAATGCTCAAACACCAAGGATGATCTCCACTTGCTCTTGTGAAATTTGCTTCTCAAACCAAACTCTTGTAAATGCTTAAAAGCTTCTAAACAAATATTAAACAAACTTAAACCTTTGTTTAAAACTCTTTAAACTTGTTTAAAAATATTTCTTAAGTAACCTTAGAGGTATGAGGGCATGGGGTATATATAGGCTCATGAAACAACCCCAAAAACCAATAAAAACACCCCCAAAACATTAAAATAAATAAAAAACAGAACTAGTCATTACTGTAGCAATGGTCGGATGCTACAGTAACTTCGGTCGACCGGTACGGTCGACCGGGAGCCATATGCAAAGCTGAGCAACGTCCAGAGACATTTCCGGTCGACCGGTCCTGTCGACCGGAGTTACTGTAGCAATGCGCAGCTGTTTTGTAAAATCAATTTAAAACAGCAAATGAACTCCAACAATTATGAACTTTTGTGGGAATGTTCTAGACATGTAGTATAACATGTCAGAGAAAGAATTTCTGAAAAATCTTTTCCCAGTTGAGAGAAATAAATATTTTAACATAAATTTACAGTTTCTGAAAAACTGTTAACATATACGATTTTGTAAAATCAATTGGCATAGTAAATCAACTCCAAAAATAGTAAAAACTGGAGGAAGGTTTCTAAACATGTAGATAAACATTTTAGAGAGAGAATTTTTCAAATATCACTTCCCATTTGTGAAAACTCATCAGTTTTGTAAAACATGCACGAACATGTGCATGAACGAAAACGTGAATTTGTAAATTCCTTTAAACATAACAAATCAATTCTAAACTTGATGAAACTTTGAGAAATGTTTTCAAATGATATTTTGACCATGTTACAAAAAGAATTTTCCAATTTGCATTTCCCAATTGTGAAATCTCATTATTTTGCAAAAGTGTTCAAAACATGAAAAAGTGATATACATGAAGTTTGATGTTTTGACATAAACAATGTTTTGAAACTTTACACAATGATTATATAGACTTGATAAAATATGTATATGATAATTGTTAAGTCTATAAATTGAGAATATAATATTTGAGCTTAGAAACCAAATACGTGTATGTATATATAAACATCAAAATCTAAAACACTTGTATGTATATATATATAACTATATATATGCATAGAAACCAAATACGTGTGTGTATATGATATTGAGCTTAGAGTATCTAACACACATAATATAAAACCTAAACTAAATATACCAAAGCAATCTTGATCTTCATTGAGGCTCAACTTGGTACACGTTGCGGATGAAGCTAAACTTGGATCTTGAACTTGAATTGCATAGGCTTCAACCACTATTCCGCCAACCTCCTCTTGATATGATCGTTGAAGCGCAATCCATCCAACCTCCAACAACGTTGTTTGTCTATAATAAATAAGAAAACACAAATACTAGACAAACAACATTAAAAGTAAATTGTTTGTTAAACATCATCAAAACAAGAAGGCCAACAGCTGCAAGACCAACTGTTAAAGTTGATTCATCTGTATGTATGGAAGTTGTCGGATCCTCAAGCCATGAGACCAACTAATGGAGCTGGTGCGTCAGTGACTCTCACACTTATAGGATTTTTGACAAACCCTCAGTCATCAACGGGTTTGATGAGCCTTTACTGACTACCGTTTGAGTCGGGCTAGCATGCAGATTGTTTAAGTCCATTCTGCATGTAACAATGTGCTAAAATAGTTAATCCTTTTAGTGCTACGATATTGTATACGTAGACTTCATTTTTCTTACGTAAATAGACTACCCGGCAACGTGTATTAGGTGCTGACTTAACCCTTCTTAGGATTCGGGATAAAAGTCCCCAGACTTGTATTATGGTGTCTTCTTCAATTGATGAAAGACTAAACCGGCAACGCGTGTTAGGTGATGACTTATCCTTACTTAGGATTCGGGATAAAATTCCTCGTGCGTGTGAGGCACGGATTTTAGGAGTTGAAAAAAAATGGTGTCTTTTCTTGGGGCAAAGACGAACCCGATGCTAGAAAGGAAGAATTTGAGGATCTCCACTTCAAGAATCTGAGGAGATGAAACTAAGAGTGGGATCTCCACTCCGAGAATCGAAAAGATTCGGGTAATCCTAACTGTCGGAAGGTTTGATTACCGAACTAAAGGTAAATTTCTCATTTATCGAGAGTGAATTGTGGTTTTGGCCCTAACTGTAGGAAGGTTTGACCAAGCAGGAGTTTGAGGTGACCCTAACTGTAGGAAGGTTTGATCACTCGATTTGAAAGTGGACCTCTCGTTCATGGAAGGAACCGAGAGGGGGTTTTGGCTTTGGCCCTAACTGTAGGAAGGTTTGACCAAGCAGGAGTTTTGAGACGATCCTAACTGTAGGAAGGTTTGATCGCTCAATTCGTGGACCTCTCGTTCATTGGAGGAATCGAGAGGGGATTTTGGTTGTGGCCCTAATTATAGGAAGGTTTGACCAGGTAGACAATGGGAGTGGGAGTACAAATCACAGTGGGAGTGTTGACTTGTACCGATTACTCAGTTAGGGTTCTTAGTGTCAAGTGATAAGAACTTAACACGAAGGGGTTTGACAATTCGTCAAGGATTAGGATATTAAAATTCCCAGTGCTATGTCGGGACTTTAACAATGGTAGATTAGTGTTTATCACTTTGTTTGTAATGACCGGGTTATCCCTAAGAATATTACATTTAACATTTTTCCGGGAACTTCCCATTACATGAATTATCCACCCTCAGCTTTCTTTACGAAACTGGGTCCAATGAGGAGCACATTGTCCTCAGTCGCATGTTCGGGTTATCCTTAAGAATATAAGATTCTCTAGGAACTTCCCGTGAAAGAAAGGAAATAGTTTAGACTCATATACATGTTGGAGTATTAAGAAGCAGTTTATACTCGTATACTCTTCGGAGCCTTGCCGTTCTCATTTGGCTTATCCCAGCTTTATGATGTCGGCTTCAACCAAGATTTGGATGATATTTTTAAGAGCAAAGCAAGCCTTAGTAGGATGAAGGATCCTCCTGTGGTACGCACAGTACTTTGGATCCGCAGTATTGTCAGTTTCCTCCTGATTTATGATAGGTGGTAGCTTGATCTTGTTGTTCTTAATGAGGGATTCGAAAATGGCTGGAATGTCTTCGTCCTTGAAGGAGTGCCCTTTTTGGAGTTTCGGATCCGAAGTCTTTTGTTGTCTTGGGGGTTGTTGTTGCGACGTCTGATTAACGTCAACAACTGTTGTAGGTGCCTTCCCCTTACTACGGGAGACGAAGCTTGAGTTTGGAGGGTTAGCCGTCGGTTGGCTTCCTTCGGCCTTCTTCCTTTTGAGGGAATGTTCGGCCTGCTTCCCGCCCACCTTCAACTCTTTCTAGGTGTTAGACGGTGTTAATCCCATAACTTCCAAAATATCAATGGATAGGTTGTTATGACAGGTTTGGAGGATGAAGTCCTCTATGACTAGATCTCGGCAATTCATCGCCTTATTTCGGAAGCGTTTGACAAAGTCGTCGACCGTTTCCTTATCTTTCTGTTTCTCCTCAAAGAGCGTCTTGATTGATACCTCGGTGTCAGCATTAAAGAAATTGTCGAGGAATAAACTTTCCATATCGTCCGAGCTATTGATGCTTTCAGGCTTGAGACGGTGGTACCAATCGAAGGCAGGCCCGCGAAAGGTGCCAACAAATGACCGGACCATCTAAGGCTCGTTGCCAGAGATCACTCCCAGGTGGGACTTGAAATAAATTAAGTGTTGAGTGGGGGATCCCTTCCCGTTGAACAGCGTGAAGTTGATCAAGTTAAACTTCATCGGGTATAGGATCGACTCTGACTCTCTCAGGTAAGGACACAGAATGACGGTCTTCTTCACCTCTCGAGTAAACATCAGAGCGTTGATTTTGCTCTCGAAGTCCTTCATTTTTTCGTCCTCGTCTGTATCATGCTTTGGACGATTTCTGAGAGGAACAACACGATCACCCCTGGCATTATCATTTTCGGTGGGACCACCCCCAGCGATAGTGTCTTCAGTGGGGCCACCCTCAGTGTTTTGGTCAGTCAGAGGGTTGTCTTCATCGAGGTGTTCATCCACATCTGAATTTCTACCTGCTTGGTTAGAAATGTTGCGACGGCTGAATTCACCAAGTTGGTTGGACAGAGCCCGAATCTGTTGGTTGTGCTCCTCCTTCATCCGTATCATGGTCATTTCCAATTCAAACTTGAAGTTCTCTTTTTGCTTAGCCAAAGCATCCTCGATGATTTTGGTCATTTGCTCGGCGTTAATCATGAACACTTCCCAAGCTTGTCCAACGCTAGACATTGTGTCATCGGAGGCGATTGCAGAACAAGAGTCCGAGAGTTCATCATCAGAATGGGTTCCTTCATGGATTCTCGGGTAATCATTATGTCCGACTGTTTGTGGAAAATTTTGTAATAAGAAGAAATGAAAGAATCGAATTTGATTTTATTCTTTCTAACTACTTAGAAAAAGAATGTTTACAACTCTCTCAATCTCGATTACAATTTGGATTTCCTAATTACAAAAGAGAAGAGAATTGATCTGAATTCTCCCCTTTGTTTAAGTCTGGGTTCTTCACGGTAGCGATGAAATGCCTCCCTCGAATGCTCGCGTCGAGTTTACTTCTCGTTGACGATCCGCACGCTTCAATTTCACTAGAACAATTAGAGGACTCTTCACGAGTTTTATGACTCAGAACGAGTATCAAACTCTATCAAGAGAGTTGTTTGAACCGAATAATCGGTTAATATGCTAAGTATTTTTATTCTTTGCTACTGAAAGATGCTTTCCAAGTCCAGCCCTTGATCTCGCCTCTCGGAAATCGATCCTGAACTCAGTTGAGTTTGTTGATATTTATATGGGGATTAAGGGGAGTAACCACCTCCTTAATTCGCTCCTTAATGGGGGTTTAGTTGCCCCATTAATCGGGTGTAACCACCCACTTAAACCATTCCCCAGATCATGGGTGAAAAAAGGTTTTGTTGGAACCGTTTAGATCATGTTTGAACAAATCAAAGCCTTGATTTGCATTCTGCCATGAATTCTGCGTTCAAACGCAGTGTCTAGAAGCTCGTTTGTAGTGATTGGAAGCCGCGTTCGCAGTGGTTTGGAAGTTACGTTGACAGCGATTAGAGGCTGCGTTTGCACTACGTTTGTACTGCGTTTAGTGGCTAAAACACTGCATTTGTGCTGTGTTTGAGCTGCGTTGATAGCTGAGGATGCAGTGATTGCGTTGCTTTGACTCTGGAACATAATCAATTGTGTTTCAGCTCTGGGGTGTAGGGATGAGTTCTGCATTTTGGATTTGAAGAGAACGTTGACTTGTAATCTCTTCTGACAGAGTGTCGCAAGGATCGTCATTTTGTAATCTTTGTTTTAGCTCTCTTTCTCGATCTACGTGAAAAATCATCTAACCGTAGCTAATGTTTGTTGTCATGAAAGTCATCTGTTTATAACTTTCTTTATACAGAAGCTGATATAGAAGTCTTCGGGTTGTAACTTCCATCCTTTGTGTTCAATGGGTATTAGCTATCTGTTATGATTTTTAGATAGCCTACAGAACCCTCTCCAAAGTTTTCGAAAGTTAGCGGTTGACTGGGACGAATTTTTAGAATACTTTGGATCCCAAATTGTCGTTAATTGTTCACTCCGTCTGATTCGAAGACATCGCGAACCCGGTTGTTGGAATACTACAACTCTGTTCCCTTAAACCAAACAAGATAACTTTTGTGCCTTGATGACAATGAACTTAGTCAAACAAGCTAAAGCCCAAGTCATTGTTATTAAGTCAACAAGAGCGATGGCGGTAACAAAGTTGTCTGGATCCTTGAGATATGCCACTAAACTTGCGAAGAGGTGTATTCTTCGAATTTTGTATGGATCCTTAAGATACTCCACTCAACTTGCGAAGAGGTGTATTCTTCGAATTTTGGCTGGGTCCTTGAGATACTCCACTCAACTTGCGAAGAGGTGTGTTCAATGTCCAGAAAATTCTTGTAGGAATTAATGAACACTCGTCATTCAACTGCGGGCATTAAAAAGAGCCGATAATAGCGAAGCTATCATAGAAACGCCAAGCACAAACTTGTCAACGAGGTCTTCTTCAGTGAAGTTAAACACCTCTTGGTTAAAGACAAATCCATCGTCATGATCGAGAAGGATTTTATCTAAGTTTGGTAAGGGGCAAGCTCATAGGAATCCACTTCGTCTCCTTTCTTGATCATCTCAACAGGGGTAATGATTTCAACAATATTGTCATTACTCTTAGTTGGAATGTTAAGCCATTTGAAAGGGTGAGTTGCGTGAAAGACTGAGCTTGAGCACCAAAACACAGGGCTTAATCGTGCGTTTGACTATCTGAATGTGAGGATGTGTTTAGGGTTTGAAACCACTTTTTTTTAAAATGCGAAAATCACGTTTTGGGTGGGATTTTTATCTAGAATCCCACACCGATTTGACAGCTACAACTGTATATAAATGGACCATTGAGGTCAAATCAAAAAGTCATTCGAATTTTTTTTCTTCCTGCTCTCTTGTCGAGCACTTAACAGGATTCCTGTTCATCTTCTCCGGTGCTTTAACGAAGGAAGAATTCGTTCTTAAATCCTTCATCGACCATTCTCTATTTTCTTCGCTATAATTAGAATGGCCCCCAAGAAGAAAATTGCTTCCAAATCAAAGATCGCCCAAGCTCAGGGTGCTCCATCGACTAAAACCTCCGGGGATGTTCCAGCTACCGTGTCATCGCCTCAGGTTTCTTTGATTAATGGTAAGTTTGGACAATCGTGAGTTGTTTTGACGGATTCCTTATCCTCAATCTTTGATTGGTAGTTTGCATTCCGCCATTAAAACACAGAGATAATTCTCAGTGTTTCTCGATTTAGAACGCATGGTTAACTCTGTCGTTCACGATATTTCAACGCAGGTTCGGACCGTGCGTTTTGAATTTTGAATGCGGGTCTAGACCCTGCGTTTAGAATCCTGAATGCAGGTCCAGTCCCTACGTTCGAAATTCTGGATGCGGGTATGGACCCTGCGTTTAGGATTTTGGACGCGGGTCTGGACCCTGTGTTCTTGAATTAAACCCTTTTGTTAGACTGACTGATTATCTTTTCCATTTGCAGTGTGCTACTCCAATGAGCCTCTTTCTTTCAACCATTACTTCGGTCATGCGGGAGGTGCAGAGAAAAACACAATTTTCAGCTTTCACTTAGAATATCCAATATTCCAAGACACCAACAAAGAGCGGGCGAAACTCATCACTCAAGCTTTCCCTGAAACCCTCAGGTCTTTGATTACAGATGCTAAATTTGAAACCGTGGAACATGAGATCTTAAAGAAACCATCCTTTCTTTTTGGGGACTTTGTTAAAATGGACCCCAAACGGATGTCTAAGGGAAACTACAAATGGCTAAGGGTCATCAATAATCATCGCCTTTTCCTGCCCAACTTAGAGTGAATGTGGCCGATTTCCTATTATCAATGTGCTTCTGTCCCACGATTCATGGATTAGGAACTCGTCCAAGATCAAGGAGGTGTTGCTACTGGGCACATCACCCCTCGGGGTACCCATCCGGCTGGCTTTAACCACTTTGTAGCTTTGAAACCAGGCTCATTCAAAAAAGAGCATACTGTAGGTGAACCTGCTAAGCTGGCGGAGGTCTTTATTAGAAAGTTTATCTCCGTCAAGGGAGAATTCCATGCTCAAGATTTCAGGGCTCCAACATGGGTACATTCAAGTGAGACATATTGGTGGGCCCGGATGATAAACTTTGTCTTAGAGGACCTGGAAGAACCTTTGAGGACTTCGGAGTTGAGGACTCTAATAATAGCTACTCGGTATGGGATTTCTCCAAACTATAGCGGACTTTTTGCTATGCTAGAATTTTATAATCCTCACATTGGTACCTTTTTCACACCTGCTGGTGAATTAGACTTCGGTATGGGATTGTCTTTTGGAGAACTGCCCTATGAGGAATTTGTTCCCGGGAATAGGGAATTAGAGATTCTGAAACATAGTGCCCCAAAATCTATGACACTTATTAGGAATTGATGTGTCATTTCCAGATATGTGCTCAAACTATCGGGGAAAGTGCCAGTGGTGTGAAACAAGGGTAATGGGCAGAGTATCTCTTCCGAAATTTGTGGGACAAAGATGCAGAAGTGACTCGTTTAACTGTCAGTACTTTAGAGGAAATCAACAAGCGCATCAATGATGCAACCTCTCACTACACTTGTGAAGTAGAGGAAGACGTCTTTCCAGCTTTCACCACATTTGACAACTTCCATTACCAAGCAGAAATCCCAATCTCCGACATGGCCTTGTTTGCTGGTTTCCTTACAATTTGGTTAAAGCATTACGTAGTACCAACTAGGCCGGTAGATACTATCACAGTAGAAGTACTATATCCAGTTGTTCTTCTGGCTCATGGACGACCTTTGAATCTCCTTTCAGCCATGGTGTGTTGTTTGCAGAGTGGCCTATGAGAGCTAGCCTCTGAGTTTGTTACTGTCAAGAAGTTAGAATCATATGGGAAGACTATCATTCAAACCCCAACTCCTTGGGTGTCGATGCCATATGTTTATTTGATATCCTGGTTTGTGTTACACTGCCCTTCAATAATGTCGACCCCTGAATCGAACGATACATCGGCTCCTCTCGTTCAACAACTGGAGATCGCTTGATGGGTCGGTTGGTATCAGGTTAAATTCCGCGAGATATTTAGGCGGGATTACAATTACGAGATTGCTTGCAAGTTTCCTATTTTCGAAGGCGGTGCGTACGGAGAGATCCACCAAGACACTCCGGGGCGAAACTCTTTTACTACACTCAGTAGAGGCGCCTTCTGGTGGCTCATAAATATTCGTCCCGGTTATCTTATTTATCGGCAAGGGGGGAAATGTTTCATCGAACCATATCAGCCTTATCGCTTTTCTTGACAATTTGGCTATGATCAAATTTACGTCGGAAATCCAAACCCAACCCTTGCGTACACAGGTAATGTGTATGAAGGAGCAAGAGCTTGGTATTACTCAGTAGCGGGCTACACTGGGACAAAGTTCAAGCTGCCACACAAGATGCCCAACGTTCACACCTCTTTAAGCTTTTGTACGTGGTATCAGGCTGCTTCTTAAATCTCAACCTACAATATGAATACTTCCTGCCTGAAGGCCATTCGCAAATGGTATGCTTCAAAGAGAAGTGCCAAAAAGTATCGTGCCAGGGGGTTAATGAATACTTATCATATGAAGAGGTGATTACTGAAGATGAAAGGTGACAGTCACCAGAGGGATTTCAAGAAGAGATTAGGGTACCCGATACTCACGAGGTGGAACCTTCAAGAGTCAAGACTCGGAGTAAAAGTCCTACTGGAAAAAGAGCACTTGACTCGACTGAAGAAGTCGAGTATGATAAGCGAGCTCGACGAAAGCTAGCACTTGAGCCTCCCGCCTCAAAGCTTATGTCAGATGCCCGTAAGGCATGGTATGTAGAAGAGGAAGAGCGAGAGTCCGCCGCTATGGAGTTCTTCCCTTAATCAGGTCTCCCTACAATTGGTCCTGCTTTAGGAGGCCTCGTTTCTTCTGCTTGTTCACTGAATGAGGAAGATGGTGGAGTCGAGTTGCTTGCAGGGGACGTGGGATCCGTCCCTGAAGATGCAGTTCACGATACTGCCTCTACTGCTTCCCATGTTGAAGGAGAGGAGCTTCCTGTCAATGAACCCACTGTAGCTGTTCAAAAAGACTTAGGAGCAGATGAATCTCCTTCTACTTCTGCGTTGCTACCACCAGTAGGAGACACACAACCTAGTCCTACAACAGGAGTCATGTCAAAGCCTATCAATTCCGAGAACCCACCGGCATTTTCATCGATAGATGAGGAGGAGCCTATGAATGATGAACCCTCTACTCATAGCGATGACGCAAATGATGGTGGCGACCATGGCGAAGATAGTGAGAATAATGATAACATGGGTGATCACAGCGATGACCTTAGTGGCTGGGATATCCCGTCGCCACCCTCTTCTGATAAGGCGTCAGCCTATGTTCCTCTTTGTAGGAGGTAAAAATTACCTCTGCAGACGAACATGAAGTCCACCCATTCAAGTCCTCCTGCACCACACGAAGGGTAGGCTCGCCATTACGCTTGACTCGCTAGCACCACACGGACATTAAATCCGCCTGCATGCCTACGAAGGCAATTCACCTACTTACTCGACTCGCCCGCACGAGTCAGAAGCTGAATTCGCCTACGATAGACGAGTTCCCTCGAGTACGTGGCTGTCGTAGTATAATGTGTAGTGATAAGCCTTCCCATCTTACACGACATGAAGATTGAAGAGTACGTCCCCCCGAGCCCATCAAATGGCTGCTCACGATACTACTGGCTAGTCAAATCTTCCCAGTCATCAAGTACTGCCTGTATGCCTAAGCAGCCTAAGTTTGCCTGAACGGTCAGCCACCGAGCAACCGACAGATTTGTCAGACCCACTCGAGTGCCAAGCAGCTGTAGTATCACGTACAGTAATGGACCATCCTACTTCCCACGACGTGAGAGGGATGGGTGTAGATACTCCAAACCCATCAGGTGCGCGTTAACAGTACGAGTGATCGACCAAGACCACTGTGCCGTTGAATTCGCCTACATGATAAACTCACCTGCACGAGGTGAGTTCGCAGGGTTCGCCTGCATACCGGACTCGCCTACACGAGTCAAGCCCGATGGTTGGCAAACCCGCCAAACTCAAGACATCTAGCCGCCGCAATGTCACGTACGAGGATGGGCCTTCCCACTCCCACGACGTGAAAGAGGGAGGGTACAGTATTTCGAGCCCCTCAAACGGTCGTCCACGGTACAAGTGAGAAGTATGATATCTCCCAACGGTACATGGTCATATCCCATGATTCAGGGAGCGGCCACGTTGCCTCTCCTCTATTTAAGAACCCCACCTGGCTATAGAAAAAAGGTTCAAGAAGGTTCAATTCGCTCGGGAACATAATCTTGGAGCTCTCGGCCTCGATCGCCACTGAACTTGGAGACTCGAACTCGTTTGAACACGAACTTCTACTGTGTATTGAAGCTCTCTAGTAACCTCGGTCGAATCGTCCAAGGGAAGCAGACTTAGCGTGAGAACTAGGCGAGGCATCCTATCGCTACCAAAGTCTCCATGTTAAACAAGGAGGGCATTCCCTCCGCTTCTGTTGTAACTTTGATTCATTAGTTTGTAATAAGCTATTCTTATCAATACAAATGAAATCCCTGTTTTTGGGAAATCAAAATTTACACCTACAGAAGATGGCGACCATAGTGGGAGAAGCTGTTTCCTCAACCGAAATGGTGGTAGCTCAATTTGACGAGGTTCTTGTCGGGACGACTGTGGAGTCCCTAGAAATCGAATTCGATCAGGCTTAGTACGAGGAGTACTTGTCCTCCTCCTCCGGTGGCAGTGCATCCCGTGGGCGTCACCGAGTCATGTGTGGAGGCCGACCTCAAATGGTCGAAGCCCCCGCGCTCGAGGACCCCATCCGAGTCATGGCAGGGGGTCAAACTCCCCCAAAATCGCGCAAGGCCAAGCCGAAGGCCGAAAACCATAGGCAAAATGACGCCAAGTGGATCGCCAAACGACCCTTGCAAACCTCCGCCCGACAGGATACGGAGGTTCGCCTCGGCACAGACCATACCGTCATGGTTTGCTCAGATGCTTCTCTCTCAAGAAGAGCCTGGTAGCGGCAATGATAGCTCCTCGCTCGACAAAAGGCTCAGACCTTCACCTCGTATGACGGCCTGAGCTATTACTCGGGTCTGAAAAACACAAGGCGGAGATTCAACCATGCTAAAGCTGAAGAGGTTGCCAAAACGGGCGAACTCCCACGATCAGGCGAGAGCCGCCCTGACTACCACACCTCCCATTCTGGCGAGTCCAATGCTCCATGTGGGCTTGCGAAGGCAGGCGAACTCCGGTTCTCGGGTCACACACCCGAAACAAGCCAACCGTCCAAGTCAGGCGGATTTTCCCAAGCAACTGGACCGCCAGCATCAAGTAAGCCACATCAAATCCACTCGACGGATAAACAGAGCAATCAAACAAGCCTTCACGACAAAGGCAAAGCAGTAGGCAAAACTTCCCAAACTTGCCCGTGCGAGCAAGCGGTCGAAGCTCGCCAACAGGCGCAAACTCACCCAAACGCGACGGCTCGCCCGTCAAGGCGAACCCGCCCGTCTTCCACAATGAACCATTCTGTCTAGTGTGCGCAAGGGAGTTCACCTAAACCCTTATCATGCAATCACCTAGCTGAACCATCTGGCCCTGGGGGTTGTCACCAACCACCCACGGAAGATCTCCGAAGATACCTGACTCGTAAACGCACCATGCAAGAAGTGAGTCCGCAATGTCATTGCGAAAGACTCATTCAGGCAGTACTCGCTAACTGCCAGTGTGTGGGGATGGCGAGGCCCTCGGTATTCGAGAGGCTCGCTCAACAGCCCCCTGAGCCGAGGTCCTCTCAACAAAGGCAGCACCGCCGAAAGAGACGCGCCGCCGATGATCTAGAACTCTCGTCCGCTATAATCAACATGACGGACAAGGGTAAGGCTGTACTTTCTGGTTCTTCAGATTCGGATTCCTTCTTGGGGTCTAATCATCCACTGGCTCGACGCGAACAAGGTGGTATATTCGAACGTACCCGTAGTCGCACGGGGGTGAGCATCGGGTTTGATTACTCGACCTTAGCGCCTCCCTCCAGTGTTGAAGACGAAGTTTGCTCAGTAGCAGCCACGTTCGAAACCTCACACTTAAGCCGGGACGCCTTGGCAAGAGTACACATGGCCGACACCGCTAATGATCAGATGGTTGCCAAGAAGTTCGAAGAACAACAAGCTACCATTGACTCTTTGAAAGAGATGCTGGAGCAACTTCTAAACAAGAAGAAGAAGAAGAAGAAGAGAGCCCCTCGCACTGCACAACGGGCGACGGGATGTAAGGAGTAGGGACTTCCCCCTCACCATGCGACGAAAGTGGAGGACAATGCCGGTACACATTCCGATTACTCCTCTAAGACATCGCTGGGAACGTCACATACCGGGGGTAGCGCCCGCGATCGGAGATTCGATGAGTTTCAAAGCCAGCTTAACGTTTTGAAACTCCAGCAGAATATGAATAAGCTGGGGGTGGTCCGACCCTATTCTGTCGAATGGGATACAGTACCATACCTGGCGAAGTTCAAGCCAATCAGCTTGGTGCAGTTCGACGACAAGGGCTTACCTTCACAGTACATTTATTACTTTATGGCGCAGACCGGTTTCCTCATAGGGAACGACACCATTCTCACCTGCTTGTTCATAGGCACCCTCAAGGGGGTAGCATTTGAATGGTTCCATAAGTTGGAACCCGGCTCCATCACGTCATGGGCCGACGTAGAAAGGCTTTTCTTGGCTCGCTTCTTCGATGACGACACCGAGGTGTCGATCGCCACCCTGCTCGTCAAAAAGCAACGAAAGTCGGAGTCGGTCAACGACTTCATGAAAAGGTTCAGGAATCGATCGGTCCATTGTCGGGACCAAGTTTCCGAGTCCACATTGATCGAGATGTGCCGCAACAATCTCTCGATCCACATCTAGTCTAAGGTCGGTGCGGTAGAAACCCGGACCTGGAAAGAACTTGTTCGCCAAGGCGAGCAGGTGGAAAACAAGATCAAAAGGCTTGAGGTAGAAGAACCTCATCCCAAGAAGGGGGCCGCGGAGCCAACCGCGCCAAAGAATCCTCCCCGAACAAGAGGAAAGGAGATCATGGCCGTTGATTCCACTCCGGCGCCCAAAACGGCCCAAAGGCCAAAGCCCAGGCAGTTTGAGCAACGCCCTCCGAGGCAGTATGACTTCAGAGAAGACCAAGTGGTGTTGACATTACACACCCTCCTCAAGAGTGATCGGATCAAGCTGCCGGAAGTCTCAAAGCCCGAGGAGGCAAATAAAACAAGAGATCTGAGTTACTATGCATACCACAGATTTCTCGGCCATCACACCTCTAAATGCTATATCCTCAAGGACAAGCTCCACGCCCTATACGACGCGGGAGTCTTAAAGAAAGAGAAGGTACAAAAGCAGGTGACCACGAATATGGTCACCTTGAGCTTCGGAACCGATCTTCCGGAGGTTCAGGCCCTGGTAGAGGTAATTCCTATCCCGAAAGTAGTCCTGAAAATCACTAACGACGACCCTCACCACCAATGAGGGAGAGGCTTAGTACCCCAAACTTTGCCAACAGGTCAGGTGATGTGGGTCCATCCGAACCTCCTCAACGATGAACAGTGGACCTCGAAGCCTTCGAGGAAGATCAAAGGTAAGCCTTACAACGTCATCTCCGCCATTTCGGAGGGGGACCAGACTATAATGTCTGCCCTCACCGACTCCGATGAGGAAACTGCCGCCCTTGCCACTAGAGCAAGGAAGGAATTTGCCAAGGTGTATCCCGCCAGGGCGGGAGACCCGGCAGGACCTCTCGTGAGGCCAGCTACAACGGCCCCTCCGAATCCCGATAGGCCAAGCTCGAGCAATCAACCTTTCCAATTCAACATGCTCGCACAGTTGAAGAGCATCCCCACACGGATTACTATGTACGACCTTCTGCGGCTATCCAAACCTACCCGAGAAGCCCTGTAAGAAGCCTTGACCGATTCAGAGGTCTTCGCCACCCACTTCTTGAGGAAAGAGGGCACAGAAGGCGAATGTGCACAGTGCTGCTAGGTCACCGAAAGGCGGGTCCCTTGCATTACGTTCACCCCTGAGGACATGCTCATCAAGAGCACTTCCCATTATCGACCCCTGTACTTCACAGGGTATGTTAGGTCATCAAGAGTGGACCGGATTCAGGTCGATCCGGGGTCCGCCCTAAGCATCATACCCCTGAAGCTGATCAAGCATCTAGGGGTGCCCCTGAAGCGCTTATCCATAACTACTACGACCATATTTGGCTTTAATGCCACAGGAACTCGGCCGCTCGTCAAAATCCGTCTGAAGTACCGGCTGGGTGATATGAAGACGGAGGTGACCTGCTATGTCATCGATGCCGAGCCGTCCTACAACATGCTCTTAGGGCGACCATGGATCCACAACAACCGGATAGTCCCGTCCACACTACACCAATGCTTGAAGTATGTGGACGACTATGAGCGGGTCCAAACAGTAGTAGCTGACAAGCAACCCTTCAAGGGCGTCGAGAACTACTTCACCGACTCTCTACTATACCGAGACCCCGACGAACCATCAGTTGAGGAGCTCGAGAACGGCAATGAAGAGGATAGCGAGCCCGAATACGGCAATGGTCTTGTCCTGAATGATTTCGAATCGATTGTAATCGGCTACGAAAGCCATAATGTAACCAACGCCGTTCAGGCGGAGGAGATTATCTTAAATGAGAAGTCGAACTTTGCTTACTTGTCGTCTCACCTGACATGCGAGAATGATGAGCCCAGTGATTCAATCACAGGACTATACGAGGACTCTTCCTTGCACCTCCCCGTTTACTCGTCATACGCCGTGAGAGGGCAAGCGATCGAGTCTTCACAGGTGGTATTTGTAGTACCGGCCCGGCGTAAGTATCATAAAGACATTGTCTTCGGGCGAATCGATCACCCTTTACGCACGCTATGGGACGAATCCGAAGAGGAGGATCCTGCGCCTCAGTTCTCGCAGTACACTCAAATTGCAAAACACATGATGAACGAAATGGGTTATGACTTTACTCGTCAAGAAGGGCTGAACCACGATCGAGGGCGGAAGACGGTTATCTGACCCGCCTACGTGCCTAAAGGGAGGCCCTCGAACTAATTCCATAAGACTCAAAGAGGTTTAGGCTACGCCTCTTCCTCATCAGAGCTGCTCTCCAACTTCGGTGGGGATTCCGACAGCGCCCGCTCGGAGGAGCGATCATCAAAATCCTCTACATGGGACTCAGATGTTAGTGTGGGCGATGGGTTCAAGGACCTCACGGCCAACATGACTACGGCCGATCCCGCTGAAATGGCAGAGGACGGCCAGGTCCCACTTTATGACGAGACATGGGACCGCCACGTCAATGCTCAGTGGAGTAGTCGTTTCGAGCAACGCGAACTACCCACTGAAGATGAAATCCTCCAGGTAAACATGGGTGACGAGGCCAACCCCAAACCCATATTCATCAGCGGTAGCTTACCTCCCCAAGAGAAGGAAGATCTCATTGCCCTCATGCGGGAATACATTGATGTCTTCGCGTGGAATTATGAGGACATGCCCGGCCTTGATCCGCGGATCGCCATGCATCGCCTCAACATCAGTTCAGACGCCAAACCAATCAAACAACAGCAGAGATGGTTTGGTCCCCAAATCATTGAGGCAATCGAGGCTGAAGTCAAGAAGCTGATCAAATCCGGTTTCATCAGAGAGGAACAACACCCTGACTGGGTAGCTAATATTATCCCAGTCCTGAAGAAGAACGGTAAGATCCGCATCTGCATAGACTTCAGAAACCTTAACGATGCCTGACCAAAAGATAAATTTCCCCTACCCATCACGGATGTCATCATTGATAACACGTGCGGGTTTGAGAGAATGTCCTTTATGGATGGGTTCTTGGGGTACAATCAGATCAAGATGCACCCGGACGACGAGAAGCACACTTCGTTCAGATCTCCAATAGGGGTGTATTGCTACACAGTGATGCCCTTAGGACTCAAGAATGCTGGTGCAACATATTAACGCGCCATGTGCACGATATTTCGAGATCATCTGCGAAAGACAGTCGAGTGCTATGTAGACGATCTGGTTGTAAAAAGTCACAGCAAGGACGACCACCTTCAAGATCTAAGAGTGATGTTTGAACTCATGCGATCTCATCAACTCAAGATGAATCCCACAAAATCATTCTTAGGGATGTCCAGCGGTAAATTCCTAGGGTTCATAGTCACGACCAAGGGAATTTGTATCGACCCGGACAAGGTGCGAGATATCCAAGAGCTTCAACCACCCCGGAATCTCAAGGAGTTAAGGGGTCTCCAGGGGTGATTAGCTTACATCCGGAGGTTCATCTCGAACCTTTCGGGCAAATACCAGTCGTTCTCTAAACTAATGAAGAAAGGAGTCTCCTTTGTGTGGGACGAACCCTGCCAAAAGGCATTCGAAGAGATCAAAACTTATCTCTCGAACCCGCCTGTCCTGGCAGCTCCGATCTCAAGGAAGCCATTCCTCATCTACATATGAGCCATGGAGAATTCTCTGGGTGCCCTCCTCACGCAGAATGACGACGCCGGCCACGAGCAAAGTATCTACTATCTAAGCAGGACTCTGTAAGGCACTGAGCGATGGTACCCTATGGTCGAAAAGGAATGTCTAGCCCTGGTTTTCGCCATTCAAAAGATGCGACACTACCTGGTGGGCCAGACCATCCATGTCATCTCCCGAATGAAACCCAATACGGGTCTTGATGACACAGCCCGGGGTGTTAAATTGATGTTTGGCAAGATGGGCACTCCTGTTGTCCCAATACGACATCTACTTCATGCCACAAAAGTCGGTCAAAGGCCATGCCATCTGCGATCTCATGGCCAGTCACCCACTAGGGGTGAAAACTGACTTGTTCGAAGACTTGCCAGATGAACCCCCCGAAGTCAACACGACCTTTCCCATAGAGGTCTGGCAAATGTTCTTCGACGGTGAGTCCCGAGTCGGCATGAGGGGATCTATTGTCGCAGGAATGGGGGTGGTATTAACCTCCCCACATAACCATGTGCTGTCGCGAGCCTTCTCTTTGATAGAGCCATGCACCAACAACGTGGCCGAGTATAACGCGCTAGTCATCGGGCTCAAGCTGGCCAAGGACCTAGGGATAAAATATCTCGAAGCCTATGGTGACTCTCAGCTTATTATCAAGCAAATGACTGGGGAATATGAGGTTAGAAATGACGATCTGATCCCGCTCCACAAGGCGGCTATCGAAATGACCAAGTCACTCGAAAGCTTCCTCATCGAGCACGTGCTTCATTCCAAGAATACGCACGCGGATGCTCTGGTATCCTTGGCAGCCAACCTTGCCCTACCGACAGGAATGACTCAACATGTCGCAGTCGCAAGTCGACGACTATTCAAACCAAAGGATATGTTGGAAGCAAACACCACTCATCAAGTTTCGGATCAACTCGACCCAAAAGATTGGCGCCTCCTAATCATCGATTATGTCCTATACGGCATGCTGCCCGAGGACGCCAGAGAACGAGAGTCAGTCCGTCGACGAGCCTCTAGGTTTTATTACGACTCGACCACAAAAATGTTGTACCGCAGGTCATATGATGGTCTGTTGCTCCGTTGTCTATCTCTGACGGAAGCACAGGAAGCTCTGCATGAAGCTCACAAGGGTGATTGTAGAGCTCATCAACCGGGACCCAAGCTTTGGGATCGGTTATGGAGAATAGGCTACTTTTGGCCTGGAATGGTTAACGACGCGGTTGCTTACGCCAAGCGTTGCCACACTTGCCAGGACCACGCTAATTACATGCACCAACCCCCTGAAGACCTGCACCCAACAGCAGCGTCATGGCCGTTCGAAGCGTGGGGGATGGACATCGTCGGACCCATATCCCCGCCATCGGTAAGAGGTCATCGCTTCATTCTCGCGATCACCGACTACTTCTCAAAGTGGGCCGAAGTCGTCCCTCTGAGAGAAGTCAAAACCAATGACGTGATCAAGTTCATCAAACACCATGTCATATACAGATACAACATACCCTGACGTATCATCCATGATAACGGTACGCAATTTGTTAGTCATGCGTTCAATCGGTTCTGCCATAGGTTCAGAATCCAGAATCTCTCCTCTACGACTTACAACCCATCGGCAAACAGTTTAGCCGAAGCTTTCAACAAAACGATTGTTAAGATCTTAACCAAGCTTACCTCCAATAGTAAACACGATTGGAATGAGAAGCTAGGTGAAAGCTTATGGGCGTATCGCACCACGGTTCGCACACCTACTGGAACCACGCCTTACTCATTGGTTTATGGCTGTGAGGCTGTATTGCCATTGGAGATTCAGATCCCATCACTCTGCGTCGCTCTCGCGGCAGGAATGACGACCGAAGATAACCATCGGCGGCGCCTTGTGGAACTCGAAGCGCTAGACGAGAAACGGCTCGAAGCCCAGCAGCACATTGAGTTCTACCAAGCCCGCATGGCCAAGACCTTCAACCAGAAAGTCAAGTGCCGGTCTTTCAAGGAAGGAGAGCTGGTCCTCACTGCTCGAAGGCCGATGATTCTCACCTCCAAGAAGAAAGTCAAATTCCAATCTAAATGGGAAGGGTCGTTTGTAATAGAGACAGTCTATTCAAATGGAGCTTATCGCCTAGTCAGACCAAACGACGACAATATCATGATGCCTATCAACGAAAAATTCCTTAAAAAATACTACCCTTAGTCTTCCTAACACTCCCACCGGTGTAAGAGTCTAAACTGGTCGCTCATACTCCCATTGTCATGTTAACACTCACCTCTGACAAAATCAACTTACCAACTCCCTCCAGCGGGATGGTAAGTCCTCATAGTTGCCCCGATCGCAACAAAATATTGTCTTGTTAACATTCACCTCTGACAAAATCAACTTATCAATCCCCTCCAATGGGATGGTAAGTCTTCATAGTTGCTCCGGTCGTAACAAAGTCACATCACGTTAATGATCACCTCCGATGGCTGGCCCCGTTATTCCTATAAGTAACACGACTTAAGTAGTAACCTACCATGCGATACGTTGCTACTTCAGTCAATAGTCACACTCCTACGTCCCTGAACTACCTGACCTATTCCGAGCATCCTAATGTCCTCTTAGGATAACCGATGGGTAGCGGTCTACCATGTAACGGCCCCTACAACAATCAATCGTCACATTCCTACATCCTTTAACGATTCGATTATCATTTACCTCAAAGGCGGCTCATCAGGCGACATGCCCCAGTCACCCCCGCGAGCAGTAACTCGCCAATGACGAGTCATTGTTGGAGTCTTAAGCTAGTCGTATACACAAACAACCGCTCTTTGTCTCGAGTTAAGCGTTAACCTCTCAGGCTCGCCTGAGCTACAACGTGAAAGTCGGGGTTAACCCGACGCTACGAACAGCCAAAAGCAAAAGAGGGTCCCAGCGACTGAGTCTAAGACAAACTCACCAAAGACCCGCCACACTGTGAAAAATAGTATGGCCGACTCGACTCAGGCGACAAGCATCGCAGACGAGTCCATCACAATGGCTATCAAGGATTAATCAAAAGTCCTAAGCATAGATCGACGCAGGAAATAAAGAAAGGTCTACGCATGCAAACGTTAAATAACCAAAACATGGAAAACCTTTTCAGGCGAGACTCACAAGCAACATGTTTAAAAATGTAACAAGTGTCAACAAAAGTTACAAGCTCAACAAAAGAAGGACGTCCTAGATAAGCTTCAGCAAGCTGAAAGCGTCGATCTTGGCCTTGACAGCAGCAAGATCCGCCGCCCGCTTAGCTTTCGCCCTCTCCTCTTGATGTTGCTAGAGCCTGGTGAGGGCGGCCTCGCCGTCTTCATCCTTCTGGCGAAGGATTTGGAGTGTTCTCGCCTCCGCCTCGGCAGTACGACCGATGCGCACCTTCTCGCACTCAAGCCTCTTCAATCTCACCTCTCCCTCAAGGGATCCAGTGTCCATAAAGAAGGCAGAGTCCAGGTAGGCGTCCATCTGTGCCAGAATGGCGCAATGTTGCCTGTGCAAGTGCCTGAGCAAAGCCTCCTGCTTCGAGATTCGCTTAGCCAAATCTTCCCGCTCGAGCAGAACGGTCATCGCGAGGGGCGCCGGTTCTAGGTCGGCATGTGCCAACCCCTCCAAGCAGTACATCAGCCCTTCCAAGTGATGGAGCTCTCGCTCACATCGCCGGGCGAGCTGAATGCCGTCTACATGGCAGATCTCATCTAGACTCTCCTCCACGAAGGGGAGCATATCATGGTACCTCCCAGCGCCCTCGCTCACGACGACGACGGTCCTGCGTATGGTGTCCTCTACTTTTTGGAGGATAGCAAACACCAGACTAGGAGTGGAAGCCGGAGCGGGAGACCCTGGGGTCGAGTTTGCAGCCGAATGTGACGTCGCGCCAACGCCGACGACGGTGGAGGAGGAGCCAATACCCTCCCCCTTTAGAAGCACCACGGTCGGATTCGGAGGCCATTGAGCAGAGCAGAGAGGATTCTATGAAGGTCTTTTCTGACGAATTTTCATAACCACGGGAACTCTGCCAAAGTAATGGCAAGTACGTTATATAGACGAAGACCCGACGGCTAAGATCCGCTACCCCAGATAAATCGACTAGCCCAGATTTCCCATGCCGCTTCGAGTTCGGCGCCCATAAAAGCCCCGACCCTTGGGACTCCAAATCGACGGTTCGGAAGGCGCGCGAATGGCGAAGCGTCCTGTCACTTCGCAATTAATGAAGATTGAGATCCTCACGACGCCCTACCAGAGAGGATTCTATGAAGGTCTTTTCTGACGAATTTTCATAACCACGGGAACTCTGCCAAAGTAATGGCAAGTACGTTATATAGACGAAGACCCGGCGACTAAGATCCGCTGCCCCAGATAAATCGACTGGCCCAGATTTCCCACGCCGCTTCGAGTTCGGCGCCCATAAAAGCCCCGACCCTTGGGACTCCAAACCGACGGTTCGGAAGGCACGCGAATGACGAAGCGTCCTGTCACTTCACAATTAATGAAGATTGAGATGCCCACACCGCCCTAGCTGGCAAGCACTTAGGTCCACCGGCGGACACATGGTACAGACCCACCTCTGTTTGAATTTCGCCTACCTGCGACTTAAACTCGCCTGCGTTTGAGTATGTCTGCGACTTAAACTCGCCAGCGTGTGAGTTCGCCTGTGATGAAAACTCGCCGGTACATGGGCCTGAGTTTCGCCTATAATATGAAATCACACGCATTCGAGCCTATCTGTTGCATGGGTAAGGGCATAAAGAAAAAGGAGGAGGATCCACACAATTAGTCAAGAGACAGAGGAAATGTGGAATCCATTCATTGACACTGTTTCAAGACAATACTTTTGAGCATAGTTGTGAGCTTACAAGCAAGCTAATCATGGCACTACATTCAAAAGAAATGAAACAGAACACATTGGAGCTACTCCTATCCTACAAAATTATTCCAGGAGTTTAAAGGATGCGAGCTCGGCCCTGACTGTGGCTATCTTTTTTGCATGAGAGGAACGAACCTCGTCCTCAACCTCCCGCCGATCCGTGCTTCGAAGGAAGCGTTGGCAGCAGCATCCTCTTGACGCAGCAACACAAGGTCGCGTCTCTCCCTTGCGAGAACACCATACACGGTCTCGATCTGAACGCAAAAACCCGTCAAAATCGATTCCCCTTCAGCGTGCGAGGTTCTGCCCGAAAAGATTGAGCTAGCAGCGCCCTCCATCTCAATCTCCAAGTGACGTCGGTGAAGATCCAAGCGAACGATGAAAGACTCTTTGTCCTCTATATCTCGCCTTCGACACTCTCGCTGCCACGCCTCGCGACGACGAGCTGAAGCTAAGAGTGGCTCCACTTCGGACCTTAAGTCCGCCTACCACAAGTTCTCTAGCTTGTTCATGAGCCACTCCAGGTCAACGAGCCTCACCGAACAGCGCATGGCGAGCCTATAGTCGCCCAAATGCCGAATGCGAGCGACGCGGTCAGAAAGGGCCTGTTTCATGTCAGTGAAAGCACCACGGCCCTGATCAACGATCGAGATCGCTTGCTTCACGGCATCCTCTAGTTCCTCTATGAGGATCTATAGATTGGCTGGATCCGAAGGCTTAGGCTCGGGATCGCAGCCAGGTGCAACGATCGAGGAGGAGGCATCACTCACCGTCTTCTTCGAAGCGGATACCTTAGATTGTGGTGCCATCAAGAACTAGGGAGATAAAATGAGCACGATGCCCCCTCAACCAGAAGAGAGGGCAGCGTATATAACGAGTGTCCCAAGCGCGCTCCCATTACTCAACGGTCAAAGTCGGGTGCAAGGAACGAAGAGCCACCATTATGACGTCTTCAATGCGAAGCAACACATGAATGTCAGTCTAGCTGTCGAGCACACGACACCACAACCAGACGCGTGGCTTGCCAGACTCGCCAAAGGCTGGGAACTCGGCTCATGCCCAGAACCCATCTATGATTTTGACTTTGCCTTCGGTCAAGATTTTCCTGCAACTTGAATTGGCCTGGGTTCGCCTATGGCTAGGACTGGCCCGATCATGCATAGCTAAGGAACGGAAGGTGACATCAATGCAAAAGAAATATATCTGCCCAAACACGCATAAGAGTCCAAAAGAGCACTCATTAACCCAGTGTTAAGATAATACATTTGAACAAAGTTATGATTTCACAACCAAATAAGTCATTAACATCAAATGTCTTAACATTGTCAATATGGGAAACCTAGTCCAAAAGACTGAAGGATGCGAGCTCCGCCTTAGCTATGGAAACCCTTTTAGCGTGGTCCTCGTGGTCTTTGTCTTCAGCTTCATTCCGGATCCGTTCCTCGGAGGTTGAGGCGGCGACGGAGTCCTCCTGACGCAGCGTTTGAAGGTTACGGGTCGCCTCTTCGACGGCCTTAAGGTCGCCTCCGCCAGCTCCAGTTCAGCCCTCAGACGGGATATGGTAGAAGTATAGACGCCTACCCGATCTCCCAGCGATCAGTGCAAATCCACCAGAAAGGTGACATGGGATTCCACGTCTGCTATCCCTTTCGAGCGGACCTCTTGCTTCCAGGCTTCTCGACAACGGATCTGAGACGAGAAGTGCCCCACTTCAGCTGCGGGACCCCTTTATAGCAAAGTCTCCAAGCGTGTCAGACGCGACTCTAAGTAATGTAGGCTCGGCATACAACGAGCGGCGAGACGAGACTCCCCTAACCGCCTGAGGTCGACCACACGATCCAGGAGGGACTGTTTGAAGTTAGCATAGGTCCCAAGGCCGAGGCTGATGAGAGAAATAACCTGCTTCGTGGCATTTTTGAACTCTTCAATGCGGGCCTGTAAGGACAAAGAGCTTGAGGAAACGGGTTCCTGACCCGAAGCAAACGATGCAATGGGCGGAACCTCCAGACAAGGTTCTGCCCCAGGCGGAGAAGCATGCTGTGGAGCAGAGGAGGCCACAGTCCCCTCGGATTCGTCATCGGAAACAAATATGGTCTTAGGCCCATGCTCTCCGGTACCTTTGGCAAAGGCGGCTCCGGCAGCGGAGGAAGAGGAAACCCCCTTGCCTCTCTTTGAAGCGGTCCTCTTCACCTTTGGCGCCATCACGGGCATGGCAGAAGGAAACCTGTGTCTTTCTTCGGAAAAGACGATTGGAACCATGGCCCCCTCAATACAGAGGGAGGGATATTAAATACACATGCCAGGGACAATCACCCCCCGTCCGATTGGACCGTTCGAATCAAACAGTCACGAAGATGTCAGTTTCCAACACGATTTATAGCCAACGGCTCAGATCGAGCGCGAAGAACGGGGATCACCCACTCCACCGCCTTTAATAGGAAAAGACGTTCCCACATCGTCTTAATTAGTAGGCACGTGACGCACTAAAAGCAAAGTTCGCCCACGAATTTGATTCGTTATGCGAACCCGCATGTATGGAGCTCGCCAGAGGACTCAAACTCAGGCTCATGCACCATCGCGACTTGCCTAAGGCGTAATAGCAGTTGGAGTTTGAACTACTTTCGAGTTCACCCGAAGACCGGGCCCGATTGGGAGCCAGACAAAACTTGAATTGCTCCTAATTCCGCTTAAGGCTGAAGTTCGCCTGCAGCAGAGACTCGCCTTTGGCCAGGAGTAGCCCGACGCAAAACTCACCAACGTTTCACTTGTATATCAACCGTAATATATATATATATATATATATATATATATATACATATAAAATGCACGCGCTGAATAAAGCGAACAATGGCTGAACTACGATTCCATTCATAAGAAAAGTTCAGGATACAAGAGCAGCGGCTGAAATTACAAAGCCCTCAATTTAGACTCGACCTCATGAATCTCTTCGGCACGCTTCAGCTCGAACCTCCGCAGAATCTCTCGGCGGATGTCCTCCTCGGAGAGAGAAAGCAGGTCTTGGACGTTGAATCTTGCCTCCTTGAGGGCTCGACTCTTCTCCGCAATGGCATCAATAACCAGCTGGCGTTTGGACCCAAGTTCTTCCAATTTCCCCACCAGCTGTTCGCGAGTCTTTTCCTGGGTGTCCAAATAGGCTTGCGCATCGGCAATGGCTTGCTTAGTCTTCTCTATATCCGAAGACAAGTAGGAAAGGTAGGAGTCAGCCTCATGTTGCTCTTGGCTTACTTCCTCGTCCTCTGCAGTGACACGCTCCAGCTCCGCCGACAGCCTCACCTCTAGCGACGTTGTCTCGTCCAGTCTATGATTGCGCTCTACCAGTGTTGTCTAGACCTCGTCAGACGCAAGATGAAGGATTTTGGAACTCGCGTTACGAAGAGAGAGCAGCCGATGGATGGCCTGTTCTGCCTCTTCCAAACGCTTGAAGTACGGATTGGCGGCGGAGGCACCTATCAGCTTGATCAAGAAGCCCATATGGTATTCGAGAGCCTCTTTGAACTCCTCAAAGGGACAACTCTCTTCCTACGCAAGTCTGATGCTGTCCGCAAGAGTGTCTTGAAGGATGGTAATGGCCCGATCCACCAGCTTCTTGCACGCGCGAGCCAAAGGGGAGAGGACGACCTCATCAGCCACCGAGGTCATCACCAAAGCTGGAGTCGAAGCACTGGTAGCCACGACAGTGGAAGTGGTGGTGGGCACCGTCGAAACCGGAGCACAAACCAACACCACCGGGGCCTCAGCCATGGATCTGATCACGATCTCAATAGTCGCCGAGGTAGGGGATGGGGGATCAACCATAACAGACATATAGGCTTCCCCTTGAGTAGAAACCTCCGGGGCTGATAATCCCCTCTCTACCGACGCGTCGACAGAGACGTAAGATGCCTCTTTAGGATCAGACGCCCCCTTGTCACTCGACAGCATCTCGTGGGTCGAAACATCATCTTCGTCTTCTATTTTGGTCTCCTCTCTAGCCGACTGGTCAGCCCAAGAGGGGGAATACTCTTTTCCAGCAGTGTCCGGGGTCGGAGCAGCTGCAAACGTGAAAAGGAGGTTAACAATAACTCCTAAAAAGATCCCCATTGTTCGACCACGCTCTTACCTGAGTTGCTGAGCTCCACCTCAGCTTCTATTCCCCCTTCATCATCGGAAGGAATGGGGATCGCTTCCTCAACCATACCTGCATAAAGTCAACACAAATGTCAGAGGGCGCCAATTTGACCCAGCACCTGAAGACATGGCACTAGAGGTTACCTCTTGGTATGATCGTTGGAATCGTTAAGACCTCCGCCCGCTGCTCCACAACAGACAACGAAGGAGCAGCCTCTGGAGTCGCTGGAGCCGTCCCCGATGCGGTAAGCGAAGCAGGCATAACCACACCGGTCGTGGAGGTAACCACCCCAGGAATTGCACTATCCTGGCCTCCCGCCACTTCGATAGCCTCGACCACTTCCTCGTGACGGACCTTCTTAGTCGCCTCCACTCTGGGACTGTCGGCCACGTCCTCCCGTTGTCGTTTGGAAAGGAGCGAGCTCCTGGGAGCCAGAATCAACACCCCAAATTGCCCAGTAATTGCTCCCCGGGCCTGCTCCAAACATTCACCGACCCGGGCTAACTCATCAGATCCTCTTGACTCGTCGTCCGGGTCTAGTTGAGGGTAAGGGGATGGAGCGCGAGCTACGAATTCCCCGAAGTCTCCTAAACCGACATGGGGATCCTCGGCCTCCTCAGCTGGGATCTCTTCAAACCATTCCTCCGAAGTTTGACGACCCCTTCATCTTGAGGAACAGGCAGCTGCCCTCGAACGACGCCCGTGCTCTGCCAGGCAAGAACTCTGGAGCCGAAAGCCCTCAGGGTTCACGCTGGCACCTTGGTACTACCGACAATAGGTGAACGAGTGGCGAAGGTCGTGATCCTTGGCCGGCAAGTCGAAGCGTGCATTGGTGCAACCAGCATGGGTCCAAAACCACCCTCGTGCACCATCGACCAACCCTCCTTCATAATGCAAATAAGGGTTGACGTTCCCGACATAGAGCTGGTCATACCCGAATTGACGGGCAAACCTACAAGGGAAATAGGGCTGAAGGTAACATACGGAGCCCGTTCTAATGATATGGTAACCCGACCGGATGTTGACCAACCATCGGAAGGCGCCACAAGTAAGAACGGTGCTATGGTCCGCCGTCGACACGTCCTGTAGCGACTCACCATAACCACCTCCAGTGAAGTAAGGAAAGAAGCGTCGGAAGTTATAGTGACCAAAGTAAGACAACGTCTTCCTCATGTCAGGGACGTCTTTGCACTTCCAGGAGCATCTCTCCAGACGCTGGACGAATGGGACAAATCCCCCCTCCGGGAGAGCCGCTGGGGTGCTCATCAAACACTCACAGTGGTATACAAACCATGCCATCAGGTAGGTGTACAGCAGCCCTGTTAGACCCTAGAGGGGGGGTTGATTAGGGTCTTATGCTAATCTAATCCGATTTAAATGCTAATTAAAAAAAATTAACAAGTTATCCTAGCAATCTTGAAATACAACAAAGTTTATGAGCTAGGATAAGTAATATGAATAACAAGATATATCCTATATGATGAAATATATATGCAAGGATATATAAACTAGCACAAGATGATATATCCTAACAAAGAGATATACAATAAGATATGTGTAAGGATATAAAACTAACACAAGGTGATATATCCTACTAAAGAGATATACAATATGATATATGCAAGGATATGTAAACTAACACAAGGGTAAACAATATGAACTAGATAGTGGATCATATAAATAATGAGCTATGGACAATGGCGATAAGAAATATAAACATAAGATAATGTGCGCCAAAGCAAACTCAAACACACGATATGATCACGGAGTTTGGACCTTCCGTCCTACGTCTCCGCTCCCCTCTCCAGGGAAGAAATCCACTATCACAATACGGTTTGGAAGCCGGAACTTCTACACACCTCACACTCGGTTTTCTAGCTAACCGAAAACTTTACAATCAACACTCTTGCAATCACACTCTACACCCTCACAAGTGTTGGACCTAGCCATGTCTCCCTCAAGTGCTCGGTTACAACCTCTCCCTAGGTTAGTCAACCGACGCCACTCCTCTTGGAACGATCCCCGACTCTCACCACACACTCCTCACTCGGTGTACAAGTGTATTACAAAGTGAATCTCACAAATAAGCACAATATAACAAATGATTGTTCTCTCTAACAAGGTGAGAACTCAATTAAGCACAACTCAATGTTACAAACCCTCACAACCCTAATATACTATGTATGCAAATACAATAAGCTCAAAGTGGGTGTGTGTAACAATGAGATTCAATAAAACTTAACTCAATAAAAACTAACAATAAGATTGATATGAAATTCAATAGTAAAAATTGCCAGGAAATAGAGTTAAGGAAACTTCTCTATAAATACAAAGAGAGGATGATGAAATATTGAAGATGAACTCTTCAATAGCTGATATAAAACTCCTATTTGTAACAGCAAACCCAAAACAAACTTAAACCAAACTAAACAAGCTTAAACCCTTGTTTAAAAACTTCTTAAACCATTCTCTTAGATCTTGAGAACTGAGATCAATAGGGTATTTATAACCTCCCAAGACCTCAGCCAAAAGCCCCAAGTAAAAGACCAAAAATGCAACAGAATCAGAATTGAGATTCTGTACAAATATTACTGTTGGGCTGAACGGCGGTCGACCGCGAGCCACTTTCGAGGCTCGGAATCCTCCAGAGACTTTGGCGGTCGACCGTGGGAAAATTCGAGCTGACGGTCGACCGTGGCGGTCGACCGTGGCGGTCGACCGCGAAAGTTTCTGTTGGCTCCGCAGGCTAAAACCAAATGCGCGGTCGACCGTGGCGGTCGATCGTGAACTGATATATGAAATCTGGCAGATGGAAAACAGTTTGTTGATCTTGAAACACTGTTTAAAAATATCAAATAAATTCCAAAAAATATAAAATGTTGGGGAATGATTGTAGACATGATAATAAACATACTACAAAAACTGGTTTTCTAAAAAGACTTCCCAAATGGGAAATATCATCATTTTGTAAAATAGTCCAAACCACGAAAATGTAAACATATGAATTTTGACATTTAGGCTAAACCATGCTTTGAAACTTTGCACAATAATTATGTAGACTTAATAAAATATGTATATGATTATTGTTAAGTCCATAAATCAAGAAAACAATATTTTCACAAATACAATAGAAAATGAAACATATTGGTATGTATATGGAAATATATTTGTTTCATAACTATAAAATCAAACCAAAACATATATGTATATATATAACTATATATATGCATAGAAACCAAAACTTATGTATATATATATAACTATATATATACGAAGAAACCAATAAATGTGTGTGTATAGATAATTGAGCTTAGAGTACTTAACACACATAATATAAACCTAAAACTAAATTACCCAAGCTTGATGAAGGTCTTCAATGAGCTCAACTTGGTACACTTGCGGATGAAGCTTGAACTTGATCTTTAGCTTGAATTGTACGTTGCTTCACTCCACAATTCCGCCAACCTCCATTTGATTTGATCGTTGAAGCTCGATTCCATCCATCCTCCAACTACGTTGTTTGTCTATAATAAATAAGAAAACACAAATACTAGACAAACAACATTAGTGGTAAATTGTTTGTTAAACATCATCAAAACAAGAAGGCCAACAAGCCCCACTCTCGGGTTAGGAGTCTTGGTGACCTCACCCTCACCCTCGTCAACATACGACACACGACAGAACTGATTCGCCAGCGTGTGAAGCCCCCTTTGGATAAAGGCCACCGTTGCTGACACCAACGCATATGGCCTCCCGTAGGCCAAGCGTACCGCGGGGTAAACCACCTCCACCGGAAGTGCCTCGAAGGAGTGGGTGGGAACCACACACCTCTTCAACCATAGCATGAGGTACCCTACGAGTAGAGCCTGCGCGGATATGGGAGACTTGGCTTGATGGTGGAACGATTGGAAAGTCGTACCGAACGGGAACCCGCCCTCATCATGCTAAAGAGTGACGGCAGCTCCCCTTTCGGCTATCCATCTCTCCACCTCAGCCGGGTCACACTCGCCTAATGGCAGAGTGGGCCCTCCCTTGACGTCATTCCCCGGGAACATATAGTCAGCCCAGTTCTTGTGACTAATCCCCAGAGCCCTCTTCTTCTTACCCTTATGGTCCGTTGTGCCCAGAGTACTGAGACATATGTGGTAGCTGCCAAGTAACTCCCATAGGATCTCTACCATCAAGGGAAACCGACCCGAGAGATAGTCGATGTCGTCCTGACCTGGCACGTACTCCTCGTAGGGGAAGCTCCCTAATGGCAGCCCGGACACGTCATACATCTCGTGAAGGGTTATGCTAAGCTCGTCATTGGGAGTAAAGAATGTGCCGCTATTCGGACAATAAATCTCCAGGATACTGTGGAACTGAGGAGCATTGATCTTCAGGCTGTGCTGAGTGGCTCGGATGGCCACGTACAACTCTGAACCCTCAAGATCAGAGTTCTCGGTCAAAATGTACTCGGTGATCTTAGACCACCAAGTGCTGCTATCAGGCGCAGAATGAATCCACCTCGGAGCCCTGAAGTCCTTTGGTGGAAATTATCCCCCAGCAAGAAAGAAATGGTGGCGAAAAGTCTCGGCCACCGCGGTCATTTCCCCCACGGACCATTCGTTGTTCAGTTAGCAGGGGCGTAAGGCGACCACGTGTTTACAGGAGCTATCGACCCCATACCCTGCGGTCGACCCCGTGAACACCCCACAAGTCACCCCATCTTGGGTGGGAGTCAGATCCTAATTCATCGTTCTTAGAACCGAGAGCGACCGCAACTCAACAACTGAGAACCCCCTCGGCATACTAGGGAGATAGTAATGGATTCCGTCCACGACATGAAGCCATTTACTCTCCCCGAGCAATAGGGCTGAGGGATCGGATGCGGCATCACCAAACAGGAACTGGGGTTTCTTCAGCTCTGTCCTACTCATATCTGTTAACGCCGCGTCGGTGATCAACTCTCGTAGCGTAAGATGATGCCCATCAGTCACTCTCTTGACCAATTCCTCCGGTTTGTCGGTGGCAAACACGGGCACCGGATCAAGAAGAGGGAAACGGGATGGCGCCCTGTAGCCCGAGCCACCGGCGAGCCCGATGGCAACACCCTTCGGGAGGGCTTCATCGGAAAATGCAGCTGTAGGACAGAACCGAGAGGTTAGAGCTGAATCCGCTTGTGGAATCAAGAAATCCCCAAGTCCTCCAAGCAGGCAAATCTCAATAGATGGATTCCGCCTGGCGAGACTAAATCCGCCCAGTCAGCACAGAGTTTGCCTGACAAAGGCAGAGCCCGCCTGACCAAAGATGAATCCGCTTGCCATGCTAGAGCCGCCTGAGGGTGATTCAACCCGTCAGACAAAAGACAAAATTGTCTGACAATGGCTAGATTCGCCTAGCAAAGGTCAAATCCACCAGAAAAGGGGGAGGTTCACCCAAGCCAGGGAAATTGCCGAAAATGACAAAAAAAAGGGACGAACAAATAGTTTAACACCATTCATCAGCGCAAAGGTGATAGACTTACCCAAGTGCGCTCCAGGGATGCCGATGGTGGTACCAGTGGCGGCGTCGCTGGAAAGACCGCCTGCGCCCTTTTTCTTCGAAGCACACCTCTTGGATCTCGGCGCCATGTTGGAGGATTGGGAAAGAAACTCGAACTTTTTCGCTCTGGAAGATTTGGGCGGGCCGAAGTTCTGAGCACAGTGGTCTCCCAAGGTAGGAGACAAAGCCTATTTAAAGGCAAGCCGCCTGCGGACCACGATCGAGATCGACGACCCAGATCACTCTCAAAAAGCGGATTGCTAGCATTCGAAAGACGTGGCCACGATCGAAACCAACGGTCCCGATCGTTCTCGGCAGTTCGGCTTTCAACGGTTACAGGGGAACCGTCGAAATAAGGATGGGTCGGGTAAGGCGAAGCCCAAAACCCGAACCTGAATTCACGACTGAACCTAACGGCCGGATTCGAAAGCTACGGCCACGATTCGTCATCGAACGGAACGCACGGATGCGATGTCGCTTTGTCAGGTCGCATTTAATGCAACCTGACAAACTTACGTCACCTTAGCTGGGAGACACAAAGTCTCGCATGCGAACGCGTGGCTCGCCTTCATAAATTCGAGAGTCGCCAATATGAATGAATCTCGCCTGCAAAACGCGTGGCTCGCCCTCCACCACTTCAATTTTGCTTGCGAAAACGAAAGCCGCCTGCGAACACATGACTCGTCTGTTCAGCCTAGTTCGCCTGGGATGACGAACCTCGATTGAGCCGGCTCATCTAAAGTGTCGAACTGTCGAAGGAACAGTCTCACATATGGACTTACAGAGTAACATAACCCATTGACGCATCTTCCGGGCGCGCTCGCAGGTAACAGCCATTTTAGTTGTTACAATATGACCAAAACCTCGACCTCATGGTCATGGTTAACTCAAGCCTAAGCCTCAAACGGCTAATGGGCAGAGCAGAATTCTTAGCACTAAACCTAAGAGAAACTACTCGACAACTCATCATACTGAGGGGAATAGTATGACTAGCCCGATTCAAACGGTAATCGGTAAAGGCAAACCAAACCTGTTGAGGGCTGGGGATTTGCCAAAAATCCCAAGAGTCAGTCAGCAAAGAGGAAAACACACGCATGAAATATAACGAAGGCAATGGATAGACATAAGAAAAGCATAATTCTACCCATGTCCAACTGAACAAAGCATCAAAAAGTTGTGAGGATACATTCAGAGCAAAAATATAACAAAACCTGATGCGACATAATTATGTACCAAAATTGCAAGTGCACATTTGATCAAGTTATAGTATAAAAGTATCGATCCCACGAGAAAAGTGATTTTAAGAGATTATTAGATTCAGTTCTTATGTTGTGTGCGTGACAAATATGAGTGATGATAAATGTGAGAGTGGAGAGTTATGATGAGTGAGAGTGATTATTGTGAATATATGCAAGTAACAATAAATTGAATTTTAGAGAAGAAAAGTAAGAATCAAATAAGAGAACAAAAAGCAAGAGTAAAAAGAGAGAAAAACAAGAAAACAAAAGATGGAGGAATCAATTAAAAATATGAGAAATCTAGAATTGAATCCACTAGCTAATCTTAATTACAAAATACAAACTATTCTCTTTTTATCATATTTCACTTTAGATTTATTAAGCATAGACTATCAAACCATTTAAGGAAAGCATAACCTATCAAATTATCATCTAAGCAAAATTAGATTCATGATAAGAACAACAACAAGATAGTAATCCTAGAATTCATAAGTATAACCTATCAAACCACTTAAGATAAGCATAGATTATCAAATTCTTCTTCTATCAATTAGTTCTCTAGTTGATTATCATAAACATGATCATTTTAAGTGCAAGAGAATAATTTGCATAATATAAAAGAAATTAGACTAGTTTCATACAATTCTAAGATTCCTATAAGAATTAATTTCACATCTTAAGAAATAAAAGTAAGAAGAAAAAGAACTAATTATGAGAATAAAAAGAAAAGAAAATTCTAAACTATGAATAAGAAATAAATCTAACTACAAAGAATTAAAATCTAAACTACAAAATAAATTGAAAAAAATTAAATGCAAGAAAATAAATCTACTCTACAAATTAAAGTGCAAAAAGAAATAAAAAGACAATAAAATAAATCTATACTACAAGCATGAATGTAAATCTAACTAATAAGCAATAATAAAGAAATTACTAAAAAGAAATAAAAGGGAAAAATGCAAACCTCCAAATAATTTTTCATCTCTATCTTCATCATCCAACAAAGAGAAGAAATATTTAAAATGGTGAAAAAATTATTTTTATTAATTGTAACAAAAATTACAAATTTGGAAGGCCTTCTCAATTAAGAGTAGCCCTTCTCTCCAAATGGAGTTACAAAAATTTTCACACCTCTAACCTCTCACTCTCTATCCCTATTTATAGTAAACATTAGTGAATGAGAGCCATTGGATTGAAATATTATCCAAAACCATAAAAAATCAGCCCTTAATTCGTAACAGAACTGTCAGTATCGATGCCAGCATAGATGTCCTATCAAATTTCTGCCTTCACGGATGGCTTCGTCTCGTCGAGATATGCTATTTTCATATATTATATGTTAAATTCCGCCTTTGGATTGAGAGATATCGTCATTTCTTTGCGGCCAACCATCTTGAATACATTTTTTTTCATATTTAATTTTTTTTATTTTCTCCGGCTTCTACATGCTACTTGGCTTGATTCTGGGCTTGGGATTTTAGGTTTTGGTATTTCTTCTTCTTTTTAGCTTTGGGCTTTTGGATAAATTGGCAATTTGATTTTCCAATGGGTTTCTTGATTTCTCTTTTGCTTCATTTCTTCATTAAATCAAGGGCTTTTGATGAGAGATGTGTTTTTTGGAATTTATTCTTCATTAACCTGTATTTTAAGATAAAAATAATTATTAGTGGCATATTTATTCCTATAAAATAGATAAGGAGGGTATAAAATTATAATAAAATATGATTATAAAAACCCTACACTAGTTCACTGAGAGAGATGAGTTCAGCTTTAACGACGGTAATTTTCCTCGACCGGTCTACTTGAACTTGGTCTTCCGTCTCCCTACGGATCCTGGCCTCAAAAGACGCGGCAGCAGCAGAGTTTTCCTGACAGAGCGCCTGAAGGACCCGCGTCTCCCTCTCAACGGAGGCGTGGACGCTTGTACTCTCACTCTACAGGCCTGTTAAGGTCTCCTCCTCCTCCTGAAGCTGGGCCTTCATCCGAACGATAGTAGAGGCCGAAGTGTCGATTTCCGCCTGCAGGAGCCTCTGCCGGGTGAGTAGACGTGAGACGAAAGCCCCTTGCTCTAATAAGCTCCTTTCTCGGGCCTCCTGCTCCTGCGTCCCTCTCAGCCGAGCCTGAGCCACAAGGCGTTCCACGTCCGATGCCGGGTCGATGTGCAACAAAGCCTCCAAATGCGTCAAGAGCAGCTCGAAGCGCAGAAGCCGGGCCGAATGACATGAGACCTCACGGGCTTCGCCCAGACGCTTGAGATCGTCTATGCATCCCATAAAGAAAGGTTTGAAGTCAGCGAATGTAAGTCCCCCAACCGAGGCTCATGATGGAGATCGCCTGCCTCATAGCATTCTCCAGTCACCTGAGAAGGCCCTGCACGGACCCGGAGCTCAGAAAGACGGATCCTTGACCAACCTAGATCATGGCAATAGGTTGGATCGAAAGGGTAGCCCTCTCGTCAGGAGAGGAAAACTGAGAGGATCGTGGGGGGAAGCATAGGTGGCCTCCTCCTCCTCGTCATCCGAGAGGACGATGGGAATAGAGTGCACAGCCTTCCCCTTCGCCTTCTCGGATCGGGTTCTCATTTTCAGAGCCATTGCGAGCCTGGTAAGCCTGAATTCTCCCCAAAGGGTTTGGAACAAGAGGATTTATGTGTAGAGATTCCCCCACGAAGGAGAGAAACCAACACCATATACACGAGATCTCAACCATCGAGATTCGCTAATCACGCGGGACGAACGGTTCTGATTCGGTAGTTCCGGACACGCGCTGGAGAGGCAGCGTCGAATTCGCATCTCCAAGTAAACGTACGAAGACGATGCGTCGTCTTAATGGACGAGGGTGGGAATTCCCCCATGAACACGTGGCTCGAATTTCGCCCGAAGAAGTCAAATTTGGAGGTCACCAACCTCACCCATGCACGATCGCACCGCTTGAGGTCCAATCAGAAATCTCGGCCTAGCCGAGGAAATTGAATCCATACCACATTTGTCAGAAACCTCCTTATTCAAAGTATTCCAGACCACACGCAAATTGGTTTAGGTCTGAAAACTTTGAAGGGGGTCTTGTAGGAGGTAAAAATTACCTCTGCAGACGAACATGAAGTCCACCCATTCAAGTCCTCTTGCACCACGCGAAGGGTAGGCTCGCCATTACGCTTGACTCGCCAGCACCACACGGACATTAAATCCGTCTGCATGCCTGCGAAGGCAATTTTCCTGTTTACTCGACTCACCCACATAAGTCAGAAGCTGTATTCGCCTACGATAGACGAGTTCCCTCGAGTACGTGGCCGTCGCAGTATCATGTGCAGTGATGGGCCTTCCCATCTTACACGACGTGAAGATTGAAGAGTACGGCGTCCCGAGCCCATCAAATGGCCGGTCATGGTACTGCTGGCTAGTCAAATCTTCCCAGTCATCCAGTACTGCCCGTATGCCTAAGCAGCCTAAGTTTGCCTGAACGGTCAGTCACCGAGCAGCCGGCAGACTTGTCAGACCCACTCGAGTGCCAAGCAGCTGTAGTATCACGTACAGTAATGGACCATCCTACTTCCCATGACATGAGAGGGATGGGCGTAGATACTCCAAACCCATCAGATGAGCGTCAACAATACGATTGATCGGCCAAGACCACTGTGCTGTTGAATTCGCCTGCATGATAAACTCGCCTGCATGAGTTTAGTTCGTAGGGTTCGCCTGCATACCAGACTCGCCTGCACGAGTCAAGCCCGATGGTTGGCAAACCCACCAAAATCAAGACATCTAGCCACCGCAATGTCACGTACGAGGATGGGCCTTCCTACTCCCACGACGTGAAAGAGGGAGGGTACAGTATTTCGAGCCCCTCAAACGGTCACCCACGGTACAAGTGAGAAGTATGGTATCTCCCAATAGTACATGGTCATATCCCATGATTCAGGGAGCGGCCATGTTGCCTCTCGTCTATTTAAGAACCCCACCTGGCTACAGAAAAAAGGTTAAAGAAGGTTCAATTCACTCAGGAACATAATCTTAGAGTTCTCGGCCTCGATCGCCACTGAACTCGAAGACTCGAACTCGTTTGAACATGAACTTCTACTGTGTATTGAAGCTCTCCAGTAACCTCGGTCGAATCGTCCAAGGGAAGCAGACCTAGTGCGAGAACTAGGCGAGGCATCCTATCGCTACCAAAGTCCCCACGTTGAACAAGGAGGGCATTCCCTCCGCTTTAGTTGTAACTTTGATTCATTAGTTTGTAATAAGTTATTCTTATCAATACAAACGAAATCCCTGTTTTTGGGAAATTAAAATTTACACCTACACTCTTCCTCTCACCGGTAAGCATTGTTCGTTCCGGATTACGACTCGTTTTCATTCTGCATTTAAACCGTTTTCTCGTGCAGATCCTACAACACTTGAGGTGACCGCTGTTGTTTCTCCTCCGACGCAATAGCTTGTACCACCACCAACTCAGGTATCAGAGCAGCCTTGCTTGAAGCTCTCGATGGCAACCCTCCCACCGACGACTTTATTAATGATTTCCTTAGCCCCGACAGAGGTCATAGACGTGTCAAATTCATCAAGAATAGGAGAACTTATGGCCCTCGAATCGAGTCCATCTCAACTGGATGTCGACATTCCCTCTCAGGCCACTATGCCAAAATCACCCGCCGACCTCTTATTTGACTCTGCAGCTTCGAAAATTTTCGTGCCGTCTCCCATCGCTGTCTCAAGTCCAATGGACGTGCCAGATTTCCTCAGGATTTCTCTTAACTATTTAGAGAGTCTAGCAAAGAAAGTGATTGAGGTTGTGTTGGCCAGTCGAGATACTTTTGAAACCTTCAAGCCTATGCTTTCGAATAGTTTGAACAATCTCAAGTTCGTGGGTGATGTTCACGTCGTTGAGCGTTGCTCGGAAGCCATTCTACGCTTAGAGGCACAACTGAGGTTCTTAAAGGCCTTAGCTCGTGCTGATGTCCAAGTGCAAATTGCTTCCGCGTTTGAGGACATTCGGGCCGAAGAAGCTAATAAGTATGAAGCAGCGCAGCGTCATATAGCTGGGAAGGAGATTCAGGTCGAGCATCTGCAGAAGTTGAATGCTCAAAAACAAGCTGAGCTAGCACTCTCAAATACTTCTTTGGAAGACTTACAAGAGAAGATCATTGTCACTGAAGTAGAGTTGGCTAGGTTGAAGGCTCAGTTCAAGAGAGAAGAAGCTATCGTTACTGAGCTCAACGTCAAAAGTGCAACTTCTCTAGTAGATTATCGCACAGAAGGTAGTGCTCTTGAGGAGGCTAAAAAAGAGGTTGCTGCCATGTTGTCCAGCGAGGACGAGCTTCGGAAACGGGCTGAGATGTTGGTACGAGCTGACCATGAAGAGAAACTTTCTGATATCAAGTCCCAGCTTGCCTCGTTTAGTTTGATGAATTGATGAACTTAGTTTTGTATCGTTCTTTTGGTAGGAGCAACACTTATCTTATATTGCTTTGTTTTCCCTTGAACAAAAATGGTGATGTTTTGGCTTTTCATTGTTTCTTTTGCATGTCATCATCTGACACGGAACAACAAAATACCGTTTTAACATCGTAGCAGTGATTATTTATTCTTCCCGTATTATGCTTTTGCCATAAATACCAAAAAAAATTTATAAGTGCCGGAGGTGTAATATTAATGTGGCGAGTTTGTGGTCCTGTCGCTCTATTGACGAGGGTCGACCAGTTGAAAGTGTTGTGATCGGAATAACTTTGAGGACCTATCGCTCTATTGATGAGAGTCGATAAGTTGAAAGTGTTGTGATCGGAGCAACTCTGAGGACCTATCGCTCTATTGACAAGAGTCGATAAGTTGAAAGTGTTGCGATCGGAGCAACTTTGAGGACCTATCGCTCTATTGACGAGAGTCGATAAGTTGAAAGTGTTGCGATCGGAGCAACTTTGAGGACCTATCGCTCTATTGACGAGAGTCGATAAGTTAAAAGTATTATGATCGGAGCAACTTTGAGGACCTATCGCTCTATTAACGAGAGTCGATAAGTTAAAAGTGTTGCAATCGGAGTAACTTTGAAGACCTATCGCTCTATTGACGAGAGTCGATAAAGTAAAAGTATTACGATCGGAGCAACTTTGAGGACTTATCACTCTATTGATAAGAGTCGATAAGTTAAAAGTGTTGCGATCGGAACAACTTTGAGGACCTATCGCTCTATTGACAAGAGTCGATAAGTTGAAAGTGTTGCGATCGGAGCAACTTTGAGGACCTATCGCTCTATTGACAAGAGTCGATAAGTTGAAAGTCCGACAGAGGAATTATTATCACATGACGGAGTGAGGTAGGCAGGATTCAAACTCTGTGGAAACGAAAGTCATCATAGGTATAATGTTGACATTGAAAAGACTTAGTCGACACTCTGCAAAAAGACGCAATGCATGGTATTAGAGACTCAGCACAATAGTAAAAGTACCCCCTGCATTTGGGCCTTTGATCCCAGGGCTAAGCCTTTATTAAAACCAGGCTGCGCATGTCTGGAACAGCACTAGAGATTTGAACGCATCTCTAGATCATTGTGTTTGGCCTCGTTCTCCCATCTTTTAAACGCATGGTCTTGTCCCGCGTCTTATCAGAAGTCTAAACGACTCTAATGATGATGAAGAGTCCACACCTGGGCGGGAGTCTCAGAACTCCGTGCCTTCCACAATGATTACATATAAATAGACCCGATCGGTCTTATCAAAAGCCCACAACACTTTGAATTCTATCTTGAACTCTTTAACGAGTTTTGTCTCATTAATTCCAGATCTCTTCGATCGTCCCTATTTTCTTAGAGCCATGGCCTTCAAGAAAGCTTGCTCAAGAGGATACGAAGGGGTGACGCATGTCATGTAGTCGTTAGGGGATGCTTCTGGGTCCACCTCTGGACCACCGTCGACGCCTCCCTCATTAGCGTCCGGTCATCAGGGTAATCGACGCTATCTTTTCCATTTATTATTCTTCTTGAGAAGTTCTCTTGAATCCTTTAGGTGGGTTCTAGATTGACAATGGGAGAGACTGTTCTTCTTCTTGATTTTGAGCGCAGAGGCAAGCATCTGCGTTCATTGATGAAACGAAAGGTTCATCCCTTTGTTTTGAAATGTTTATTTAGTCCTGATGCGTTCAAGAAGGATAATGCAGGATTAAATCGTAGATTTAATATTCTACATTCAGAATGATTTAACGCGAGTCTAGTCTCTTGCGTCTAAGTTATCTTTGACGCAAGTCTGGACTCCTGCGTTTGAATTCATCTGTTAAGGAATTAACTTAGGTTTCATCTGTTTTGTTGATACCAGATGGGGCTTCTGCTACCAAGCCCATCATCCCATACAATTTGGGCTGCGTCCCTTTAGTTCAACCTATCTCCATGATTCTCCCAAATGAGAATTATGAGCGGGTAACTTCTGAGGCGCTTTATCTGGAGCCCAATTGTACTCTCTTCCTCCTTAAACGCTTGGAGAACCAGGTGAAGCAAGCCTTCTCTATCATGATGCACGGTTGGGGCTCCTTCTCCGAATTCCAGGCTTCTGTCGAGGAAGGATTAAATGATCTTACTAAAGTCAACCTCCCTTATGCTCGACGTTGTGCGGAGAAAATCCACCGCTTCTCAGGTGCCGTTCGTTTCTTGGAGGAGCTAAAACATACAGATTTGAGGCCCAAGATTCAATGGGCTATAAGCAACGCTCGGTTGAAGAGGAAAGTAGAGGCCAGAGCTCGAGCCCACAGCATCTCGAAGAAGAAGGCTTCTATCTGGAGGTTGCAGGAGCAGTGTCGCTGTGCAAGGGCCAGGCTTATTGTAGGGGAGCTAACCCCAGGGGAGTTTGATCTCGAGGATGCCACCCTCAATGCGAGGGTTCAAGCAGAAAAGGAAGTCGTCCAGATAATGCAACAAGAAGCTACTATTGCGGCTGCATCTTCTGATGTTCAACTCCGTAGAAAGGCTGAAGAAGAAGTGCTGGCCAAGCACGCGAAAGATGTTTCAGAAACTGAGGGTTATCTCCTCAGCTTTTGTTTACCTTAAACTCTGCGGATCTCGTTATTAATTTTGTAATAACTTTATGCTGTTTTCAAAACACTTATCATCTACCTGTGATGAACTGCTGCTATATATTTTCTTTTCTTTGCATTTTCTGTGTTGTGCTTTTATGAAATGTTGTGATCTTATTGAGATGCCGTAATCATGGCTTTGGATTGAAGATTTCCTCTGCTATTGTTAGGATAATCTATGAAAATCCCCTTGTTAGGATTAAACCTCTGCGTTTTGATGAATTCAACGTGGGTCTATCTCCCTCTGCAAAGTTAGGCTTGCGTCTAAGAGACTTGAAACGCAGCTATGAGACTTGCATTCAGGAAGGCTAGACACCTTCTCTCTTAACCTTGGGAATGTATTCCAAATTGTTGGGACTCTTTCACTGAATTAGATCACGTCAATAATTGTCTGGCATATGTTTAGAAATTTTATTTATTATAATAATTCTTGATAACTTCAATCGTCAGAGGTGTAATTGTAGGTGTCAAAAAATGCTTACGAACATCCAAATACTTCTCAAAACAAAGAGAAGACGATAAACGTCATTATCTAAGTCATGGGAGATCATACAAGACCAAAGGAAGAAAAAGGATATGTGAATCAACCCAAAACAATGTGAATTTACAGAACAAAATAAAGCAAACTGCCACATGTGGGCGCGGCAGTGTTGACTGCCACATGTGGGTGCGGCAGTGTTGGCTGCCGCGCATAAGCGCGCCAGTGTTGACTGAAGCGCATAGGCACGCCAGTGTTGGCTGAAGCGCATAGACGCGCCAGTGTTAGCTGAAGCGCATAGGCACGCCAGTGTTAGCTGCCGCGCAAGTACAAGTTCTAAAGCGGTTACAGATGATTTTTTAAGGTCTACGTGGATCCAGGATAAAAAAGAAACGTGTGCCGACATGGACAAGCGGTTAAACTACGAAAAGAGTGGTTAAAAGTCGTGGGAAGACGGTTTCAAAGCATGATGGAACGTGGCTGAAACTGTCTCTTTGGCCGCGCCATCCCACATTGTTGCGGCTATTGGCGCGTCAGTGTAGGCTGGCGCGGCCAAAGAGAGTACACTTGGTTAGTTATTTCGCCTCCATTTCCACTGTTGTGCACTCCTATCCCTATAAATACCTCGCTAGACACGAAACAAAGGACAGAGGGCAGATTGGAGCATAGAGACTAGAGCTTTTGGTGATTTTGAGCAAGAGAGAGAGAGAGTCTTCATCTTTCATAGATAACTATTAGTGATTCCTAAAGATCTAAGCTCTGACTTGATCTTTGGAAGAATGAACATCTTACATCGATAAGATATTCACTTCAGAGTCCTACTTTGATAAATGAAGAAGGAACACCCAAACCTCTTTCACGATCTGTGAATTGGTGGTCCACGAGCCAAAGCATTCCCGACACAGGCAAAGTCGCACAAAGCAAAAGTCGATAAACGATTTTTGTGTTATTTTCTCAAAGGTTATAATTTTCTTATTTTTTCATTGTATTTTATTGTAAATGATTGAAGTTTAATGGAATCATCAATGGAAACGACTTTTGACAAAAACAAACTGGCGACCACAACGGGAGCCAGCGACCTCGCTGCCGAGGCCGTAGTGTCGCAACCGATCAAGATTGTGATCAATGAAGAAATCGAATATGAATTCGATCAAGCAAAATTCGAGGAGTATTTGTCATCTTCATCCTCAAAATCTTCCTCTCCTCGCAAGTACAGGAAGATTTCATCTTCTAAGAAAGTTTTCCAGTCTTCAACTCCGATGAAGACCACGGATGAAGGTTCTTGCCCGATCGTTACTAAAGAATCTGCTCGCAACATCTCTGCTCCAAGTTACTCGGCCCCAATTAAGGAGTCATTGAATCACGGCCCGCTGGCACTGACAAAACGGGCTCGTCAGAGACAATGTCAGCGCCACGCCCATCAATTGGCTAAGGCCTTACAACAAACCGACGGGGTCCATTACTATGCGGACCTAGAGTCGAGGAGGCAGAAAGTTGTCTAGTTGTCTCAGCGGCAAACTAATCACATTTCTGCACAGCTCATGACGGAGGAATGGACCCTCGTCAAGAGGGCTCGTTCGACCCTCAAGGAGCATATACAAAAGCGTAAGGCGAAGGCCGCTCGCACCCGTGCCCTTCGTCAACAAACGCAGGAAGGAAAGAAAGAAATGGTGCCTGAAAAATCACCAAAGAACCGTAAGATTTGGATTCCCAAAACCAAACTTGTTCGAGAGTTGAATTAGGGAGATTCCTCATTTAACCGTGGTAGTCTCCCTCGCCGCAATCAAGAGAAAGTTAACAATACCTCTTCTTCAAATCCATCAACGTCTGCTCCTGGTCCGTCTACTACAATCACGTCTATCGCGCCATCAGTGAAACCTTGGGTATGTCTAGACCTGTCTAAATTTAAAATTACGACGGCGGATCTTCTTAGTTTATCACCCAACGATCGAGGTAAAGCTCCGGTTAAAGAACGCCTGGGTCCGGTGAATAAATCTCAAGTGAATCCTCGTGCTGGGGGTCGTAAGAATCCTTCGGTCAAAATAAAACTAGCCCAAAACGAGAAAATATCAATCCAATCTCGTTTAGGGCCTGTAAAGACTCCATGCCCGCAGGGGGGTGGATTTAAGAGTTTAACTTTGGATCGCTCAGAGGCGACGACTAGTCGTTCTATGCAGGACAACAAAGTTCAAAAGCAAGAGATAGGTTGCTCAAATCACAATGATAATGAGCTGTACTATCAAAATAATAACTCACGAAAAAGAGTTACCCGAGAAGATGAGTCTCGTTGCGCATGCGAGAGGCTCATCAAGGCAGTGTTGACAGAATGCGGTTGCTCCAAAACTAAATCAACAAGAGTCTCCGTATTTCAAAGGTTTTCTACTGGAATGCCATGACCAGAAGCAAGACGTTTCAATAAGAAGAAATCTACGGTGCGAGAAGATGAGTTCACAAAGGTCACTATCAACATGACCAATAGAGGGAAACAACAGTTAGTTAACCCCAACCTTGATTTCTCTCCGGGAGGGAGAGTTGAGCAGGGTCTCTCTCAAAGGATGTTACGGTTGCAACGAAGGGCCAACCGACGTCGAGATTACAAGAAAATGCACGAAGGGTTATCTTCAGATGAGGAACTATCAGATACTTGTTCTGCAGTGGCCTCGGACGATACCGAATCCAGTTTTGGGCAAGCCAGGGAATCATTTGCAATTACTCCTGACCCGTTAGCTCAGATACTACAGGAAGCGTTAGCCAAACAACCCGAAGAAATCAGAGCTGAGATAAAGACTGAGATGGAGTTGACAATGCAGCAAATGCGAGATTTTCAAGCCCAACAACACCAAGCGGAATCAAGCCAAAAGGCAGAATCCAGCCAGCGTAACGCTATACTTGTACGTACAACTGAAGTCGATAATGAGGAAGATGAAACCATCTTTGCTGATCCTCCTTCTGATAAAGACAATTCTGGAAGTGGTCCGGTTAAGTCATCTACTCAACCTCCTCAAATCTACTTGAAGAAGAGTGAGGAAGAGGACAAAAAGATGCAAGATCTTGAGAGCAAAGTCAATGCTCTGATGACGGCCGAGGAAGTGAAGAAAACGGGCATTCCATACCCGTACCCGAGGGAGTGGGACCTAATTCCTTATCCCCTGAAATTTAATTTGATTAACTTTACTCCTTTTGATGGCAGGGGTTCACCCACTCAGCACTTGATCTATTTCAAGTCTCATCTCGGCGCAATATCCGGAAACGAAGCTCTGATGGTCCGGTCATTCGTAGGAACCCTTCGTGGGCCTGCCTTCGATTGGTACCGACATCTTAAACCCGGAAGTATCACTAGCTGGGAGGATATAGAAGGACTGTTCCTCACCAATTTCTTCGACGACGACACCGAGGTCTCCATTGGCACTTTGTTGGACGAGAAGCAGAAAGATGGGGAGTCAGTTGATGTTTTCGTCAAACGATTCCAGGATAAAGCGGTAAACTACCGAGATCCACTCACAGAAGAATTCATCCTACAGACATGTCATAATAACTTGTCATTGGATGTATTAGAAGTTATGAGGGTTGTGCCCTCTAAAACATGGAAAGAATTGAAAGTGAGAGGTGAACAAGCTGAACGCTTTCTCAAGAGAAAGAAGTTGAAGAGGGGTCAGCCACCAGCTAATCCTCAAAAACAGAACTTTAACCCTCGAGGCAGAGGAAGAGGGTCAGCAGCCGCTGTTGATGCGCATCAAACATCACAACAGCCGCAACAACAACAACCACAACAGTCATCCTTCCAATTGGCACCGCACCGGAATCAACAGCCTCCGAGGCAGCCTAAGACCTCAGAACCCAGATTCCCGAAAGAATATTCTTTCAAGGATGATGAGGTTCCGGTCATCTTCAAGTATCTAGTGGATAACAATAAGATCAAACTTCCGCCGGTCACAAACCAGGAAGAAGCAAAGAAGACTAATGACCCGAAGTATTGTGCATATCACAGAAGGGTCCACCATCCCACTAAGGCATGTTATGTCTTAAAGGACAAAATACAAACCTTAATCGATGTTGGTATCGTGACGCCGAAACCAAAAGAGAAGAAAGTAGGTGCAAATACGGGGTCTATTAGCTTCGGATTAGTTCCTTTATCCTAGTTTCAAGCCGAGCCAGTATCAAAAGTCAAACCATCAACGATGACCCTCATGGACAGCGCCAAAAAGGACTTGTGTCACACACGACCCCCAATGGCGAAATCCTTTGGGTTCATCCGGATTTGCTTGAAGATGAACAATGGACGGCATCCACGTCAAAGAAGAAATTAAAAGGCAAGGGAAAAAGAGAAGTCCTGTTATGGAGCCTCGGCAATTCCTAAGAAGAATGACGAAGAAATTCCAGCTTTACTGTTTTCTGAGGAAGAGCAAGAGTCTTTGGCTACAAGGGGTGGGAACGAATATCATTATAAGTATTCTAAAACCTCTAACCCAAACGCTAAAACCCTTGCAGAACTGTGGGTAGTTACAACTCCTCCTATGGTTGCTGGAAAACCTCAACAACCAGCTAAACAGAAAGAAAAAGAACCCCAACATAAAGAGGTTCAAATTCTAAAGCAGTCTCGTTTCAATCGACCGATTGGATGGGATAAACCGGAAAGCTCAAATGCTCCATATCGCTTCGACGTCATGAGTCAATTAGCTAACATCCCAGCAAGGATCACACTGTATGAGTTATTGCGTCTCTCGAAAGATACTAGAGAAGCTTTACAAGAAGCCTTGGCTAACTCTGAAGTATTTCTCACTCAGATTAAGCCAACCCTTGGAGAGCCAGAGTCATCGATTCAACACTGCAATTTGGCAGCCACGAAATTCCCTTGCATCGCTTTCACCAAAGAAGATATGCAAGTCAAGAATTCAAAGCATGATAGGCCTCTATATTTCACCGGATATATTGGCTCGAAAGTTGTCAACCGGATCCAAGTTGACCCGTGTTCCGCTGTCAGCATTATGCCGCTACGGTTGATGTACCACCTCGGAATTCTCGCCAACAAGTTAGCCGCCACGGGAACCGTTATCTATGGATTCAATACTAGCGGGTCAAGACCATTAGGAAAAATACGGGTGAAGTGTCAACTTCCTATAACTTATTGTTAGGTCGCCCATGGATTCACAGTAATCTTATAGTTCCCTTTACCCTCTATCACTGTCTGAAATATGTTGACACTAATGATGAGGTCAAGACGGTGGTCACGGATAAGCAACCATTCAAGGGGTAAGAAAATTACTTTACTGACTCCCTTCTTTATGGTACATAATCTGATACTGAACCATCGGCCCATGGTACGGACAGCGGAGAAAAAGCTGATACCGAAGCCGGGCTCGATTATAGTGAAGGTCTTGTATTGAATAACATTGAACCTCTCGTAATTAATCTTGACGATGGTAATTCGTCGGATGAAAGTTGTAACTAACAACTTGCCGATGAAGTAATAAATCATGATTTAGAGTACTCATATTGTCTCGATGATGTATTGCAAAAATTATATGATAACCCAGACTTACACATGCCACTTTGTTCGTCTTGTACGATGACGAAATATCTTCAAGATTCAGTCGGAACGACTGTAATCCTACCTGCAAAGATAGGGGGTGAAAAAGAAATAATCTTTGGAAAAGGGAAACCATCCCCAACCACTGATCTTTTCTTGGACACCAACTCAGATGATGAAAGACCCGGACAACATTTCTCTAGGTATAGTTCACAAGCAAACGATTACATGAAGAAGCAAGGATATAACCTAGCACTCGGTGAAGGTCTTCATTTTGGTCAGGGAATCAGGGTTCCACCCCATCCTACCTATGTACCGAAGGGAAGACCTGATAATTATTACAGCTATAGAAGGGGTCTAGGTTATGTTTCGTCATCTGATGATGAATATGGCCAACAGATCATTAACCAGCTAACAAATAAGAGTGGGTATTCCTCCGACGCTTCAACCTGGGACACTGATGTAAGCATTGGCGAAAGGTTCAAAACCTTAATGTCGAACATGGCGACAGTTAATCCTTTCACAACACAAGGAGATGATCAATTGCCCACTTGGGAAGATCCCTGGGTACATTACATGAATATCTAATATGACGATCGATTCGAACAAAGGGAACCTCCTACCGAGGATAAAGTAGTCCAGATTAATATGGGTGATGAAATCAATCCAAAACCTATATTTATCAGTGACGATCTTCCGACAGAAGAGAAGGAAGAATTAATTACCCTCGTCAGAGAATATTTCGACGTGTTCGCTTGGAATTACGAAGATATGCCGGGACTTGACCCGAATGTGGCAATGCATAGACTTAATATTAAACCGGATGTCAAACCCGTCAAACAACAACAAAGACGGTTTCGTCCACAGATTATGGAGGCGATAGAAGCAGAAGTCAAAAAACTGGTTGATTCAGGTTTCGTTATGGAAGAACTACATCCTGATTGGTTAGCCAACATCGTTCCAGTCCTCAAAAAGAATGGAAAGATCAGAATCTGCATTGATTTCAGAGATCTGAATACCGCTTGTCCTAAAGACGACTTTCCTCTACCAATTACAGATGTTATTATTGACAACACGTACGGGTTCGAGAGAATGTCATTTATGGATGGATTTTCTGGATATAATCAGATCAAGATGCACCCAGATGACGAAAAGCATACATCATTCAGAACACCCCTTGGTGTCTTTTGTTATACTGTTATGCCTTTCGGTTTGAAGAACGCCGGTGCTACATACCAATGAGCAATGATGAAAATCTTTCATTAGCACCTTCGGAAGACCGTTGAATGCTACGTTGATGACCTGGTTGTTAAAAGCCGTGATAAAAACAACCACATTAACGATTTGAAGATGATGTTCGATCTTATGAGGAGTCATCAGCTGAAAATGAACCCGACTAAGTCCTTCCTTGGAATGTCGAGCGGTAAATTTCTTGGGTTCGTCGTCACCACAAAAGGTATTCATATCAATCTTGATAAGGTGAAGGCGATACATGAACTACAATCCCCGAGAAATCTTAAAGAACTCATAGGGTTGCAAGGTCGATTGGCATATATCCGTCGTTTTATATCGAACCTATCCAAAAAATGTCAACCGTTCTCCAAACTCACGAAGAAAGGCGTATTATTCATTTGGGATGAAGCCTGTCAAAAGGCATTCGAAGATATCAAAACATATCTAGCGAATCCGCCTATCCTCGTTGCACCGAAGTCAGGCAGACCATTTTTGATTTATGTCAAAGCGACGAGCCATTCGTTAAGTGCATTGCTTGCACAAGACGATGATAACGGTCACGAACAAGCTGTGTATTATCTGAGTCGCACGTTGGTAGGAGCTGAATCTCGTAATCCGATGATCAAGAAAGAATGCCTCGCCCTAGTATTTGTAATCCAGAAAATGCGACATTATTTAGTTGGACAGACAATTTATGTCATTTCCAACATAAACCCAATCCGAGTATTCATGACCCAACCGGCCTCCATAAATTGGCGTTTAGCTAGGTGGGATTTACTCTTATCACAATATGATTTGTACTTCAAGCAACAAAAATCAGTTAAGGGGCAAGCTATTTGCGATCTTTTGGTGGAAAACCCTACAAAAGATATAGTCGAGTTGTACGACGATCTGCCGGACGAAACTCACGAAGTTAATACCACCTCACATGAACGAGTGTCATAATTATACTTCGATGGGGCTTCACGGGCAACCAATGTAGCGAGCGCACCCGGATGTTCTAAAATTTCCTCAGGAGTGGGGGTCGTTTTAGTTTCCCCGGAAAAGCATGTCTTACCTAGAGCATACTCATTGACCGAACCATGCTCTAATAACGTGACTGAGTACAATGCATTAATAATTGGACTTAATTTTGCTAAAGAGCTGGGGGTCGAATACTTCGAAGCTTTTGGTGATTCTCAATTGGTAGTTAATCAGATACGAGGAGAGTACGAAGTCAGAAATCAGGATCTGATTCCATACCATCAGGTAGCCATTGAGGCGGCAAGCTCATTTGAAGAATTCTTTATCGAATACGTTCCACGTCTCCAAAATGCATATGCAGACGCATTAGCAGCATTGGCAGTGTCTTTGGCCCAACCGCCCGATTCGGAACAATTAATTACAGTGAGAACTCACTAGCTCATTGTGCTAATCTATACTTCAAAAATCAAGAAATACACTCAACAAGAGTTGAACCAGAAGCTCGAGATTGGTGTTTCCCTATTATTAATTATGTTCTACATGGTATCTTACCTGAAGACGTAAAAGAAAGGGATTCGATTCGGTGAAGAGCACCGAGATTTTACTACAACGCTATAACAAAAATGTTGTACCGACGGTCGTACAATGGTCTATTACTCCGTTGTCTATCTGATAAAGAAGCAGAACGAGCACTTAAAGAGGCGCACGATGGGACATGCGGTGCACATCAGCCCTGTCCCAAACTCTGCGATCGACTTAGAAGGATGGGATACTATTGGCCTACCATGATAAAAGACGCGGTAGATTACGTCCGACGATGTCAAGTATGTTAACTACATGCAAATTATATGCACCAGCCTCCTGAACATTTACACTCATCAGCGACGTCGTGGCCATTTGAAACTTGGGGGATGGACATCGTGGGTCCGATTTTCCCGCCTTCGGTTAAAGGAGACCGTTTCATTCTGACAATCACCGATTACTTCTCGAAATGGGCGGAAGCAATTCCACTTAAAGAGGTAAAGACGAGTGATGTTATCAAATTCATTAAACACCATATCATATATCGTTATGGTGTCCCAAGGCGAATAGTGCACGATAATGGTCCTCAATTCGTTAGCAACGCATTTATAAAATTCTGCGACAAATTCGGGATTAAAGACGTTTCATCAACTGCTTATAATCCCGCAGCTAACGGATTGGCCGAAGCTTTTAATAAAACTATTATCAAGATTTTGGCAAAACTTGTGAAAACCAATAAGCGAGATTAGGACGACAAACTCGGCGAAGCCCTATGGGCTTATCGTACAACTGTCCGCACGCCAACGGGAGCAACTCCATACTCCTTAACATATGGATGCGAAGTCGTCCTACCTTTAGAAATACAAATTTCTTTTCTCCGCATCGCTCTCGTAACGGGAATGACGACAGAAGAAAAGCACCAGAAACGTCTCGAGGAATTGGATATGTTAGATGAAAAACGCTTGGAGGCTCAACAGCAAATCGGGTTTTATCAGGCTAGAATTTCTCGGGCTTTTGATAAAAAGGTCCGACGACGAAGTTTTAAAGAAGGAGATCTGGTTCTCACCGTTCGAAGACCTATGATTCTCAATTCCAAGAAGAAAGGAAAATTCCAACCCAAATGGGAAGGGCCGTTTGTAATAGAAACAGTCTATTAAAACGGTGCGTATCGCCTGATTACCCAAGATGGCAACAAATTAATGATGCTAATAAATGGGAAGCTCCTGAAAAAGTATTATCCGTAATATGTTCAGGATAACCTATGCAAAACGGGAAGTTCCTAGAGAATCCTGTATAGGATATTCCGGGATAACCCGAGATCAGTTGATTGTTCTGAATAAGAAACTGATCATTTGAATAATCCATTCTTGATTATCATAAGATGATTAAGATTCTTTTACTGCTTTTGTTGAGATGAGATTCAATGACAGAATACAGTTAATCTTTCCTCACAAAACCCCTCA
>BQKN01065474.1:589377-629745 GCA_022839385.1 Asparagus kiusianus
GCATTTGACCCTGAAGATTCAGCTGTTGGAATAAATTAGACTCGGTTCGAACCAATGCTTCTAGATCAGATTCCAAAGCTTCCTGAGCATCTTCGGCCTTCATGAGTTGTTCCTTCAAGCGGGCTATCTCGGCTCGACCCGATTCTAAATCCCGATGTAAATCAATCTTGGCTTGAGCTTTCTTGGCAATATTTACCCTGATTTGACTAACACGGGTCCTTAACTTTTGGAGTTCGGATTCAGTTGACGTTCGAGAATCGTGCCACATTTGTAGTCTTAAATCCATTTGAGAAGCAACGTAAGAAGACACGCCATTAGTACGAAGATTCCACAAATGTTCGACGTTCTGTTTGAGGTCGATTAAATAAGCTTCAATCAAGTCAGCCAACTCGGTGTATCCGTCTTCTCTAATTCCTAAGATATGGCGATCGAGGGATCTTTTAAAGTTCTCAAAAGGAGATCCTTTGAGGATAACTCGATCGACAATAGTATTCAAGTATAAGATAAAGCCCTGAAGATCAGAGCAAACAACAGCTTTGTCCGTATCTTCATCTGCTAATAAAGCCTGGATACGATCAGATAATGATGAGGGAAGAGCTGCAATGAGAACAGATAAAAGTCAATACAATATGTATGTGCGCATACATAATAACGAACGGAATTACCCCAGCTTCAACAGCAAATTCTATGGCTTGATTACCTCAACTTGTCGATGCTGAGGCATGTTCCACAGCGACCGAAGTTTGTTCAGAAATGATGCTTGGCGGTGGGTTCGCCACATCAGACAGTTGTTCAATTATAGCTTCTGATGGCTTCGGGTCCAGATCAATAGATCCCTTAGAAGTAGATTCTATAAACGGGATAGGATGAATAAATATTCCAAAAAGGGGTGAATCAAATTATAAAACACACTAAAGATGTAATGTACCGAGTGAAGTAGTAGATGTAATGATTTGCTCTTCCACGATCGCCCCCGACGCTCTGACCTCGGGAACAATTGGGGTCGAATTAGAAATTGCAACGAGTTCAGTCTCGACAGTGTCAAAAGTCAGAAGAATAACAACTGATGGTTCAATTTTAGCCGGGGGACCTGTCAAAAGCAGGAAACCTAGGCCTTCAGGTTGATCGCATGCACCAAGGATAGTAGACGCATCAACTTCATTCGTTGGTCCTATGACTAAATTTCTTATTCAATTATTAAAAGAAGAAATGAGAGCTTGACTGAAGACCTAAGTCCGAAAATACATACCTTCTGATGTACCTACTTCAGTGGAACCAGCTCCAGTAGTTGGTCCTGCAGTAGCAGTTGGATCTTAAGCTGACAGCAGATCGAAGATGCGTTGATGGTCATCTTTGGAGATATCGAGATTAAAATCATGTTCGCTAAAATCTCCGATCATCGCATCATGAGTAACTTCCTACTCTCTTAGCTCATTTGCAAAAGTGTCTACAAAGCAAAAAGACCCATCAGTACACATACAAAGGTATGAAGAAACTGAAGCGAATGAAACTGAGGCTACCTCCAACATCCGTCATGGGATCAACAACACTACTACTCGCACCTACCCCCTTTAGTTTAACTAAAAGAATATAAAGCGCACAAGTTAGTAGAATAGGAACATTTTCCGATTCACTTATCTCCCGAAAGTGCCCTCCAAATGAGAAAACATTTGTACCTGTGTCAAGAGTTGGCGAGGTTGATGCGGTGACTGAAGGAGCGACGATATCCGTACTGATGGGTTCTTCACTCATCGCTTTGTGTACTTGTTGAGTGAAACTTGGTTCATCAACATCCATTAAGCCGGGGGAGGAGGGCTCAGGCGCAATTTCCCCTTCTTCTTCTGACCCACCTGCGACAGAAAAAAAAAGAATAAATAAGATTTTATATTCGAAGATAAGATAATGAAAAAGAGATAATAATGAAATTATACCTCCTGCGTCAATCGGAAAGTCTTGGGTAAACTCCTCTTCAGATAAAGAGGGAAGTTTACGTTCTCGATGGGCAGTCTTCTTAATCCTCTTCAATATACGAGTATCCCTTGGAACCACAGAACTATCATGATGAAATTTCGTACGCAGTTTAGTTCCGTGAGAAGGTTGAGGTTGAGCTTCAGAAGAAATGGGGGAACGAGATCTTTTCCTATGATTAAGTGGTTGAATGTCCCCTTCTTCTCCCTCTTCTTCTTCTTCTTCTTCTAAGACAGGCCATTTAACGGTCATCCTATTAGAATATGACAAAGGAATATTCTTCTCCTTTATTTGTATACCCTTTGAAGGAGCATTTGGTGACTTAGGTGAGGAAGCACGACGAGTCCTGTGAGCTACCGGAGAAAGAGGAATGTCAGCCTCTGCTTCATCTCCGGTCTCATCATCCTCACTAGAAGTTTCAAATTCATCACTCTCCTCTGAATCAACTATCTGCTTTCCTTTACGAGAAGAGGTAGTGGGTCCTTTTCCCCTCCTAGAAGGTATAACTCTTCGGACCACAGCTTCTGCTTCTAGTTCAGAAATCTTCTTCTTCGTAACGGGTGCGTTGGCGGCTAAAATCCATCGGCAGTAGAGAAAAGTCGTATTAAGATCAGGCTCAGCGACAGGTAGGCTAAATTGAGCTCCAGTACAGCCGATGACATTCCAGAACCAGGCTCGCACCCCGTCGATAAGGCCTCCGCAGGTCGTTAGCCATTTGTTGGGATTCCCAACATATAGTTGGTCGTAGCCGAATTGTTGCGCAAATCGACAAGGAAAGTAAGGCTCGATTCTGCATATGTTTCTCGACCGGAAAACATTGTAGCCTAGTCGAATGTTCATAAGCTAATGGAAGCTACCCATGTTGAGAGAAGTCCTGCTAACTCCAGGCATTTCCTCATCGATGAGCATGTCACTATGTGCACCAGGAAATCGGGGGAAACATTTATAAAATTCCCAGCATTTAGCATTCCTGAACTGCCTCACCCTGTCAGGCCATTGTCAGGAAGGATTCAACCACTTACATCCTCCTAAAAGCTGTAGCAGAGGAATTTCTAGATCGGATACGTCGGGAGCTGACATCATGTCGGTTCGGTGGAGGACCAGCCACGCCATAAATATGTGTATGGTAGTTCAACCCTTGACATGGGAATTTTACTCGAAGGCTGAGCATCCACTTTTGTAAAAGTGTTGGCTAAGTTGCGCAGACCGCTATGAATTTCAGCAATCATGGCAGAGAGTAAAGATAATCTACCTTCGACGGTTAATTGGACAGCTGGAAAGAGAACCTCGAGAGGAAGAGCATCTGAAGATTGGTGCGGCACTACACACCTCTTTAACCATATAGCCAAATAGCCAGAGAGGAGGGTCTCAGGTTTCATCCTTTTTGTGGCTTACCACAAGAAAGTTCTGAATTTAGTCCCCCTCGGAAAACCACCTTCGGATAATCCTGTAGTATAAGATTGAGCATTGATCTTCGTGATTAATTTGTTAACATCAGAAGGAGTCAGGGTAGGTGATTCGCGAACGGCTTCACCAGTCGAGCTTTCGAGATTCTGGAACAAGTAATCGGCGAACTGCTTCAGACTGACTTGAGCTGCCTTCTTACTCTTTACCTCGATCCTAGCTATTGCTGTTTGGTAATGACAAGTTAATTCCCAGAGAATGTCGTAAGCAACAGAACCAGCCTTCTTTATCCTCATAAGCTGACGATTGGTGGGAAAATATTCTTGGTAAGGAGTGTTCCCCACTAGCAATCCTGACACTTTCATCATTTCATGGAGTGGAAGCCCTAATTCCCCGTACTTGGTGAAGAATGTATTGGTATCCGGATTGTAAGACTCGAACAGAACGAGAAAGTGATCTACGCTTATGGGGAGACCATACATGCTAGCTCGGATTGGGATGTCTAATCCTTAGTTCGCTAACTCTTGACCCCAACGATTGAGTACGTAGTTGGTCATCCTAGACCACCATTTGTCTGGGAGCGAGTGGACCCATCCATAACATCTGAACTTCGGGAGGGGGAACTCCCTACCGATCCGAGCAAGACAATTCTTTACCGTGTTAGCCTTTATCATCAATTCATTGTGAGGTCCACTATCCGGTCCAAGTACCCCTGGGTGAAGACCACGATGGTATGCCTACCACTAGAGCCAGGAGCACTGATATCCTTACCAATGAACCCACAATGGATGCGTTCATGATCATCTATTAAGTGCCACGATATCTTCCTCGAAACGGTTAAATTCCTTAATTGTAGAACCGAGTAGTGTCGAGGGAACGGAGGAAGGAACAGAAAATCCCCTTCGTGGTCATTCAACCAAGCTTCAGGACCACAGCAAAGGTTATCCAGATCTTCAATCGAATCCCCGAACAAATAATCAGGCTTCTTTAACGGCTCGGTGGAGTCTCGAATTGAGGTTAAAGGCGAGTCGGTCAACAGTTGGCGTAATGTACGACGACTTCCTTCATGAACCAGTTCAGGAATACTATCATCACAACCCTCATTAAACTGACGGGCTTCCCTGACAAGAAAATCACCATTGAAAGAAGCATGGAGGTTGCCACTATAACCAGAATCTTCTCTATCAGAAAAGGCTATAGAAGGGAAGTGGACTGCAAACAAAATTGGACACAGTTGGACGAGGAGAGGCTAAAAGAGCAAAACTCACTGCTCTAAATAACCGTGCCAGTGTCTACTACCGCGTGTTACCGCGGCAGTGTCTGCTGCCACGCTTAGCCGCGGTAGCACGTGCTGCCGCGGTAACGGAGCAGTGGCCGTTGGCTTCGAAAAGCCACGAGTTCGAGGAAAACTCGCATCTCAGCTATAGTACATGTCTTGATTAAACAAGATATGTGTTTTATAGCGTCAATCCCCTCGAACGAGGATGTCAACTCTTCTCGGATGCCTCTCAAAGGAGACAAACGAGGTTATATGAGCAAAAGCATCAATTTTAGACAGAGAAAAAGTTGAAAAATTACCTCCAAAAGAAGAGGCAACGGCCTCAGCCTCTTCCGGCGCTTGGGCTGTAGATCTGCCCTTGGGGACCCTGAATCTTTTAGGTGACATAGTGGAAAAGAGGAATTTTGACCTAGAAAACACAAGGAAGTCAGGGTTTTGTCAAAATCTCAAGTAAAAGTTTAACATACAAAGGGAACCGAAACTCTAGGATTGGTTTCTTACCAGAGGATGAAGAAAATCAAGCTTTGATGGAGAAAGAACCGAAGAGAAAGCTCAGAATTAAGGAGAGTTCGAAACCCTAGAACACCAAAATATGAAGAGGTGAGGATGGGAAGAGGCTTGAGAATCCTTTTATAGTGTTCCGGAGATGATTTCGAACTCAAAGAAGCGGGCAAAAAAAAAAACAACCCGAAAAGGCCTAGAATCGGTCTTATAAACCCGATTGGCCAACGCTAGAGCGCGGCAGTCGACGCTGGCGCGCTAATGCGCGGCAGTCGACGCTGGCACGCTATAACGCGGCAGTTGATACTGGCTAACACGCGACAGTCATTGCTGACGTAGTAGCGCGCGACAGTCAGCGCTGACGCGCTAGCGCGCAGCAATTGACAATTGTATTCGTATATGTATACTTCCCATTGTATTTGGAATGGATACCCAACAACTCCGATGAGTATATGAGTATAAACTGCATCTCCCTGAACCTCCCAACGGGTATATGAGGTTAAACTATTTCCCGAACACTCCGATAAGGTATATGAGTATAAACTATTCCTCCATCCTTCAACACTAGCTCTAATTCAAGACTTCAACAACGGTCAAGCGATAAACGTAACACCGGAAGAATTTTAGCTATTCTACAAAACACTGAGTAGACTAAAAGATGAAGAAGTCAGGAATTGAAGCTGTTCATAGATTCTTCTACATAATCTCCTCAACTAAGTACTGAAGAGATTGTAAGTAACACTTATCTTATCCAAAGTGTCCCAAACTCCTCTCTAAAAGATCGAGTCTGAGATACTTTGGAGGGGGTATCTGTAGGTGTCAAAAATGCTTACGAACATCTAAATACTGCTCAAAACAAAGAGAAGACGATAAACGTCATTATCTAAGTCATGGGAGATCATACAAGACCAAAGGAAGCAAAAGGATCTGTGAATCAATCCAAAACAATGTGAATTTACAGAACAAAATAAAGCAAACTACCACATGTGGGCGCGGTAGTGTTGACTGCCACATGTGGGCGCGGCAGTGTTGACTGCCATATGTGGACGCGGCAGTGTTGACTGTCGCGCATAGGCGCGGCAGTGTTGGCTGCCGCGCATAAGCGCGCCAGTGTTGGCTGAAGTGCATAGGCGCGCCAGTGTTAGCTGCCGCACAAGTACAAGTTCTAAAGTGGTTACAGATGATTTTTTAAGGTCCACATGGAGCCAGGATAAAAAAGAGACGTGTGCTGACATGGACAAGCGGTTAAACCACGAAAAGAGTGGTTAAAAGTCGTGGGATGACGGTTTCAAAGCATGACGGAACGTGGCTAAAACTGTCTCTTTGGCCGCGCCATCCCACACTGCCGCGGCTATTGGCGCGTCAGTGTAGGCTGGCGCGGCCAAAGAGAGTACACTTGGTCAGTTATTTCGCCTCCATTTCCACTGTTGTGCACTCCTATCCCTATAAATACCTCCCTAGACACGAAACAAAGGACAGTGGGCAGATTGGAGCATAGAGACTAGAGCTTTTGGTGATTTTGAGCAAGAGAGAGAGAGAGTCTTCTTCTTTCATAGATAACTCTTAGTGATTCCTAAAGATCTAAGCTCTGACTTGATCTTTGGAAGAGTGAACATCTTACATCGATAAGATATTCGCTTCAGAGTCCTACTTTGATAAACGAAGAAGGAACTCCCAAACCTCTTTCACGATCTGTGAATTGGTGGTCCACGAGCCAAAGCACTCCCGGCACAGGCAAAGTCCCACAAAGCAAAAGTCGATAAACGATTTTTGTGTTATTTTCTCAAAGGTTGTAATTTTCTTATTTTTTCATTGTATTTCATTGTAAACGACTGAAGTTTAATGGAATCATCAATGGAAACGACTTTTGACGAAAACAGTAATATTAACTTGACGACATACAAAGTAGGGGAAATAATATCTCATTCTTTGTTCGAATGTACTTCCCATAAGCAACTCCCAGTCAGACTAAACTGGGGATGCAGAGAAAGAAGCTTCATGATCTACGAGTAGTATTTCTTGAGGAACTTCCCATTAATTGGCATCATGAGCCTATCGCCTTTTTTTATTGATGAGACGATATGCTCCATTGGAATAGACTGACTTTATCACAAAGGGTCCTTCCCATTTGGGATTGAATTTCCCTTTGGTTTTGTGTGTCATGACCATAGGTCGTCTGACAGCTAAGATCAAATCACCTTTCTTGAAAATCCACTCTTTGACTTTTTTGTTGTAGGCTTTAGATATCCGGGCTTGATATAACTCAATCTGCTGCTGAGCTTGAAGTTGTTTGTTGTCTAAAGCTTCAAGTTCTTGAAGGCGCAGTCTATGTTTCTCCTCCTCTGTCATTCCGGTCGCGATGACGACTCTCAAAGAAGGGATCTGGATTTCCAATGACAGCACAGCTTCGCAGCCATATATTAACGAGAACGGAGTGGCTCTTGTGGGGGTTCTTACCGTCGTGCGGTAGGCCCACAGACATTCACCGAGTTTCTCATCCCAATCACGTCGACTCTTAGAAACGAATTTCTTGAGAAGTTTCACAATAGTCTTGTTAAAAGCTTCTGCGAGGCCATTTGCCGGCGGATAATATGTCGTAGATGAAACACTTTGGATTCTAAACTTGTCGCAAAATCTCTAAAATCCAAAACTAACAAATTGTGTCCCATTGTCGTGGAATATGCGTCTCGAGACTCCGAAGTGGTAGATAACGTAATTTTTGATGAATTTGATCACATTCAAAGTTTTGACTTCTTTCAATGGGATTGCTTCCGCCCACTTGGAGAAATAATCGGTTACGGCCAGAATGAATCGATGTCCCTTGGAGGTCAGAGGAGAGATTGGTCCCTCGATGTTCATCCCCATGTTTCGAACGGCCAAGACGCAGATGATGGATGTAATCACCATGAATTTGACATGTGTGATAACGTTTGGCGTAGTCAACTGCGTCTGAAAATATTTTTGGCCAATAATAGCCAAGACGTCGGAGGCGATCTCCCAACTTAGCCTCGGGTTGATGAGCCCTGCACATTCCGTCGTAAGCTTTATTGAGTGCCTCTTTTGCTTCCTTTCGAGAAAGGCATTGAAGTAAAACTCCATCGTGTGATTTACGGTATAGGATTTGAGAAACTGCATCGTAATAGAATCGGAGGGCATTTCGCTTGATGGCGGCCGCTTCCTTGGAATTGTCGGGCAAAATTCCGTACACGACATGATCAATATACGGGAATCGCCAATCCCTAGGTTCAAGTTCAATTGAGGTTGTGTAGACTTCTCCTGTTGTTTTCTTGTCTGAACTCTCTTCCACGGGAAGTTTGGAACAATCTAATTCATGCCCGGTGACAGGGATAGTTGTTTCAGCCCCGGGGGCCAATGCTAATGAAGTTGCTAGCGAGGCTAAGGCATCTGCATAAGCATTCTGAGCTCGAGGAATGTATCCGATGAAGAAACCTTCAAATTCCTGAGCTTGCTTTAACACTGCAAAGTAGTACGAGATCAGATCCTCGTTGCGTACTTCGTATTCTCCTCGGACCTAATTTATGATGAGCTGAGAGTCACCATAAACTTCGAGATGTCGAACGTTAAGTTCTTCGGCAAATTGCATTCCTAATAGCAGAGCGTTATACTCAGCTACATTGTTGGTATAGGGTTCGATCAGGAAAAATCCTCTTGGGATCACGTGACCATTCGGGGAAACGAGTACGACCCCTACTCCTGCAGTAATTGCTTCATGGGGATTTACTCTAGATGCACCATCGAAGAATAATTTCCACACTTGCATAACTTTTTGAGTTACGCAAGCTTCGACAAATTCATCAGGTAATTCTTCATATAACTTAGACGTCCCTGGCACCGGATGATCGGCTAGGAAGTCGGCCAAAGCTTGGCCTTTGACAGCCTTTTGGGGCATAAATTGAATGTCATATTGTGACAGGAGGATTGTCCATTTTTCCAGCCGACAATTCAGAGATGATGGTTTCGTCATCAGGACTCTCAAAGGATTTACCTTAGAGATGACATGAATTGTTTGCCCAACCAGGTAATGTCGCATCTTTTGGACGATGAATACCAAAGCGAGACATTCTTTTTCGATCAGATTATATCGGTGTTCAGCTACCATCATGGTCCTACTTAAGTAGTAGATGGCTTGCTCCTATCCTTGGTCATTATTTTGGGCTAATAAAGCTCCAAGAGAATGATCTATAGCTCTCACGTATAGCAGGAACGGTTTTCCTGATATCGGGGCCACAAGAACCGGCGGTTAAGTGAGGTATCTCTTAATCTCCTCAAATGCTTTTTGACAATCTCCATCCTAAATAAAGGATACTCCCTTCTTCACGAGCTTAGAAAAAGGTTAACAACATCCCGAGAGGTTGGAGATGAATCTTCGAATGTATGCCAATCTGCCTTGCAAACCTCTGAGTTTCTTGAGATTCTTCGGAGGAGGCATGTCTTGGATAGCACGAACTTTCTCTTGATCAAGAGAAATTCCCTTGGATGTAACTATAAATCCCAAAAATTTTCCGCTCGATACCCCAAGGAATGATTTTGTTGGGTTCATCTTCAGCTGATGTGTTCACATGATGTCGAACATTGTCTTCAAGTCTGTAAGATGATCTCCTTTGCATTGGCTTTTTCACTGCTATATCATCAATGTAGCATTCAATATTCTTGCATAGATGTTCGTGAAAGATTGTGTTCATTGCACGTTGATAGGTTGCACCTGTGTTTTTCAACCCAAAGGGCATCACTGTATAGCAATATACCCCAAATGGTGTTCTAAAAGCAGCATGCTTTTCGTCTTCAGGATACATCTTGATCTGATTATACCCAGAGAATCCATCCATGAAAGACATCCTCTCATATCCGCAAGTGTTGTTGATCATGACATCCGTGATGGGAAGTGGGAACTCGTCTTTTGGACAAGCTACGTTAAGGTCACGAAAGTCTATGCATATTCGGACTTTACCGTTCTTCTTGGGAACTGGAACAATGTTGGCTACCCAGTCAGGGTGTTGTTTCTTTCTGACAAAGTCTGAGTCTATGAGCTTTTTAACTTCTGACTCAATCGCTTTCATGATCTCTGGACGAAACCTGCGTTGTTGTTGTTTAACGGGTTTTACGTCCGGATCAATGTTAAGACAATGCATGGCTATTTTTGGATCAAGGCTAGGCATATCTTCATAATTCCAAGCAAAGACATCTATGTATTCCCTAATAAGAGAAATAAGATATTCTTTCTCAGATGGGGATAGACTTTTGCTTATGAAGATCGGTTTAGGATCAGATTCATCTCCCATATTAACTTGGGTTACTTTATCTTCAGTGGGTGGCTCGCGCTGCTCGAAGCGCATATCCCACAAGATATTAAGGCTCTTGATCCAATGGTCATTGGTCGATTCGATCAACTCTTCGTCACCCCCTGCGTTTTCGTCTGGGTGACTGGTTGAAACCATGTTCACTGTCAAACTTTTTAAGAAAGGTCCAAAACTAACATCGGATTCCCATGAGGATTTCTGAATGAATGGTCTTGACATAGACAGCCACACATTTCGTTTTCTGAAGGAGAAGGGGTTGTGACATAACCCACACCTCTTCCAGTCTTTTGATAATAATCGGGAGGTTTTCCTTCCGGAGTCAGAGACATTCGAATTGGCGCTCGTCTTCCTTTCCCGAAATTTAAACCCTTTTTCTCGTTAAAGTTATAACTCATTCATTTCATTAAGTTAATGGAATTAGGTTCGTGGTTATGGAACTAAGGAACTCCATCATCTTCCTCCGAACTTCCTCGTTTGATTAATTCGGGTTTGACTTTCCCAAAATAGATAGGCTTCTGCCCTTTCTTTTTGAACGGGACTTTGAAGAAAGCCTTCTGGGCGTCTTCTACTTCTTCATCTGAAGTGAAAGACGATTTGATTGGCAGTGTGAGTGATGCTTCTGCGCATAATGTGCACCATACGTTGGTACCTTCATCAGTATCATTCTCTATTTGTTCATTGTTAGAGGACTCATCAGACGAGTACGTCAAAATAAAATCTTCATTAATGCACCACTCGCCCTCACTCGGTACATTATTATTGCTCTCATCCTGACCCATTAGATTAAAGTTTAACTCTCATGGACAATCTTCTTCAGGGTCTGGCTCGATGTCGGCTTCATTACTACTGTCAACATCTTCTTTCTCATGAGATTCCAGGTAGAAAACGGAGTCTGTATGGAAGTTTTCTACCCCTCTGAAAGGGTACTTTTCTGCAATTAGGGTTCGAACTTCTTCTTTATCATCGGCATACTTCATGACCTGATGTAGGGTAGACGAGACAATGCGGTTTGCATGAATCCATGGTCGTCCTAATAATAAATTATAGGACGTGTCCGTATCTATAATATAACAAGTCACTTCGGACTTGAGATCTCCGATTTAACACCTGAGTTTGATATTTCCCAGGGACCGAGTGTTGTTGGCATTAAAACTGAAGATAGTGGTCTAGGTAGTGTTCAACCGATGCGTGGGAATCCCTAGGACCTGCATGACCCTGTAAGGCATGATGCTGAGTGCTGAGCTCTGTTCAACTTGAACACGACTGGTTTCTGAGGACCCAATGTACCATGTATAGTACAAAGGCCTGTCATGCTTGTGCTTAACCTGCATGTCTTCCTGAGTAAATGATATGCAGGGTAAACTTCTTACTGCTTGTAGGCATTGCGAGCAAGGTTGGTCTACAGAAGCCTCAGAAATCGGAGTGACTTAAGTAATAAAGCTCTCCGTGTTCTTTAGCGCTTCAATTAGAGCTTCCTTGGTAGTTTTGGACAACCTCAGGAGCTCATATAGAGTAATCCTGGTAGGTATGTTGGCCAGCTGCGCCATGACGTTGAATTGGAAGGGGGTACTTGATTCCCCGGGTTCTTGAAGAAGATTCTTGTTGAATCGGGTTTCTTTCTGTTTTCCTTTATCAACTGACTTCTTCGGGACAGAAACCCCAATGTCTTGGTGTTGTTCTTTTGCTTCTTGAGCATTCTGATCATAGTCTTTCAGGTAAGCTTTTCCTGACTGGGTGCCAGGATTGCCTCTCGGATATGCTGCAAGAACAATCCTCTCTTCCTCTGAGTCGGTGAGAGGTTTGAGATGATCATCATTCTCATTAATAGAGGGGCTAATCATGTTGGATGACTTAGCCTTGCCTCTCTTCTTTTTGGATGAGGCATTCGTCCATTGTCAGTCTTCAACCAAATCGGGATGGACCCACATAATCTCCCCTTTTGGGGTAGTGATGAGTACCAACCCCCTATCCTTCTGACTGTGTAAGTTAGTATTTTCCAGGTACATTTCCCCTTTATGGATGGGGATACATCTGTAGCTGCTATTGGAGGGAAATCACCGAACTAGACCGTTATCAAATTGGTAGACACGGTCTTCTGTTTGGGCTTCAGTGTAAGCACGTTAGCATTCACCGGATTTTGCAGGATATCCTTGAATACATAATATTTTCTGATGGGATGTCCCAAGAACCTATGATAACGATAGTAATTAGGGTTGTCCACCTTCCCTGCCTCATCTGGTTTTCTGATCTCTGGAAGCTGCAGCTTGTTGTTCTTCCGAGGTAGTTGGAACAAGGTGTCCACATGCTCCTTTTTAAACGAGTACTACTTGGGCACCCTCTGCTGATTCGGAGCTTTACCTTGCTTAGCAGGTGATGCCCGTGTGCTGGCGTCGGTAGCCAAAGTCTCCTTTCCCTTGGATCGAGGAGCATTGTTTTGGTTGTGTTGCTGTTGCGGCTTAGGTTGTGTAACTTCTTCAGCCTTGATGGGCGTAACAATTTCTTCGGCTTGTTCTCCTTGCGAAACCAATTGCCTCCAGGAGCGACATTCTACCACATCCATTTGAGCAAGGAGCTGGGTCTGCAAGTTGTGCCTACAAGTTTCGACCAAAGTAGATTGGGTCATACCTGATGGGCATCATAATGCCATACTGCAGAATCTTTCAACATAAGTTTTGATAGACTCTCACTTTCTCTGCTTAGTGGCAAGAAGGGTTGGGACGGAAACTTCCGTATCATCCTCAAAGATCTTGGCTAAGAAAAGCCTTTCCAGATCTACCCATTTTTGAATAGATCCAATAGGCAATTTCATAAACCATTCGAAAGCGACCCTCTTAAGAGTGCCGATGAACAGGCAAGTTAGAATGACATCATTGTTAGGTCCTTTATTTTGATGATGATTTACAAACACCATTATTGGTGCTAATTGTGTATTGAGCCATATTGTAGATTTCAATTCATTAGCACCACGTCATGGAGGATTGGATGGAATATGAGCTACAACGATAATATCTAAAGGAGGTGGAGGCAAAGTGATGAAGCAATGCTTATCAAGAACATCATATGCTATATAGAAGCTTCATCAACTCATAAGCAATATCAAGACTCAAGGAATATGTTTCTATGTGAGAGATATTGCTATTTTATTTTTTTCTCTCTAGTATTTATATGTAGGCAAGTAATTGAAGATTTCTCTTGAAGCTTTATGGGATATTACATACACACATGCACTTTCAAACTCATTTTTTTTAGTACTTGGGTCAAAAAGACATTTTCCACAAATACATGGACCTATTTGCAAAACTTCTTTTCAAACAAGTATGGTAAAGTATTTACAAACTATTTGCCAAGTTTTACTCCTTTATGAATTTATTTAATATTTTTTAAATCAGGTTTTCTATGTGCATGTTTATGAGTCGACTCATGCATAGTAATGAGTCGACTCACAAACTGCTGCGTAGTTCCCTTTTCTCTTCTGCTGAGTCGACTCATAAATTTTATGAGTCGACCCGACAGGTTGAGTCGACTCATGCCTGTCATAAGTCGACTCAAGAACTGCGCTGGTTTTTGTGTTTTGGTTCTGCTGAGTCGACCCATACTTAATAAGTCGACTCATGAATGATGAGTCGACTCGTATATTTTTTCAGTCGACTCATAAGCTGTTTTTTTGGCCTGTAACGGTAACTTATGAGTCGACTCATGAACAGTGATGAGTCGACCCATAACTCTGTAACGGCTATATTTGTACAGAATTAGAATTCTGTTTTTCTTAGGATTTCAGCTGATCTCTTGGGGTTTTAAATACAGTTTTCACATCTTATAAATACCCAACAACCTCAACTACTCTAGCCACCCATCTTAATTGCAAAATTGTTTGAGCTTGAGTTAATCGTTTTCAAAGAGCCTTAATTTTCACTTGCTCACACTAATCAAGAGTTCACATCCCAAGCTTCAATTGCAATCTCTCTTCTTGCCATAGGCTGATTGTAAAGAGAGATATTCTCTTCTATTTGCTACTGTTGTGAGCTTGATCTCGTGGAGATCATTGTGTGGTTGTAAGATCTCAAGAGGAGATCGTTGTGTAGAAGAAGTTTCGGCTTCCAAACCGGGTGTGTAGTGGATTTCTCCTCAAGAGTAGGGAGCAGGGACGTAGGTCGGAGGACCGAACCTCGTGAACATATCGCGCGTCACAAATTGGCTAACTATTTCTATCCCTACTCTCTTACTATTGTTTTTGTACTTCTTCTTGTGTGTGACTTATTGTATCTAATTTTTAATTGCATTTTATTAGACCATAAACCCTATTCACCCCCTCTCTAGGGCCTTTCAATTGGTATCAGAGCAAGGTCTCTACTTGTGTTAGGCTTAAAACCCTTAGAGGAAAGATCATCATGGAGGGATCAATGAACATGCATATGATAGAAGGACAATCAACCACTAGACCTCCCCTCTTCACTGGTAGTAACTTTGCATATTGGAGAGCTAGGATGAGAATATATTTACAATGCATTGATCTTGACATCCTAGAGATTGTAGAAAAGAAATATGAGAAGAAGCCAAGTAGTAGTATGGATGAGCATGAGAGAGAGCTAGCCAACCTAAACATCAAGGCCATGAATGCACTAATTTGTGGTCTCACCCCAAATGAGTACAAGAGAGTTTCTACGTGTGCAACCGCACACGAGATTTGGGAGAAATTGTGCATCACCTATGAGGGAACCCCCCAAGTGAAAGAATCTAAGATTAGTGGACTCATGCATGATTATGAACTGTTTAAAATGCTTCCAAATGAGTCTATTGATTCTATGTTCTCTCGGTTCACTAACATTATTAATGAATTGCATGGCCTTGACAAGGTTTTGGAGAATCAAGACATGTGTTACAAGATTCTTCGTTCTTTGACGCCGGCTTGGGAACCTAAAGCTACGGCCATCGAAGAAGCTCATGATCTCTCAACTCTCACTATTGATGGACTTATCGGGAAACTCAAGGTTCATGAGAAGAAGGTCAAGGAGAAGGAAGAAGGACCCTCAAAGGCAACCGAGGAGCCACCTCAAAAATCAAAGCCCATTGCTCTCAAAGGAGCTATTGATGATTCATCCTCCTCGGATAGTGAAGTTGATGTCTCTAGAGAAGTGGCACACCTCTCTAGAAGAATATCAAGATTAATTAAAATGAACAAAAATTTCAAAAATCGATCTAACAACAAATTCTCTCCTCGTATAGGTAAATGCTTCGAATGCAACGAATCGGGTCACCTAGCCAAGGATTGTCCCAAGCACAAAGAGAAATATTTGAAATACAAGAAGAAGAAGGCAATGTATGCCGGATGGGATGAATCCGAACCTAGCGATTCGGATAGAGATGATGAGGGTGCCAAGATTGCTCTTCATGACCCAAACATTTGCTTCATGGCTCATGAAGATGAGGTACAATCCGAAACCGAAAGTGAATCCATTTACATGCAATGTGAACTAGAAGCGGCTTTAGAAGAGTTAAACTTTGAGTTCAAAAGATTAGCTAAAGAATATTCTTCTTTTAAAAAATTGCATATTTCTTGTGATTCTAAGTTTGAGCAACTACAATCATCTCTTGCTTTAAAAAATGAAATGATAGGAGACCTAGATTTTGAAAACAAGCAACTAAGATCTAAGATTGAAAGATTGGAAATTGAAAACAATAAGCTTAAATCTAATCATTGTTTTTCAAGTAATCACCATGAAAATAGAAGATGGTACCATAAATCTCATGTTTCTACATATAAGAAAAAGTTTGTGTGTACATATTGCATGAAACATGGTCATATCTCTACACATTGTAGAATAAGAAATAATGTTAATAATTATGAATTAATGTGGGTGCCTAAGGGTACCAAAAGTACTAACATTCAAGGACCCAAAACTTGGGTACCTAAAGGTTCTACAACTTGTCCATATGTAGGGAACGTCTCACACAAGACGTAAGGAGTTGTGGTACCTTGATAGTGGTTGCTCACATCACATGACGGGCAACAAGGAGTTATTTGCAACCCTATCAAGGATTGAAGGAGACAATGTCTCCTTTGGTGGCGGAGAGAAAGGTAAAATCATAGGTATTGGTTCTATTGGTAAGAAACCTTCTCCCGTAATTGAAGATGTTTATTTTGTTAAAGGATTAAATCATAATCTTCTTAGTATAAGTCAACTAAGTGACAAAGGCTTTGACATTATTTTTAAACCGGAAAAATGCATTGTTAGTAAAAATAACAAAACCATTTTTGTTGCTTTCAGAAAGTCTAATGTGTATATTTTTGAGATGAATGAGCTTTTAGATCAAGATGTAAAATGTCTTGCCGCGGTATATGCGGATCCTTGGATTTGGCACAAGAGACTTGGTCATGCTTACATGAAACTTATATCTAAATTATCCAAGAAGAATTTGGTGAGAGGTCTACCAACTCTATCTTATGTAAAAGACTCCACTTGTGAGGAATGTGCCAAAGGTAAACAAACCAAATCTTCATTCAAATCCATAAATGAGGTATCCACTTCTAAACCTTTACAATTATTGCATCTTGATCTCTTTGGACCCATGCGTGTTGCCTCCCTTGGAGGAAAACACTATGTGTTTGTTATTGTTGATGATTTCTCTCGATTTACTTGGGTGATTTTTCTTGCTAATAAAGATGAATGCTTTGAAGAGTTTTCTCATTTTGTCAAAAGAATTGAAAATGAAAAGGACTCTAAAGTTGTTAAAATTAGAAGTGATCATGGTGGAGAATTTCAAAACAAACCCTTTAATGATTTTTGTGCTCATCGTGGTATTTCTCATGTATTTTCCGCTCCAAGGACACCACAACAAGATGGTGTTGTTGAACGGAAAAATAGAACCATACAAGAGATGGTACGCACTATGTTGAACTCTTATGATTTACCAAAATATTTTTGGGCGGAAGCCGTCAACACGGCTTGCCATGTTTTGAATCGTGTTTTAATTAGACAATCTCTCAAGAAAACCCCTTATGAACTTTTTCATAACAAAACTCCTCAAATTGGATATTTTCACATTTTTGGTTGCAAGTGTTTTATCTTAAATACTAAAGACCACCATGATAAGTTTGACTCTAAAATTGATGTTGGTATATTTTTGGGATATGCTCCTAGAAGTAAAGCTTATAGGGTCTTCAACAAACGAACTCTCGTTGTTGAAGAGTCTATAAACGTTACTTTTGATGAATCTAATATTGGTCTTCAAGATGGTTTACCTAGGGATGATGATGTGCTTGAGGAACAAATGGAATCTTTGCAACTCAAAGGAAAAACCTCAACAATGGAATCCAATGATGGAAAGGACAAAAATGAACAACATCAAGAATAACTTCCTAAAGATTGGAAATTTTCATTGGATCATCCTAAAGATCAAATCATAGGGAGCCCATCCAAAGGCGTTTTGACTCGCTCAAAAGCTATGAGCGAATGTGGTAATGTAGCCTTTCTATCCCAAATAGAACCTAAACGTATTGATGATGCTTTGAAAGATGATTTTTGGGTTTTTGCCATGCATGAAGAATTAAACAATTTTCAAAGAAACAATGTTTGGAAATTAGTTCCTAGACCAAATAACTCTTCTATTATTGGAACTAAATGGGTTTTTCGAAACAAGCTTGATGAATTTGGAATAGTTACTAGAAACAAAGCTCGTTTGGTTGCCCAAGGATACAATCAAGAGGAGGGCATAGACTATGATGAAACTTTTGCACCGGTTGCAAGATTGGAATCTATTAGAATGTTTTTAGCCTTTGCAAGTTTTAAAAACTTTAAGTTATTTCAAATGGATGTTAAAAGTGCTTTCTTGAATGGTTTTATTGAAGAAGAGGTTTATGTTGAGCAACCCCCCAGATTTGTTGATTCATCTTTTCCAAATCATGTATACCGGGTTCAAAAAGCTTTATATGGGTTGAAACAAGCTCCTAGAGCTTGGTATGCTCGCCTCTCTAGTTTTCTCATTGAAAATGGATTTTCAAAAGGAACTATTGATAGTACTCTCTTTATAAGAAAAAGGAAAAATGATTTCATTTTAGTTCAAGTTTATGTTGATGACATTATTTTTGGTGCCACTAATGTATCTCTATGCAAGGATTTCTCTAAAGTGATGCAAGATCAATTTGAAATGAGCCTTATGGGAGAACTCACTTTCTTTCTTGGCCTCCAAATTAAGCAATCCGATGATGGCATCTTCATATCTCAAAGCAAATATGCTAAGGAGTTGGTGAAAAAATTTGGAATGGATAACTCCAAACATGCCTCAACTCCTATGAGCACCACCATCAAATTGGATACGGATGACAATGGTGAGAAGGTAGACCAAAAGCTATATCTAGGTATGATTGGTAGTCTTCTTTATCTCACCGCTAGTAGGCCGGATATTATGTTTAGTGTTTGTGCATGTGCACGTTTTCAAGCTTCTCCTAAAAAATCTCATTTGATTGCGGTTAAAAGAATTATCAAATATATTAATGGCACTTTAGAACTTGGTTTGTTTTATCCAAAACATACTTCTTTTTATCTTTGTGGTTATTGTGATGCCGACTTTGCCGGTAGTAGGGTTGACCGCAAAAGTACGAGTGGTACTTGTCAATTTTTGGGTAACTCACTTGTATCTTGGGCATCCAAGAAACAAAATTGTGTTGCCTTGTCCACTACGGAAGCGGAATACATTGCCGCCGGCTTATGTTGTGCACAACTTTTATGGATGAAACAATATTTGATTGATTTTGATTTACATTTTCATGATACAAAGATTTTTTGTGACAATACAAGTGCAATAAATATTTCTAAGAATTCTGTTTTACATTCTAGAACCAAACATATCGATGTGCGGCATCACTTCTTGCGTGATCATGTTGAGCGTAAAGATGTCTCTCTTGTGTATATTGACACTAAATCTCAATTAGCGGACATCTTTACCAAACCCCTTTGTGAAGTCGATTTTTGCCGCATTCGAAATGAATTGGGAATGTGCATTCTTTAAATTTTTTTGATTTCTTGCCATTTCATTGTCATATCCATTTTATTTTTTATGCCTTCAATGTCATATCATGCTTTAGCTCACATATGTGCCAAGAGGAGTGTAAAGGTGAGATACCGGGGTTGTCCCAAGAGGAGTGGGGTAAGTAGTAATACCTTGTGGAAGGTCGTAATTCCTAACGCTTGAGGGAAACACGGGTAGGCCAACACTTGAGGTGCATTGTGTGATTCCTATCGCATGAACTTTTTATATAACCCCATTTTTTATGGTGACAAAGGGGGAGAGAAATCTCCTCACTTGTGCACCTAGTAAGGGGGAGCCTTATAGATAGGGGGAGCAACTATCTATAATCCATATATCTCTTTTATTTGCCCATGAATAATGGTTGTTTGTCATCATCAAAAAGGGGGAGATTGTTAGGTCCTTTATTTTGATAATGATTTACAAACACCATTATTGGAGCTAATTGTGTATTGAGCCATATTGTATATTTCAATTCATTAGCACCATGTCATGGAGGATTGGATGGAATATGAGCTACAACGATGATATCTAAAGGAGGTGGAGGCAAAGTGATGAAGCAATGCTTATCAAGAATATCATATGCTATATAGAAGCTTCATCAACTCATAAGCAATATCAAGACTCAAGGAATATGTTTCTATGTGAGAGATATTGTTATTTTATTTTTTTCTCTCTAGTATTTATATGTAGGCAAGTAATTGAAGATTTCTCTTGAAGCTTTATGGGATATTACATACACACATACACTTTCAAACTCATTTTTTTTAGTACTTGGGTCAAAAAGACATTTTCCACAAATACATGGACCTATTTGCAAAACTTCTTTTCAAAAAAGTATGGTAAAGTGTTTACAAACTATTTGCCAAGTTTTACTCCTTTATGAATTTATTTAATATTTTTTAAATCAGGTTTTCTGTGTGCATGTTTATGAGTCGACTCATGCATAGTAATGAGTCGACTCACAAACTGCTGCGTAGTTCCCTTTTCTCTTCTGCTGAGTCGACTCATAAATTTTATGAGTCGACCCGACAGGTTGAGTCGACTCATGCCTGTCATAAGTCGACTCAAGAACTGCGCTGGTTTTTGTGTTTTGGTTCTGCTGAGTCGACCCATACTTAATAAGTCGACTCATGAATGATGAGTCGACTCGTATATTTTTTCAGTCGACTCATAAGCTGTTTTTTGGCCTGTAACGGTAACTTATGAGTCGACTCATGAACAGTGATGAGTCGACCCATAACTCTGTAACTGCTATATTTGTACAGAATCAGAATTCCGTTTTTCTTGGGATTTCAGCTGATCTCTTGGGGTTTTAAATACAGTTTTCACATCTTATAAATACCCAACAACCTCAACTACTCCAGCCACCCATCTTAATTGCAAAATTGCTTGAGCTTGAGTTAATCGTTTTCAAAGAGCCTTAATTTTCACTTGCTCACACTAATCAAGAGTTCACATCCCAAGCTTCAATTGCAATCTCTCTTCTTGCCATAGGCTGATTGTAAAGAGAGATATTCTCTTCCATTTGCTACTGTTGTGAGCTTGATCTCGTGGATATCATTGTGTGGTTGTAAGATCTCAAGAGGAGATCGTTGTGTAGAAGAAGTTCTGGCTTCCAAACCAGGTGTGTAGTGGATTTCTCCTCGAGAGTGGGGAGCGGGGACGTAGGTCGGAGGACCGAACCTCGTGAACATATCACGCGTCACAAATTGGCTAACTATTTCTATCCCTACTCTCTTACTATTGTTTTTGTACTTCTTCTTGTGTGTGACTTATTGTATCTAATTTTTAATTGCATTTTATTAGACCATAAACCCTATTCACCCCCCCCTCTAGGGCCTTTCAATCATTTGCTACCACATCTCTAGTCTGTGACTTAAAGTAGTAGATGTGCTGATTTGGCGATCATGTGCCATCAAACGGTTACAAGGTTGGAGCCTTAAACTTCGGTGGACAGGGAGCTGTGTCCCATTCAGCGGGATAAGGTCGTACTACTCCTTCATGGAGCTCGCTCCTGTTAGGGATTACGTTGAGGCGGGCTTCTAGATCATCCACTTTAGATGACTGAGGATGTAGCTCTCTTTCCGTCTCCTTCTCGTTTTCGGAGGAAGATTCTATGTTCTGAGCCTCGCGATCTGAATTCTCAGGCGCTCTCTGCTTTCCCTTTGAAATTGTCCTCCGGGAAGACTCACGTCTTTGGCTTTTTTCTGCAAGAAGCTGGGCTAACATGTCCTTAATCTGAAGAAATGTCTCTTGCTGGGCCTGGAGCATGACGTGATGTTCGTCAACTCTCTTAGCTAAGTCATCGGGGACTCCAGTCATGTAAACGGGAGCCTCTCATTCCACGACAGAGCTTGAGGATTCAGATTCAGCAATTGCTGAATGTTCAACTTCGGAAGTGATCCCCTTGGCCAACGTTTGATAGTTAACCGGGCGGATAGTTCCTGTCCGAGTCTGAGTGTGCCAATATATCCCTTCGAACTCATCACAGATTTCCTGAATAGTCGGGGAATGACTTCTCTTCGATTCATCAGAACCGGGAGCTGAGGCTTTCCCTATGCCAATCACATTTATAGTGACCTCGGGATATTAAGTTTTGGAGATCTTCTTTTTGTGGCAGCGGTGTCGGTTGGCTGGTCTACCAATATTCGTCAATCTATTAAACACAGATTATCAAGGCGCAGATGCACAACAGTGGCATTCTGAAAGGACTATGGAAATAAGCCGCTCACATTGGCAGGAATGAGCTGCTTGCTGTTTCGGTCTTCCTCTTGACAGCAATTCCTGTAAATCAAAAACTTAGGAGGAATCTCTTTCCGAATGCGAGGACGTACATGGAACCCTCTACCCTTGAGTAGGGAGGACTGGTTCCTGTCGAACATGAACATTAAATCCATGTTGACCCTTTTGAGTTTGGCGGACCACATCGCGTTCTTGAGAAGAAACGCGAGGGTCACGTTTAGATTTATAAACACCAGGCCAAGGCCTGCGTTTAGTTGATGAAACAAACCCTTGAGGGTCCTGTTTTGGGTGAACAATGTGCCCATAAGGATCGCGTTTAAGTTGTATCATGCGAGGCTCATAATTGGGCTCGTTACCATGAAATACGCGTTCTAGGGCAGAAACACAGCGTTCAGGTGGAGGCTCCAGAACGCGACCTTCACGTTGATTCAGATTTCGACTATCTCATAGATGAGCTCGTAGTATGGATCTTCTCCTTCTTCGAGCTGCATTCTTCTTAGCTTGTTTCAACGCCTTGGCAGCAACGTTGTCGGCATTGATTGGATTTACTTCCGTCATACGCCTTTTATGATTCATGACTCGTCGTGTGGGTGCGGATGTAGAATCTTCAACTCGTTGAGCTAGTTCGGCGGAGGTGGAGCCTCGTTCTCCAGAGACGGGGCTGGTTGATGAATTTTGGCCAAAGAAGAGGTTTTTCTTTGGTGTTTCAGCAGCAATTGGATCTTTGATCTCTTTGCGGATATTGTGTTTAGCCTTGGGACTAAATGATCCAGAGGAGAGGGCTTCCTCGTATTTGGCTTGATCAAACTCTACAACGAGAGTTTCGATGGTTGTTCCAATAAGATAATCGTCAGATTGCGCCACCACTTCTTCATCTGTGAAGCTAGTCCCCAGCGGAGTCGCCATCTTTTGTTTATGAAAAATTTTGTAATAAAAAGAAATAAAAAAATTGAATTTGATTTTATTCTTTCTAACTGCTTAGAAAAAGAATGTTTACAACTCTCTCAATCTCGATTACAATTTGGATTTCCTAATTACAAAAGAGAAGAGAATTGATCTAAATTCTCCTCTTTGTTTAAGTCTGGGTTCTTCACGATAGCGATAAGATGCCTCCCTCGAATGCTCGCGTCGAGTTTGTTTCTCATTGACGATCCGCACGCTTTAATTTCACTGGAACAATTAGAGGACTCTTCACGAGTTTTATGACTCAGAACGAGTGTCAAACTCTATCAAGAGAGTTGTTTGAACCGAATAATCGGTTAATATGCCAAGTATTTTTATTCTTTGTTGCTGAAAGATGCTTTCCAAGCCCAGCCTTCGATCTCGCCTCTCGGTAATTGATCCTGAACTCAGTTGAGTTTGTTGATATTTATATGGGGATTAAGGGGAGTAACCACCTCCTTAATTCGCTCCTTAATGGGGGTTTAGTTGCCCCGATAATCGGGTGTAACAACCCACTTAAACCATTCCCCAGATCATGGGTGAAAAACGGTTTTGTTGGAACCGTTTAGATCACAGTTGAACGAATCAAAGCCTTGATTTGCGTTCTACCATGAATTCTGTGTTCAAACGTAGTGTCTGGAAGCTCGTTTGCAGCGATTGGAAGCCGCGCGCGTTCACAGTGGTTTGGAAGTTGTGTTGGCAGTGATTAGAGGCTACGTTTGCACTGCTTTGGACTGCATTTGTACTGCGTTTAGCGACTAAAACACTGCATTTGTGCTGTATTTGAGCTACGTTGATAGCTGAGGATGTAGTGATTGCGTTGCTTTGACTTTGAAACGTAATCACTTGTGTTTCAGCTCTGGGGTGCAGGGATGAGTTTTGCATTTTGGATTTGAAGAGATCGTTGACTTGTAATCTCTTCTGACAGAGTGTCGCAAGGATTGTAATTTTGTAATCTTTGCTTTAGCTCTCTTTCTCGATCTACATGAAAAATCCTCCAACTGTAGCTAATGTTTGTTGTCATGAAAGTCATATGTTTGTAACTTTCTTTATACAGAAGCTGATGTAGAAGTCTTTGGGTTGTAGCTTCCATCCTTTGTGTTCAATGGGTATTAGCAATCTGTTATGATTTTTAGACAGCCTATACTGACGGTTTCTAGCTGGAGTCGCAACATTAGTTGGGCTATTCCTAAATTGACTCTTCTTCTTGGAGAAAAATCAGGGTTAGAACCACTTGAAACAATCGGAGACTTTCCCTTGATGGTAACTTCCGGGAGTTCGTCATCTCGAACGAACGATCTTCTTTTGTGGAAACGCTTTGGCTTGGTTTTCGACACTTCAGAGGAAAGCCTTTGGAATATCGAGACTCTCTGTGGAGCGGTCTTGACGCAGCTACACGCTGATAATACTGCCTTGATAATTTTGGTACACGAACAATGATAGTCCGCTTCCCAGGTACTTCTTTTTCGAGATTTATTCGTACCCCCAGTCCGATAGTACAACTCATTGGCATGATTGTCGGAGCAACCTATCGTGCACTGGCATAATTGCCCAAGTATAACGTTATCATCGTCAGACGAATACGTTTCCTTCTGGGGATATAACGCTTTGTTAGTGTCTTCAAGAGTCACACATTTGGAGCCATACTTTCGTGAACACGGGACCTCAACGGGCTCTTGGACAATGACTCACAGTCCGAGGAGAACAGTTACGGGAGTTTTCCCTTTATGAGAAGGCACTGAATTGTTTCGAGGGCGTGTACGACCCCCAGATCGATGAGTTGCTCGGGGTTTATTCACTGGGCCCAAACGTTATTTGATCGGAACTTTGCCTCGATCCTCATGCAAAGGACCTAGGCGATCCACCATCCTCATCATGAAACGGGAGAAGTCCACACTACCGTGGGGCTTCACCGGAGGTGCGTGATTCATCAGTACAGGAACAGTGACCGTCAGAGACTTAAAATGGACCACGGGAAGTGAACCGAATGCAAGGCTAATCGAACCGGTTCGGTTCAGACATGAACCACCATTTGGTGGCTCGGTTCCGGCCGAGCCACCATTTGGTGGTTCGGTTTTGGCCGAGCCAACCAGAGGTGATTAGCGAGTTCCGGGCGTTGTTCGACTTTTTTTTGACGTCGTTTCGAACTTTGGTTTCCATACTTGGCATAGTTTTGGTGGCTTTTTGACCACCTCTTCCTGCTTCAACTTTTGCGCTTTTTGCATGAGAATCCGTGCATGCACAAGTGGAGCATGATGCTTCTGAATGCGCTCCTCGAGGGTTGAACAGATTCTTTTGATTTGGATCCTCTCCTCCGCAATTGGTTTGGAGGAGAGGCCACATATTTGTTGTTGGGGCACTCGACGCTCCTTGAATTTCAGATTCGTCTCATAACGGATCCCGTCTATCGGCTCCAAAGCCCTAGCGAATTGGCGCACGAGGCGTTGACGCTACCTTTGGCAAGCTCTCTTTGATAAAGTGGTCACGCTTCCAGCGGCTATCTCTTTGATTGATGAGGAGTCTAGATCTGCAGATCCGGCCTCGTTAGAGGCCGGAGGGGCGTTGTAAGGTGCAACTACCGCAGCAACGGGGGCGTTGATATTCCTGCGTTTGCGAGAGGCGGAGGAGGATGACAAATACTCCTCGAACTTTAGTTGGTCGAAATCGTACTCGACCTCTTCCTCAATCGGGATCCGAATCCGTGGTTGCGACACGACAGCTTCGGCAACGAAGATGTTGGCTCCCACTATGGTCGCCAGCTTGTTTGAGTTGTTTTCATTGCTTTGAATCTATTACAACTTTAGTCGTTACAATAAACTCAAATAAAAGAGAAAAAGTTGATCTTTTTATAAGATCTTCTTATACAATGAAAATAAAAAAATACAACTATTGTCAAACAGCACAACAATAGTTTATCTCCTGTTGTTTGCGTGGAAACTTCGCCTGTACCGGGGACGCGTTAATCCGTGGACCATCACGGGTCAGATCCGGTTGACAGATTGATAATCAAAGCTCTTACTTCGTGAAGGAAGTAATCGCTGTAGCGGTAACCTGGACCAAGCGAGATTACGGCTCTTCTCGAGATTAAGACCAAGCTTAAATCCCGAGGAATAAGGGGACGGGTCTCAGATCTTTCGAACTCTCTTTTTTTATTGAGGGACTTCGTCAAAATCTGCTAACCCTCTGAAATTCATGCTCCACTCTCCAATTTGACAGCACTTCACCCTCTTGATGTCCACCCTGTGAAATGAGCCCCTAGGCCTGTATTTATAGACTTTGGTTGGGGGTTTTCGGATAAGAACAATGGATTTAGCCTTATCTTTAGTTGACAACCATGTAACCACGTTTGGAGATGATATCTAGACAGTTGGGAACCTCTGGAACAGAAGAAATCCCACGAAAACCCGTCGAAAACTGAAAAACACGTTTTTGAATCAAATCTGGCCGAACCACCAGTTGGTGGCTCGGCCACCGAGCCACAATTTGGTGGTTCGACCATGGGCCAAGCCACTGGTTCTTGGCCGAGTCGTTTTGATGTGACTCAGCCGCCAGCGGCTATTTCAGTCTTTCGGGTTTTGACTTGTTTCGTCGTTACGCGTATTTCGTCGTTTCGTTAACTTGTACGCTTCACCGATTCGTTTCATGCGTTTCAGTAACATGGAGATGGCCGATGATCGTGCAGGCCACTTGGTTCGCCGTTTTAATGGTTGATGAGTATACGAGCCACTTGGAGCTGGCTGATGAGTGTGCGGGCCACTTGGAGCTGGCTAATGGGTGCGCGGGCCACTTGGAGGTGACCGGTGAGTGCACGGGACATTTGGTTTGCCATTCCGTTGGTCGATGAGTGTGCGGGCCACTTAGCAGTGGCCGGTGAGCACACGAGTCACTTGGAGCTGGCTGATGGGTGCGCGGGCCACATGGAGGTGGCTGGTGAGCGCACGGGCCAGTTGGTTTGCTATTCCGGTGGCTGATGAGCGTGCGGGCCATTTGGTGGTGGCTGGTGAGCACGTGGGACACTCGGTTCGCCGTTTCGCTTCATGCACTTGTCGGAGGTAGATAATCCTCTTAGTCTTGGATAACGACGTTCGTCATCTTCTCTCCGTCTCGATCTATGTGCGGACACCTATAGGCATTTTTAGACGCCTACATTAAAACTATAGATTAATTTTTAAAATTTTAAATTTTAGTTGTCTACCAATAGTTTTCAGATTTGATGTGTACTGGTTATAAAATTTTAAAATTTTTTATAATTTTTAAATTTTAAAAGAGTTTTTTCTACAACTTTTGTAACTTTGAGGTTAATTTCGCCAAATTTTAGTTTTTTAGGTGCATGAGGGTAATCTTTTTAATTCATCTTTTATTATTTATAAATTTTAAAATTTTCAGGGTTGTTTTTTATAATTTGAACTTTTGAGTATGTTTCTTTAATTTTTGGGATATTGAGGGTGTTAATTAAAATTTTTAAATTATGCTATTAATTTCTTGATTTCATGTTTGTTGTTTTAAGGTTTGAAATGTTGGAAATTTTTAGGTATGTTATGGTAATCCCTTGAATTCATCTATGCTGTTTATAAGTTTTGAAATTTTAGAATTTCAAATGCTTGTTTGTAATTTGAACTTTTGATGGTGTTTCTATAATTTTTAAGATATTGAGATATTAACCATAAATTTTAAATTCTTCGCAAACTGCTGTTAATTTCTTGATTTCATGTTTGTTGTTTTAAGTTTTTAGACGTCGAGATAGTTTTTATAATATTGAACTTTTTAGGGTATTTTGTGCAATTTTAAAACTTTTTAGGTTTTTTTACAATACTTTATGTATAATAGTACGTTAGTTACGTATAATTTCTTTATCTTAACAAACTAATGCAAAGATGTTTTATATATTTTACTAATATTATTTTTTAAAATTGTCTAGCTATAAATAGTTCACATAGGATTAGGATAGGATATAATTATGATTAGGATAGATTAAGATATAAATAAAATACTTAAAATAGTGAAGGACAATATTGACCATAGAAAGACTTTTCCGAACTCGTGCTTTTAAAGAGAGTATGATATGATATGATATGCTCGAAACAAAAGAAAATTTCAAGTATAAATTCTGTTGAGCTATGCTCATCATAGGTTACATTTATGATTCCATGTGATAAGAGGGATCATACATACATCATAGAGCAAAAGGGTAACATTCTCTTGGTCGACGCATTAGTTGGGAGAGACTTTATCTGCAATTTTCTCTCTAAATCAGGTGATTATGTGATATATTTATGGTCTTATATAAATACGGATTGGATGGTAACCCAAGTAATGCAAGTATCGTAAGATCAAGATTTAAACATGAGATTATGTTAGATTAAATCAATAAGTCAATGCTTATATCTCATCTAAGTGCAATATTTTACTTGATTGGTTCATATTGTAGGGTTTAACTCAATGTACTTTGTAGTTCCTACATTGAAGAGATATGATCTCACAAGGAGCACTCTTGTCATATCTTTTATATTTTGAAATATTATAAAAATAAAGGATATTATAAATGAGAATTTGATGGTTGAATTGTTTAATTTTGAATTTGAAATTTAAAATAAAAATTTTCAAGGTGCTTGTTCGACAAGCCAACTTTTTCATTTTCTCTTTTTATCTTAGGATGTTATAAATAAAAATAAATGTGGTAAAAGAGAGGTTGGTGATTAAACTATCATAGTTTGAATATGAAATTTTAAAATAAAAGTCATCCACCCCTTTATCTAGAATTTCCTTTAAGTTCTAAATTACTTATAGAATAAGCTCCATCTCGGATTATCTAATTTTTAATAATCGATATGCTATAAATCATTGATATAAGCCATGTGTATGCTCATATCCATAGAAACAGAGAATATATAAAAATAGAAAGAAGAAATAGAAGTTAAAAAAATTTATGTTCGATTAAATTTAGAATTACATGCATATGACTAAATAAGAAACCCACAAAGACCAAAAAGATCAAATATAAAATAAATCTGACCCCTAATCTTCTGAGCAAATTATGTAGATTCAGTTCCCACTACTCATTCTATAGTACTTACTCTACATGTAAGACTCACAAGTGCGAGCAATGAGAAAATAGTTGTATTAGAATATAATACCTATTAATTTTAAAATTACTTAGGAGATGAGTAAAAAGGGTTAATTAGACGTCATATATCATATAGCACTTTGGAACTTGTTATCCTATACGTTTGATTTTCATAAATCTGTGAATAAAACTTTTTTTTCACTCTTTTATTCTTAGATAGACTCACTACTTTCACCCAGGTGAAGTATCTACGTACCTAGTTGTTTACAGTTAAAAAAGATTCATAAAAGATCGAGGCAATGAAATAGTCGTCCTATTTTGTTGATTTCTTTGGAGAAAAATAATAAATAAAGAATGATATAGTACTTTTTAATTACACCGAGACTCTATAAAGTTGTACCGTTAGAGACTATGCGTCAGCTCTGTGGATCATATGGGCAAAATAGTATTATCTATTAAGTTGGTTTAGTGAGGTCGGATTGAGCCATTCTGAAGATTTTCAGAGATGAAGTTTGGGTTGGGTGGGGCACCTTCTTTTACTTATACCCCTTCATAGCTGATATCCTGAAGGACATCCAGTGCATGGGTAGTATCGAGCTGGTTAGGCGTTGTGAGGAAAATCTCATTCACCTGAAGGAAGCCATGCATCGCTTGGAAGGGTTGGTGTTCACTGACACACGTGATGAGGTAACACTGCCCATAACTAAAGCTCAGATTCAGAGGATGCATGAGCGCAAAGTCCGAGTGAGACGCATATCGGAGTAAGAAGTCATCGTCGTGGGTTTGTACGAATAGAAATGTCGTCTGTAGTCTAAGATTGATGTTTATAACAACATTTCTAATCGTACGGGGGTCAGAGCTATCTAGGGTGAGGCGACTCTGAAGGAATTCCAAGGTGAGAGCGCAAGGGTTCACTGCACTATTACAAAGGAGCTGCAAACTCTCTAGACTCTATGTCGAGAAGAAGTGGTTGCTGAAGCTACCGCCGCTCTTGCTAAGGCCAAGCTTCAGAAGGAAGAGGAGGAGAAGATCCAACCGGAACAAGCAAAGGATCTGATTACTGTTCTGGCTAAACTCGCCTCTTTCAGCTTGCTGGATTTGATTTGAGATGCCTTTTTACATTGTAATGTTTTTGCTTTGTGGTGTTGTCTCAAAACGTATTGTTTATGAATGAAATTATGCCTTTGTTCTCTAGTGTTATTCTTTAATGACTTGTGCATAGGCTTTCATTCCTTCTGAATAGCTTGAGACAGGCTCGATGTTCTTTGCCTCGGGTTGCTTAACAGGCAAGCTCAAGCATCAAGTGAGCTCATGAGGGTGTTGGGCGAGCCACGTGTCTGCTTGCTAGCTAAGGCGATTTGGGCACACCAGATCACATTAAATATGATCTGGCAGGGGCGGCTCATCTTCATGTTCTTGATCTGAACTGTTGGTTCAGCGGCGCTCTCGATCTCCATCGTCACTTTGATGGGAGATCGTGCCTTAAACGCCAGATCTTGGCCGTTCATGCAGAATTCTAAACATCTCTCCTCGTTCATGTCCATTCAATTTGAAATGCCGAATCAAATTGTCTGCAGGTGATCCGAACCGCTCGCCTCAGTGGAGCTGGCGAATCTCAACCATTAAGATTTCACATGTATAGCGCTTATCTCCTTTGTAGGGAGGTCACTGTGCTCATGAACTCTCTTGCTTAATCTCAAAGAAAACTCAGGCTCCCCAAGTTTGAGATGGCCCCAAGAGTGAAAGCATCTGCTTAGAAGGGGAAGAAGAAAGCTTCCTCTTCCTCCGCCACTGCTGAGGCTACCATAGCTACTACAGGCACCCCCTCCGTTCCTTTAACCAACCGTGGTAGGTTTAAAAACTATAGGACTGAACCAAGTTCATGAACGCATAAGACTGGGAAGATGAACAAGGTTTGTTCATTTTCTAGGACGAACATCGTAGACTCTGGAGATGTTCTGTTCCTCAGGCGAACTTCATTTAGGCGAGCGTCATTTGTCGAACGAGCTCTGCTTGGTAGGTGAGCTCTTGTCTTCGACATGCAAGCATTGTTTTCATTAGCGAGCTCTGCGCGTTAGGCGAGCTTTTGGCTTTTGTCAGGCGAACTTTGTTAGTTTTCCCGCATGATGGGGCTCACCCTCTTCTTCTTCTATTTTTTGTGTGTCACCTGTTTTCTTAAGACTTAGAAAATTTTGACCTTTTAAGTTAAAATTCCTAACTCCTTTTCGTTGTATTCTGTAGCCCGAGATGGGATTTCGGTTGCTAGACCTAGTAATCTGAGATCGTCTAGGAAGGAACCTCTCTTTAAAGAGGAAGCGGATCGTTATGAGGAGCGTTCTCACAGGGGGAGACCAACAGGATTTGCGCCTATTCAACCCGAACCCGTCATCCTCTCTGATGACGAGGAGGAGGAATCCATCCCGCCTCTGCCATGTTATCCTCTTCACAGTCTCCTCTTAATGACGAAGTAGCTATCCCCCTAATCCTACCTATCACCATGATTCCTGCCGATCAGGAATCTTTCTCCCCGGGCTCTAGATCTATGCGAGACCTCCTCAGGAAATTGGAGAATGATATGAAACAAGAGATCTCCAATGTTAGTATTTATTAGGGAACTTATACAGACTTTAAGCCTTTCCTCATGAATTGCATAGCCGATCTCAGGCGTTTGGGCGAGATCCGACAAGCCTCACATTGCCTCGTAAGCCTTCTCGGCTTCGAGCTACGTTTGAAATGCTTAGAAGGTCTGTTGCGCGCGGATTCAGAACTCGAAGTGGAGCGACTCATGGCTTAGGCTCGGATTAGAGGTGTAAGACCCTAGTGCCACTAGGAAGGAACCCTAGAAGGGGATGAATAGGGTTTATGCTAATCTAATCTGATTTTATGCCAATTAAAAACTTATTAACAAATATCCTATAAAGTATGATATAGACAAGATATATATGCAAGGATATATAAACTAAACAAGGGTGAAACAAGATATAAACAATATAGTGGATGAAATAAGTAATGAGAGAATGTCACGAAGAATAAACAAAAATAAATGCGCCAAGCCAAACTCAAACAAGCGATATGATCACGGAGTTCGGTCCTTACGACCTACGTCTTCGCTCCTCCAATCGAGGAGATCTTCACTATCACAACTGGGTTTTCTACGCTCACCTTTGTGTGTTTGCCATAGGCTGAGCTTGAGGTCTGATATGTTGCCGCTGCTGAGCACACCTCATCCTCATTGTCATAGATGGGCAACAAAAGGGCATAATCAAATGGGATAGCCGCTCCTTTTTTAAGGCGAGTGCATTGGTGTACACCCCCATTTTCAACAGGGGGCCATCTAAATCCCGGGGTATATTCCGGATCTGATGAATCCAAATTCCAGGATTTACCTTTCCCTGCCATGTTGACTATAGCTATCAGGAGCTCCAAGTCACCAATAGTTCACCTCTTCTGGCAATGACGTCTTTGGCTGGGCTGTCTTGGCTCAGGAGACTGTTGAGAAAGCCTCTTGAACACTGATGGCTTTGGCACCTCGACACACTGGCAGTTAGCAAGTACCGCCTGGATGAGCTTCTCGTAATGACACTAAGGTTTGCCTCTCATGAATTTGTGATTTAGATGATTCCTGAGATCTCCTGCGGGTTAGTGGCGGCAACCCCCGGTGTTAGAAGGACCAGATATGCAATTGCAGGGAAGAGGCTCAAGGGAGCCAACTTGGGAACACTTGGGAGAATTCTCATGTGTCAACTTCATGTGACCTTACCTTGATAGGTGAGGTCCAGAGTTTAGGCGAGCTTCAGCCGACGGTTGGCAAGCTTAAGACGTCTGCTCATTCAGGCGACCTTACCTTGATAGGTGAGGTCTGGAGTTTGAGTGAGCTTCAACCGACTACTGGCAAACTCGTGCCATCTGTTTGATCAGGCGAGGTTTGCTCAAATGAGTTATTCCGACTTTGCCATTTTAGTTAAGGCTGGTTCTCAAGCGGTCCCGCTAGGGTTTGCCTGTATGCTGGCCTCTATTTGAGGGGTGAAGCTCACCTATTTTCTGGAGCTCGCCTGAATCATAGAGCTCACCTGATCTGGGCAACTCACCTGATTTGGACAAATGACTTGAGGAGTGAAGCCCGCATGATTTGGTGGGCTCTCTTGAGTTGATGAGTCCACTCAAATGGGGAACTCGGCTGCTAGAGTGAGGCTTGTCTAAAATGTCAAGCTTACCTAGAATGATAAGTTTGCCAGTTTTAGGAATTATGCCAATGCAGGGGAACCCGTCTGAATAGGTAGGCTCTCCTGATCGACTCGATCCGCCAAAACTAGGAACTTTTCATTCCTGTCGTGCTCTCCTTAGGCTTGAATAGTAATTCTGGCTGTCATAGGAACTGAAGGCTTGGGCTTCCTGATGGGCGAGAGCTTGTCATCGCCGCCGCTAGGCTCTTGTGGAGAGGAGAGCATCCTTGTTGACGGTGAAGGTGTGGTCCGTGCCGATATGCACCACAATCTCCTCTTGCATGGGGGACTGCGTGGGTTACTTGGGAACCCAACGAGCAGTCCTTTGGCTTGCTTGGTTAGCCTTGATTGGCTTGGGGGAGAGATAACTCCCTACTTTAGGTCGGGTAGAGCTCTCAAGCGTGGCTGCCTTGACCACTTGGGGTTGGGCCACATGCGTGACTCTATAGTGCTTGCGTGATAAATAGCTACCAGATAAGGAAGAAGACAAGTATTCTTCATAATTGGCTTGGTCGAACTCGATCGTAAGGGACTCAACAGTTGTCCCTTCTGCACCCTGATCGAACTGTGCCACCACTAATTCATCTGAGTGAACGGTTCCTCCCACTGTGGTTGCCATTTTCTGTTGGGTGTAAAAATTGACTTCCTGTTTGAGGGTGCTATTAGTTGAAAAGAATCAAAAAAGATAATTTATATAACTCGATATCCTAATGAGTTTGGTGGACACTAAAAGTGATATAAGTCATTCTTGAGTAGTGTTATATCTGGGAGACTCACCTTGTTAGTACACGAGACATATCTTTTTACTCTGATGTTGGATATGATGTTATACTTTCATGCTTCTGTTTTAGTCATTTTTTAGTCTTATTATTCTTTAGTTTTGAGGAAAAGGATTTCTAGGTAGACTATACTTAATAGATAGAGCCTCCACTACATGTAGTAGCCCTTCCCTTAGGGACGGATGGAGGTGATCTTGCTTTACGCTCTGACGCTTTTGTTGTTGTTCTTTTTATTTTATTTTTCTTTCAGGTGGTTCAGACCATCGGAGAGTCGCAGGGTGACAGAGTTATTGCATAATCTTCATCACATGAGTTACTAGTAGAGACTCCACAGTAGAGTTTATTTCTATTCAGACATTAGAGTTTCGGTATCACAATTTATAAATGCTATGAGCCTTAATTACATTTTCAGTTGATTCATGTTGAGACGTATTTATTTATTTCAGATATCAGATGTATTACAGGTTGTTCGTTGAAACATGATTTATTTATGAGATACTCCTTTCTATATCATGTCTATTGCAGTTACTTCCTTTCTTTTGAATGTTTTGTACCTACACCTTAATTTGATTCTACTAGAGGATATTACTGTGATTGGTGAAACTTGTTGTTGCACAGTGTGAGTATATGGCAGGTTTGACATCTCTGGGTTCATCATAGACTGTAGCCATGTGTGAAATTAGGGGCGTCATAGTTGGTATCAAAGCTCTAGTTTTATTATCCTTAGGATCATCCTGTGTCCAGTCGTGGAGCTAGAATAGAGTTTCCTAGGATTCATGTACAGAGTCAGTTAGGAATTCTTAGTATGAGTAAGGTCATTATATGCGTATATTCCAAAATTTACGAATTTTTTTGTGGCAACAGTGATACTTTGGTTATAAAGTAAATTGTATGAATGAAATATGATATGATATATTTATTTGCTATAAGTTATTCATATGCTTTCGCCTAAGGTCTCAATACTGTATTTTCTTCAAAATTATAGATGGCCGGACGTGCACATGGATGGGGAGGATCATGTACACCGAGAGTTGAACAGGATCAGCCAGAGCAGCAGTAGGCTCCGTTTGAGTAGTAGCAGACTCAGCATGCCTCATCTTAGCCACAGCAAGCTCCCTAGTATCTGGTAGACCTTATAGCACCCATTGCATCTAGACTTGCAACACTTGAGGAGCGAGTGGCGAGTTAGACCCCACCTGTTGCACCACAACCTATTGTGCCACCAGTGATTCCAGTTATTCAGATTACCGAGGAGACCATAGTGGTTACCTCTAGATGCATTCCATTAGCAGTCATAGATAGAGTCGCATAGTAGGAGGCATGGCATCGACGGGTAGAGAGGTACCAGAAGATGAGGGCACCGGAGTTTCAGGGATCATCAGACTCACTTTAGGCCAACAAATGGAAGGAGGATGTAAGTAATATCCTTAATTTACTTGGTGAGGATTCGGTGCAGAAGCAGAGGCTAGCAGCTTACAGCCTCAAAGGCGATGCCAGAGGATGGTATCGGCTCCAGTTCACCCTAGAACATAGGATGATTCTTACTTGGGAGATTTTATGTATTTTTTCGATGAACAGTATATCTCTTCTGCGGCACGGTCCGGGAAGAAGCTAGAGTAGGGGGACATGACCATAGCAGAGTACGAGAGTAGATTCATGAGCCTACTTCATTTTACGGCTATATGGCAGTCGGGAGAGCACCAGACATAGATATTTCATATGGGACTTCGACCAATCCTTCGTCACTACCTGGTATCTAGGAGATTTCATTCAATCAGAGAGGTAGCAGATGCAGATATCTCACAGGAGACCGAGACGGTTGTAGGCGTATAAAACTGCCTAAGGGTACCTTAACACAGCTCGGCACGGTGATTCGACAAACTAACGGACCATCGGGCGATATATCCAAGCATGTTTGTTAGACCACACCACCGAAGCCAAGTGAGATGTGACAAAGCGGATTAACGAGGCGACGAGGTTAACGAACCGCACGCAAACAACGGAATACATCCAATCGCATGCCCAATCAAGCTAACGGGTCGATGAATCAACGAGTCATCCAACCGTAGAGTCCACTACATCAAACAAGATCGGGAGCGGACTCAAACGAATCAAGATCGAATCAAGATCGGATCCGGACTCAAACACCAAAGCGGCTTTACTGCCAAATCAGGATCCGATCTGCCAAATCAGAGTCCATATCAACAATGAAGTTCGGATAAACCGCGAAACCGAAAAACGGGCGAAGAAGCAAACACCTGGAGGGCTCGGCCAAAACCGAGCCACTCCTAGGTGGCTCGGCCAAAGCCGAGCCACCTAGGTAGCTCACCGAGCCACCTCTTGGTGGCTCGATGGCCGAGCCACCTCTTGGTGGATCGATGGCCGAGCCACCTAGGTGGCTGGCTGAGCAACCTAGGTGGCTGGCCGAGCCACCTAGGTGGCTTGGCCGAGGTCAGATCTGGGCCTAGATCTGAGCCCAGATCTGGTTTGAGGTGCCTATAAATAGACTTGAGGGTTCATTGTTTAAAAGGTTGGATTTTTGTTGAACTTTTGAGGTGAAAACTCTGCTGGATTGAGAGCTAAACTTTGGAGTTTTGGAGCTTTGAAGACTCGGACTTTTCAGATCTGGTTCTTGGCGATCATCCATGCCAAATAAGGCAGGAGTTTGAGAGAGATTAGATCTAAGATCTACACGGCCATCCTCCGGATCAAAACTTGGTTTTTGATCCCGAGAAGAGTATCGATTTCGCTTGGTCGATTTCGATTACTTAGGGCTATTATTTCCTTGGTGAAATAATCCCCTCGGCTGTTATTTCCTTCGTGAATAACACCCATCATACCGTGTAGATCCGACCGGATCAAGATCGCGCGGTGGTCCACGGATTAACCCCGGCGTAGGTAAAGAACCCACACAAGCAAGAGACTGCAAAACAGGATCTTGCGATTTGTTCAAAAAAAAAGGGAAAGTTGTAATCTTTTAAGATTTTTTTTTGATTTTGTTGTAACCGGATCTTATAAAAAGATCGGATCTTTTGTAACCGATAAACTATTGCTCAAAAAAACAATGACTTCAATGAAAGCAATTTTTCCCGCGAACAATCTGGCGACCACAGTGGGAGCCACCGATCTCGCTGCCGAGATCGTTGCGTCGCAGCCGCGGATCTTGATCCCGGTCGAGGAGGAGGTCGAATATGAATTCGACCAACAAAAGTTCGAGGAGTATCTATCATCCTCGTCCGGATCCACCTTCCCCCGCAAGTCCAAGAAGTCTCCGAAGTTCTCCTCTAGGAGAAAAGTCTGTTGGTATGAAGAAGTGGAGAATACCAACGAAGATCTCACCCCGATTGATGCCGAAGTTGCATCGGGTGAAGCTCCACCGACCTCCAACCAGGTCAAATCTGTTCTTGCCAATTCCTCCGCCACTGAGGGCGTAGTGACTCTCTCAAAGAGAGCCCGCCAGAGGCAACGTCAATGCCTGGCACGGAAATTCGCAAAGGCAATGGAGTCCACTGACGGAATCCGCTATAATACGGATCTGAATAACAGGAGAGGCAAACAGCCTCAACAACCAATGAATGGCAGCTCCTCCAAGCCGCCAACGAATGAATGGATCCGTGTCAAACGGAATCGTTCGACACTTGAGGAGCGCATTCGCAAGCGCCGCGCACTGTCAGCGCAGGCACAGGCTCAAGTCCAAGAAGCCCGCAGAAGAATGCAGAAGGAAGTGGCCAAGAAGCCTCCACCAACCCGCCAAGTATGGAGGCCGAAGTCTGAAGCGGCGATTCAGGCTAAAGAGCAACCATTGCAGCCTTCAGCAAAAGTTCAACCTCCAGCGAACCAACCTAAATCGCCGATAATTCCCATAGCTGCTCCGGGAGATCCCACAGGACCATCCCGAAGAAGGAGGTCAGTTTTGGAGCGCCTCGGTCCACTTCCCGATGAGTGATGCAAAGCTCCAATTCAAGAACGTTTGGGCCCGATAAAGAATCCCCGAACGACTCAACATGCTGGGAGTCGCCGCCACCCTCAGCAAGACAAGGAGTTCATGGCAACTAAGCGCACCAATTTGCGCGTTGAAGTTCAGGAGCCCGCTGAGAACTAATGCCCACAAAGGCATGTTTCAAGGCGCATGACTCTTGAAAGCCCGAAGAAGGTAGTTCGCCCCCAGAAGGAAACATTGTCGTCTGATGATGATAACGTTATACCTGAGAAGTCGTGCCAACACACGATAAGTTACTCCGACCTTCAAGCCGACGAGTTTTACTATCGTGTTGGGGGTACAAGTAAAACCAGGAAAAGAAGTCCTCAAGAACTAAAAACTCAATGCTCCTGTTCCAAACTCATTTGGGCAGTATTGTCTGAGTGCAACTGCACCAAGACAGTCCTCGAAAGAATTTTGGTTTTCGAAAGGCTCAGTACCGAAACGCCAAAACCAAGGCCTAGGCGTTTCCGACGAAGAAGAACGGTGGTTGAAGATGGAGAATTTCCGAGGGTCACCACTAATATGACTAGCAAAGGGACAGCGACACAGGATAATCCCGAGTCGATTCCGGAAGCACCCCGGCGTGTAACCCGTTTGCAGTCCGGAGCCATCATACGAGCAACCTATGGTAGGATTCGGACAAGATTACCTTTAGAAGATGAAGAATCGGATGCTGGCTTTGCGGTCGCATCAGATAATACAGTATCCAGCGAGGGACAACCCCACGAGTCACTTATGATAAGTGCGGAACAAGTGGCCAAGATGCTTGAAGAAGCCATGGCTAAACAACAGGAGAGCTTCAGGTTCGAAATGCAAATGGCCATGCAGAATATGAGAGAAATGCATGACCAACAAATTCAAGCACTGAGAAACCAGCAAGGCGAACCAAGTCGTCGTAACCAGGTTAATTAGGAAGATGGAGACACAGATGCGGATGAAGCTCATAATGCCAATAACCCTCCCGTCAATGCAGGGGGTGGTATTGAGGATGCTAGTCATAACGCCACACTTCCACCTCAGAATCGTGCTAACGAAAATACAGGTGAAAGTTTGAAGATTAAAAACCTCGAGAGCAAAATCAATACGTTGATTTCCGCTCAAGAGAAGAAGAAGACGGGCATTCCTTGTCCATACCCAAGAGAATGGGAATCAATCCCGTATCCGGCGAAGTTCAATCTAATTAACTTCACGTCGTTTGATGGGAAGGGTTCACCCACTCAACATTTGATTTACTTCAAATCACACCTAGGGGTTATCTCTGGTAATGAGCCTCTAATGGTACGGTCCTTCGTTGGCACTCTTCGTGGAGCCGCCTTCGATTGGTATCGCCGCCTCAAGCCAGGAAGTGTGAATAGCTGGGACGACATGGAGACTAAATTCCTCACCAACTTCTTCGACGATGACACCGAGATATCCATCGGGTCGTTGCTTGACGAGAAACAGAAAGACAGGGAATTAGTTGATACCTTCGGCAAAAGGTTCCGAAACAAGGCGATGAACTGTCAGGACCCGATCACTGAGGAGTTCATTCTCCAGACTTGCCACAACAACCTCGCATTGGACGTGTTGGAAGCAATGGGGACAGCACCGTCCAAAACATGAAAGGATTTGAAGGTCTGAGGAGAGCAAGCCGAGCGATTCCTCAAAAGGAAGAAGACCGAGAGAAGCCAACCGATGGCTAATCCTCCGAACTCGAACTTCGCCTCCCATGGTAGGGGCAAGGCACCTGCAGTGGCTGTTGATCAAACGTCGCAACAGCAGGCCCGGAGACAGCAGAAGACTTCAGATCAGAGGCTCCAGAAAGAGTACTCATTCAAGGACGAAGACGTTCCAGCCATCTTCGAGACCCTTCTCGAAAACAACAAAATCAAGCTGCCACCCATCACAAATCAGGAGGAAGCTGACAATACTGCGGATCCGAAGTACTGCGCGTACTATAGGAGGATCCTTCATCCTACCAAGGCCTGCTTTATTTTAAAGAATAGCATCCAGACCTTGGTTGAAGCCTGCGTCATAACGCTAGGGTAAGCCAGTTGAGAACGACAATACTCCGAAAAGTATACGAGTATAAACTTCTTCTTGATCCTTCGACCGGTATAAGAGGTTAAACTGCTTCTTGACACTCCGACAAGTATAAGA